>JAOEGL010000003.1:52553630-53081712 GCA_034509955.1 Urosaurus nigricauda
GTTGGACTTTCACCCAAATAATTATATAGGAGAAAGAGAAAGTGGACATTCTTCAGATGTGTCCTTCACACAAATAAAGATTTTTCATCTTTTTATTTTTTGGGATCACAGTATTACCTGGTTTATCAAAATTAATCCTACTTTTTCCTGAATATGTAACTGTTTCTTAAACTGCTTACCACTCTGTTGAAACATTTCTCCTTTCTGTCAGTACCAAGCAAGATATGAATTTTCCTCATTGCACAATAATAACTGGTCTTTGTTCCTGTTACAGGCTGGACTTGTAGTGACATAATCCAGGTTGCTGGAGATATTGGCAGCACAGTTTCGATCCCTTTAAAAATTCAAAATACAAGCAGTTTCTTAGTAATGAGCCAAATGAATTGTGCTCATTCAACAAACGTAAGCATGGACTGTTGCAGAGACTGTGATGAACGAATGTGCCTGAGGAAAGGACTCCTGGAGATAAAGAATTTAACAGAAAATGATGAAGGAAAATATACTCTTGGTTCTGAAAATTACAGCCAAACTTTATTATTGAGACTGTGCGGTAAGTGTCCTAAGTTTGGAAGCAACATTGTCAAACTCTGAGAGTGTGCTGATATAGCTAATTGCTTCATGTGCCATCATGATCCTAGGTGATTTTATTCAGAAAATGTTGCCATTTTTTAAATAGGACTTATTCCCAAGTTAGCATTCAGATGTAGGTTGTGACCCACAAATTCATGGCAAACTGGTCTTTGTCTGTGATAAACTAAGCTAAATCTGTGATAAACTGTGATTCGACACACTGGTGAAAATTCCTATTCTGTGAAGTCCATAGTGTAATTTATGATTTGTGCTTGTTGTAAATATTTTAAATGATCTATTTTCATCCCATTACTTACTTATTACTTATGATCTGTCCACATGCAGAGTATTTTTGTGAATTTCCCCTCAGTTTGCTTTAATGTAAGATTATTCTCTGTCTCATGCATGGAAATGATCTTTAACAGCTGCATTGTGGCAAGAAATCTTGCACAAGCCATTTTGCATGGTGTAGAACTATAGAAAAGGAAAAGTTATTTTTAATAGGCAGGTTAGAGCTTTGAAAAATTTGGGCTATAATTCTCAGAATCCTACAGCCAGTACAACCAGAGCCTATAACTTCTGGTGGATCATGGGTCCCCCAGCCAGTATGTCCTGTCTGTAGGCTGGCTGGGGCATTCTGGGGATTGTAGTATCTTTTCTGAACTATAATGACCCAGGCTACAATCATTTTATTGGGAGCAGATCCCAGTAAAATAAAACAATGTACAACAAAATAAATAAAATCAATTTAAAAACTTTTATCTAACAACCTGTGAAAAGAGTTGGGTTGTCATGTACATTTGTTAAACTATCTAAAAGGACCTCTGAAGTTCTTTTCACCTTTAACTGAAACTTGAGGTTATCAACATAGTTCAGGAAGAAAATATATTTTCAAAGATGAGGCTTTGTAAAAACAGAGCTTTTAAAAATGTCAGGTTAGAGCTGAGGCTTCCAGACCTCCTCATCTTAAAAACTGCTCAGGAGAAACATCAATCTTCCTGGTTCCCACCATCACTCTTACTGAATCCCTTTTTTAAAATAGGAATTGCATAGAATATGGAGAATGTAGGTTTTTATTCTAAGATATAAGTCAGCAGCTAGTAAGGTAATTCAGGGAGGACTCATTTGTTCCTGGTCACTGCAATAAAATGAAATAATGGCTCTGCATGCATTTAGATCAGATCATTAAAACATAAGAAAAGGAATTGGAAGTGGATATAAAAGATACGACATTATGAGTCAAGTGCTGAAACATATTACTCTTGATGCCATCTGGAGGCAAAAATTAGAAATACACCTGAACTTGAAATTGGGTTTTCTGAAATTATAAAGGAAAGAGCAGGAGAGGAAGTACCATTTCCTTCCTTTATCTCAAATGTTTTCTTAAACTGTGACCACATTCAGTGCAGTACAACTTTTACCAGTAATATGTGCATGGCAAATTAAGCAGAGAAGTTTTATCATTTTTCTAAAAGCCATCTGTATTGTGCAACTTCTTTTTTGTGTGTGCAAAGTTCTCCTACTCCCTGTTTCTCATCATCAGAGTATTTATTTATTTATTTTATATCCCACATTTCTCCCAGTAAGCAACCCAGGGTGGCCTACAAACAAGATAAAGCTAAAAAACTGTTGACAAAAAGTAAAAACACAATTAAACAAGTAATCATTTTAAAACACCATGGTGTGTGTGATGAAGTATCAGAGAGATATAGTCCTATGCTATGTGCCCAGCAGTCTGAGTTATAAGAGTTTATCGCATGCACTTTTAATGCCGACCCAGGCACGGGATGGGATTGGACTGGAAGGGGTTAAAACTGATGTTACCACATGCAAAATTGCTGCTGCGCTGCCGCCTGACCATCACCAGTCCTCCAGAAGTGCTCTGGTGGATAATTTTGATATACAAAAACTGGTAATGGTCTGGCGGGAGCGCAGCAGCAATTTTGTGTGCAGTAACATCACTTTTAACCTGCCCCAGCCTGATCCTGTCCTGTGCCCAGGTCAGCATTAAAGTTGCATTCAATAATCTTCACAGCTTCCCTTTGTAGAGTTTGTGCTTTTCTGCCAGTATGCTGCACTTGGGTGTTGACCCATGCCATATCCTCTGTTGGGTTATGGTGACATGAGTGGGACAAGTGTTGGTGTTGAAGTCAGTCGTTTCACTGAGATCAATGTTGTGCCATTGAAAGGGGTATAGAAGTATAGTGTCCCATCTTGGATCACATTATGTTGGAGTCCCCAAATTTTGCAGTGGTCAGGGAGTGGGAGTTTAACAGCTCCTAGGAATTCAAAGTTGGGAACCACTAGTACAAGATATGGGCATAAGTATGGTCCTTCCTGTGGGCTGGATTAACAATGGTTCAGTTGGTGCAATTCCATTTTCCTCATTGGTGAGTGGGGGTAGTGATGAACGAACAAAATACTGAAGGAAAAAGGTGTTTCTGTTCACAACCTGGAAAGCAAGAACAGTCATTGGAAAGCTTAAGGGTTGGTACACAGCAATGGAGATGGGGAGATGGAGCAGACTATTGACATAGTTGAAGGTAATAGAGATTTGCTAAATCAGACTAGGGTGTGTCAACACTAGCTGCTTAAGCCAGGGCCAATCCAAAATTTATACCCTGGACTAACCATGATGCACTGGGACAAATCTGATCTGATGCTACTTTGTTGTAGCACAGTTCAGAGGGGCCAAAATGTTGGCCTTGCTGGCATGATTCCCTTAGTGCCACTGCTTCAACCTTGCCAGCCAGACATCTCCCTGCAAGAGTCTGGCCATTACTGATGCTTCTGTTGAGGTCAGAATGGGGTGCCCTGCCATGTGATAAACAAGAAGAGAGATCACTCTACCCTCTCTTCATTGCCTGCAAGGGCACCCCATTCTGACCTCAGCAGAAACAACAGCAATGACCAGGCTTTTTCAGGGAGCTGCTTGGCTGGTGAGGCAGTGGCAGTGGAGGATTCAAAGTGGATCCATCCCTTCCCTGTGCTTCTCAATTCCGGGTAAGGGAGATGGCTTTATATTTGCTCTTTGGAAAACTGTACTGGGCCCAGCTGGACCTGATCCAGCTGTAAAGACTGCAAAAAGAACTGTAGGCACTCTGGAGTTTCCAAGAATCTTTTCCAGTTTCCTGGAAACTCCAGAGTAAACCATGATTTCAGAGTAGGAAATACAATTTGGTGAAACATTCTGTTCAAGAGAGACATCCTATCAAAAGCTTTTCACATCTCTTACAAGCAGAAGCTAATTTAAAACCTATTTTATACCTCTGGCATTACTAAAAACTAGACCCGAATACAACTTGAGAGGCACACACCATTGTCTTATCACATTAGTTTTACCTTCCCCTCAATTTGGTTGTTATTTTTCCACTTCCTAGAGCTGCCTCTGATGGTTCATATTCATTGTCTATCTGATGGGAGAGCCAATCTATTTTGTGAAGCAGGTGGACAATCCAATGACAGTATTCATTGGACTCTGAATGGAAGTAGAATGAATGAAGCTGATGCTTGTCAGAAGGATGGTGGCAAGAGGATCATTTTAGAAAAAGGAGTCCAAGGAAAATTGGCTTGCCATAGAAGAAACAGCTGCAGCAGTTCCTCCATTGAGTTGTCATGTGATGAGGGCAATGAAGGTAAGTTATATTTTAATTCCTTCTTAGGGAAGATGAAAGTGCTGTTTTTATGTTTATCTGCAAATCTGTATCTTTCATATTCCAGAAGGTGAAAGAAGACAGATGATTTGTAATGTAATATAATTTTGCTGACTTTTCATGTAGTGTATTTCATTTCCAGTGTGATTGCAGATCTTGTTGTAAAGTATTCAAAACAATAAGAAAGAGAACTGTTTTCTCCTCATTTAAGTCCTTTCCCAACTTTGTTTTTCTGGCTACTCTGTAGCATTTCAGTGAACCACAGACCTCATAAAACAGCTGGTAAGGGAATGCTCCTAACCAGGGGTAGGGGGATGGAGTGTGGCTCTCTAGATGCTACTCAACTATGATGCTCATCCTTCCTTATTATTAATCATGCTGGCTAGGGCCAATGGGAGTTGCAGTACAATAACATCTGAAGGACTTTTGTTCCTAATCATAGATGGTAGGAAACTGGTTCTGTTTATTTTTGCAGAAGAGGTGATACAATTCCTCCATGCACACAATAGTATGATCAGTGATAATCAGAAATATTTGTTATGGACATATTTTATAATGTGAGATAGTTGTATAAGTGGAAAAAACATATTAGCCCTCCCTCCATGTCCTTAATTATCCAGGTTAAAAACATCATTGTATAAACAGACTCCATGACTTTGTTCTTAAGCTCCTATTTTACCACCTTGCTCCAGGATATCCATCCTTGGTTGCTTCTATCCATCCTGGCTTGGATGGAAATGAAAATATATCAGAGAGGTAGGTTGAATGCCATAGTTCCTTGAGTTCTGAATAGACCTGTACAAGTGAGCCACTTGTTGATGGACTCTAGCCCTCTGAAACTGCAAAATTCTACTCTTGAAATATAAATATCTCAGGGAGGTGCTCCTGCTTTATACACAGAAGGTTCTACTTTTGATTCCTAACATGCCCAGATAGATTTGGAGGAGATATCCTTGCTAAGACTATAGAGTCACTGCCAGTCAGCATAGACTAGGGGTGGGAATCATGCAGCTCTGCAGATATTGGAATACTATTCCCAGCATTCCTCATCATTGGTGATGATGGCTAGGGCTTCTAGCAGTTGCAGTCTAATAATACATGTTTGGTTCTAAAATTCCTATCTCTGGTGAAGACAGGAATTTGACCAATAGTCCCCAAGAAACAAAGAGACTGATGGCCTAATCCATATAGAACCTCAAAGTTCATCTTCAGTCTCAGATTATTTTCCAGTACCCCTTTAACACTATTAATTTTCCACAAGACAAATCCAACACCAGAAATTATGGTTTGGAAGTGGGCAACAATAAAAATGTTGGCTTTTCCATGTTCAGTTTTTGCTGTTGTTTCAAACACTGCCTTTTCCATTTTCCATGTAAAAGTTTGCCTCACTGGCAATAAATAAATAAATATGCAGACTTCATAAAAATCAATGATTAAATCTGTTCTTTTTAATTGCTGCAAAATTTGGCATTTAGGGATCTCAAACTCAGCTATGTGTTATGATATATTTCAATTTAGACACCTCATCAGATTCATGTTGAAAGATGGTAATATTTGGGCTTTACTAGACTGCTAGATTTCCTGACACTATGTTAACTTTCTTCAGAACTACCTGGTGGTTGTAGAACTTGAACTTCTGTAGTTGAAAATTCCATGAAACCGATAATCCAATGTATTTGCATATATAAAACTTCATGAAAAGCTGCTGCCATCACTGCAATCCTGACTTTGGATATTTATTACTATAAATGCTACAAACATGATATAAGATTTTTCTTTCCCAATTCTTAAACAATTTAAACTTTTCAACATCAAAAAATAATTTATGATGACACATAAAGGTATTTGCTTGCCAATAAGAGGGGACCATTCTGTCCTCCATGGGAATGGAATTATAGAGCATAGAGGCAGCCCTATCTTGCTGTATTTGTGAAGGTGATGACACTGAGACAAATACTTCTCTTGAAGATCTCAGGCACAAGGGGGAGGGTGCACTCTATCAGATAGCCAGGATCTAACTGATATAGAGCTTTATAGGTCATAACCAGCACTTTGAATTGTGCCCCAAAACAGACTGGTAGTCAATGGAGCTGTAGTAGTAGGGTTCCCATAACCCACTCAAGTGAACACTGCAGCTCTTTGCAATAGATGACATTTTCAAACATCTTAAAACATCTTCAAAGGCAGCCCATGCAGATCATGTACAATAGTCTAAACAGGATGTAACTATGTCATGTACCACCATGGTCAGAAGCAACATCATAAGGAACTGGCACCCAAGCTTTAAGGGTGCAAAAACTACTCCTGGTTAGCACAGAAACCTGGGCCTCCAGGCTTAAGGCTGAGTGTAGGAGTACATCCAAACTGTCAATCTGTGCCTTTAGAGGGGGTATAATACAGGGTTGAACCCCTGTACCCTGATTAACCTTTTGACTGATGAGAAGCACCATTTATTTTTCACCCTCCAATCCATTACTGATGCCAGGCACTGGTTTAGAACTGGATCATGTGCCTTGGAGTTAGATGGAAAGGAGAAATTGAGTTGGTTTTCATCAGTATACTGGTGGCATTGAAACACAAATCTCTACAAACCTTTCCTAGTGGTTTCATGTGTATATTGAACAGCATGGGGGACAAGACAGATCTCTGAGGGACTGCACAGGTCAGCCAATGAGTTGAACCAGAATCCCCCAAAACCCGAAGGACTAGAATCACTATAAAAGTGTGTTCCCAAGTTCCATGCCATTGAGGTGGCCCAGAAGGACCCCATAACTGATTGTATTAAAAATACTTGAGAGGTCATGCAAAATCAACAGGGACATACTACCCCTGTCCAAATCCTGGCGTAGGTCATTCACCAAAATGATGTCTGTGTGGTGTCTCTCCTATAGCTAGGCCTGAAACTAGATTGAAATAAATTTATATCATCTGTTTCATCCAGGAACTCCTAGCGCTAGGAGGCTACCACATGCTTTAATACCTTGCTGAAAGGTAGTATGTTGGACACGGATTGATAATTATCCATTATAAAGGGATTCAGCGAAAGAAGGCCTTATAACTGTCTCGTTTAGGCAACAAGTTAATCTGACCCCCACCAGTCAGTCTTTCACATCTCTTTTCATCATATAGCCCCGCACTAAGAAGTTCAGAAAAAAATAGATTTTTCTAAATAAAAAGAAACAAAAGCAAGTAAACCTGTGTGTTTGTGTGTGTTCTAGTACTACCACCCAAATTTGTTTATCTTGGCAGGCTGACATTTCCAGTTCTTGCATTCTCTCCCCCCTGCCCCTCCCCCCCCCCCCCGGGGTCTGGTTGAGTTTTCAACCAATTTTTATCTGACTGTCTTTCCAGCATTAACACAGAAGAAAAGGTTCTCGGTATCATGAACAAATGCTTAAGGGCTCTTGCCTCTCTTTACCAAACTATTGTAGTTCTTGCCTCTCTTTACCAAACTATTACAAATATCAGCAATTTACAATACAATATTGGAATATCTATATTAATTGGCCTCATATATAGTTGGATCATTTGTAATTTCAACATGTTCCTTTTTAATGGCCATGTTCTAGATTGATCTGATTATTACATAAACAAGCAAATTTCTCTCCCTCTCTCTGTATGTGTGTATGTGTGTGTGTGTGTATATATATATATATATATATATACATTTGTTATCCACTGCTTCCTCAATGTTTTGAACAAATTGCAGTCAATACTAGGTTGCTTACAGGCTTGTAACTGCAAGCAGTCGTGCATGGCTTTGATATTTATGGTTCAATAAGTGTACTATACAATCTCCTCAGTCATAAAAAGCTATCTCTGTTCTTTCATACTTTGTAAATGAAGACAGGTGTAGCAGCAACTGCACGAATCATGCCCAACACATTCCTGTATTCAAATCAACACATATTGGTTGTGCAAATTGACTTTTGTTTTTATGCATGTCTTATTACCAAAATACTTCTGCTGAAAACTATACAGTTTAATGGCTACTAAAAATTTTTCTAGTTATGTTTGGAAAGTATTTGCTTTGCTTTTTCTTCTTGCTGTTTTGATGTCGTCTCCCACCCATGGAATGGAACCTTTAGTCTGGGGTCAGGTGGGCAACTCTGGTGAGTGTGGGCCCACTGTAGTTTGTAACAAGTGAATAGCTGTACTGTACATAATATAATCACACAATTTGAGAAACACCTGTGAAAAGATACTAACTTAATTTCTGTCTGTAAATAAAACTTATATTTTTCCTTGTTTACAAGCCTGAGGTAATAACTAAAACTATCAAAAGCACACTACCAAAAATAAGGATACTGGGGGCCCATCCCTGAGTCACTTATTAAGTAAGTGGACTAGGAAATGAATTTGGGCCCGCAAAAGGGTGAAAGAGATTTATGAAGAAAGGAAAGTCTCAGTTTATGTGGTGGCTTAATGGTTAAGACACTAATTCTGAATATCAGAAGGTTGGCAGTTCGAGGCCTGAGTGCTGCATGATGGGTTGAACTCCCATCACTAGTCCCAGCTTCTGGCAACCGAGCAGTTAAAAAGTATGCAAATGGAAATGATAAATAGGGACCACTTTGGTGGGAAGGTAACAGCATTCAGTCATGCTGGCCACATGACCACTAGAGCAGTCCTCCATCAATGCTGGCTCTTCAGCTTAGAAACAGAGATGAGCACCGCCCCCGACACTTGGTTATGCCTAGACATTCGTGTTAAGGGGCTACCTTTTATATTGAAAGAAGAAAAAGAATCCTGTGGGCCTACATGGAGAGATAAATATTTCTTTTACCTGAATTATTCACTAGCTAGATTAGGATATAGTTTCTATGTAAATATAGATTAAAGCCATTAGTAAACTTTTGTTTTAAACTACAAACTATGTGTTTTGTTTTGTTTTTTGGGTCAGTCTTAGTTCTTAGGGAAGCATAGTTAGACAACAGCACATTTCTGCTACTCTGTGATTTTAAAGCTAGACCCTTACAGGATTGGCTTTGATATTTTGATATTTCAATGTTTTTGTTTCTTTAAAAAGGCTGAAGCTTTAGGAAATTTAAATTACCCTACAGAAATCGAAGCTATGAGATGCCACAAATAGGTAACAGAGGGCTTTTGAAATAGGCCCCAGTTTCTCTTCCCTGATTTTGGGTCAAACTATATGTGGCATTAAATGTGTTCTCACATTGGAACCAATGAATGATATCAAGGGAGCATTTCCTTCAGAAAGAGGGATTTTTTCCCCTTCAAACTGCTATGGGAGAGTAAAAGACATGTGCTCCTTGTTTGCCAGTGGAATCTAGAAAAGTACTTGACCTTTCCTCCCCCAGCTATTGTTATTTGTGTTTCTCATTAATCTACCTGATAAGTGCAAAGGTCCTTTTAGTATGAGCTTGACCTTTCAGTTTTTAGGAGAATGAACTTAGCACCCAATTAATTCTTGGTTTCACCATCTATCAGGAGTTACTGGTTAGAATTTTGAACCAACAATAATTTTGATTGTGTCCAAGAATCTAGGAACTACTAAATTCTTGTCAGATAATGTTGCATGATCAAAGTAGTTTCTCCCCCCCCTTTTTTTTTTGTAATTATGTCACTATGATTTTACAGTATCTATGGTGATTTCATTCCGATGTTTTGTCAGTCCATTTGGAATAATTCCCAGAGCAACTATTACCACTGAAACCACAGTTGTTTTCTTCTTCTAGAGGTTCTGAAGCTCAGTTTGTAGGCCTCAATATTTCATAATGTTTTCCCTCTGTTTGTCTTCAACATTCCTCCTCCTCTCCTCCTCCTTTTTTAAGCAGGCTCTTTGCTTCAACCAGGGGAGTTGCTGCGGAATCCATTGTTCTTGTACATTCTGGCAGGATGTGGTGGTGGAGCTCTCCTTCTGGCCATCCTTGCCTCACTGATTACCTGCTGTTGCATGAAAAGCAAGCATCATTTCATTCAAGTGTCTGCAGGTGAGTAGCAATTCCCCTGCTTTCAAAGGCTGCTTTGTATCACAATCCTGTGATGTTCACTCGGATGGAGTGATAGGAACTCTCGGGGGGGGGGGGGGGAATCCAGAAAAATGCAAGGTGAAAAAAAGGGCATTCATTTTTAATATTTTTCTTTTCCTCCAAGGAGGGGTCAGCCTTTCAGATTTAGGGAGTAATGGTGGTGGTGGTGGTGGTGGAAGCAGCTTCCTAAGAAATATTTTGGGGATGAAGTGCTTTTTAAGACAAGGTATTACCACTCACTCATAATGTTTCTGGATGACAGTCTACATCAATCTACTCCAACCTGGTGCACTCCAGATGTGCTGGACTATAACTCCCAATCCATATGCAGGGCAGCAGGTTGACAAAAGCTGATTGCAACATTAGATAATGAAATACCTATATGAAACTGGAAAATTCAATATTTTCAGTGTTACAAAGTTCAGCTTGATATCTCAATATGCTAAGCCTATGGCTTTAGCAGGCTGGTTCTGTTTAGCTAACACACCTTGTTATTTGTTTTTGTTTTTGTTTTTTTAAATCACATACCTTTCTACATTTCTACTTTTATTTTTCCAGCTAGATGGCAGTAACTAAGATATAAGTACATGGGTAGCTGAAGGCACTGATGTTTGCAGCATTTAGTCTTTATCTCTCTAATTGTAAGGTTACAGTTTTCCTCATAGAAAACTACAGCACAAATGAAATTAGAGGATCAATTTGGGATATTTGGTAAATGGAGATATGTAAATAGTATTCCCCCTCATCACAGCTTAGCTTTTTTACTTTTTAAAAATAATATTTGTTCATGGTACATGTTGCAGTGTGGGCAAAATAAAATTCAATATGTTTCTTGGAAGTAACTTATTGGTAATACATTGGTAACACATATTGTAAAACTCTGCTAGCATGTTATTTTTAAAGCACTTAAAATATAAAAATGAGCCATCCACCCTCATAGTAGTTTAGGAGTAAATAGTGCTCATTATATTAAAAGGCAATGTTTTAACAAGTTTTTACATTGCTTTAAAAAAGTAATGTTACAACAGCAAAAATTAATGTTACAGATAACTTTTGTTACTTTTAACCCATTAGTTCAAATGCTGACTGGGGTTTTGAAACAGCTGTCCTATAGGCATTTACCTTTACTAAATACAGTGTTGCTTTTTTTTATAAATAAACATGCATAGGATTCATTTCTGCAAAGTGTCTTGGAAAGGGTTTTATCCTAAAAGAACATCTAGAAAAACATTTATATATTTTTTAAAAAATTATCCAGTGATATATTCAGGCAATAAAATCAATTTAGTTTTTTTTTAAAGAAAATAAGTATTGGATATATTTCCAGCTTTATAAAATTCTTACCCTTCTTCCACAAATTTGCAATAACTTCAAATGGATGCAGTGTGGATACAAAATCCATGGATGCTCATGTCTCATTAAGTAAAATGGTGTCCGTTATATAAAATGGCAAAATCAAGATTTGCCTTTTGGAATTTATATTTTTGGGGAATATTTTCAAGCCATGAATGATTGAATCCATGGATAAAGGATCCATGAATATGGAGGACTGATTGTATTAAAGAACCTAAACTTACATTCCTGTACGCCTGCTGACTAAAGTGGAACTCTTTAGGCATATTTTGCAATACTCCAGGGTTATGTTTTTATCTTTACTTGTAATTGTGTCTTTGGCCCAGAGCCTGAAAAGCTACTTATTGGGTTGAATGGATCAAGATAATGAATGAATTAAATATAATGACATGCTAAAGATTCGTAACTGAACAATAGTAGTGTTAACAATACTAGTTTTTGATAAGTTCAGTCAAGCCTGTAAATGGTTAAAGCAACTTGGTCCCTTCAGTACCATATTCTCCCAGACATCTCAAGGTCATCTGATGATAGCCCTGTTTGAATATTTGGATGGATATCATATTGAGGCTGGAGCAAGCTTTTTTTCCTGTTGCTTCAGAGAATAGCATCTGGAATAATGGTGGAAGCTACAGGAAAAGAGATTCCACCTGAACAGAAGCTGGATGATCATCTGTTGCAAGTGCTTTGATTTTGTGTTCTTGCATGGCAGGGGATTTGACTGGATGGCCCTTGTAATCTCTTCCAACTGTAAGAGCCTATGACTATCTTCTTGACAGTAAGAGCTGTTTGACAGTGGAACACACTCCCTCAGAGTGTGGTGGAGTCTCCAGATGGTCATCTGTTGGGGGTGCTTTTATTGTGTATTCCTGCATGGCAGCGGGGGTGGGTTGGAGTTGATGGCCTTTGAGGTCTCTTCCAACTCTATGATTCTATGATCTTCAAAATCTTTCACCTGATTTACTTCTGGTCCACCTTGCATAGTTATTTTTAAAATTGAGACAGTAATAATATGCTGTTGTACTTACATGAGATCCAGAGTCTTCATCATGATGAAGTACTCTGTCTCTAGCCATCAAAACATTATGTCACCATACTTCATCATATTTTGTTTTTAGGAGACATTATGAGAAAGCCTCTTGAATTCATTCAGTTCTGGTAAGTCTTTGACCAGAAAAAGAGGCATCTAGAATTCCAAGGCCAATCTTTTCTTAAAGTTTATGAAAATCTGGCTTTGTTGAACTTATTTCAAATGGGTTGTAAACACACTTTGAAGGCAGTATCTACAGAACTATTTACTGGATTTTGTTAGCTATGCTGGCTGTTTTGTGGAGAGACCAAATAAAAAGTTAACAAAGTCTGATAAAGGACTAAGAATCCCTAACTGATTCTGACTCACGTTAAAGAGGAAATGCTACATACATATTATTTGCTCATTGGTGGTTGGTGGTTCCCATGCCAGAGGGGCAGTATACTCATTTCAGGTTTAATTGAGGTGTTAAAGGATTTCTCTTAAACAGGTTCAGCACCTTGGACATGCATTTTTCCCATTCTGCCAACATGGTGTTAGGATTCTGCCAGATCCTGACATAAGTACTTGTTTACTGTGATTTTGATGGCTGTTATTTTTTTTTATTTTTTTCCCAATTGGTAATGTATCTAATCTATAAAAGAATATTTATCTAATGTATCTAATCTATTAAAAATATTTAGACATGTTAAAGGTAATAGCCACTGGACATGATATATATTGAAACTTGTTAAAATCAGCATATGCTTTATAGACTATAGCAAAGACTTTGACTGCATAGATCACAGAAAGCTATGGAATGCCCTCAAAGACATGAGAATGACCCTACATTTGACAGTCCTGGTGAGAAATCTGTATTTAGGATAAGAGGCAACTGTTATAAATAAATAAAAAAATTAAAACTTTTATTTGCATCCCGCTTTTTGTAAAAACAATCAAAGCGGCAAAACAATCAAACTGTTAGAACAGAATGTGGAGAAACATAATGGTTCCTAGTTGACAAGTGGGTCAGGCAGGGCTGCATATTAGCACCTTACTTGTTCAACCTGTATGCAGAAAATATCATATGAAGAGAAGGTTTAGTCTCAAAAGAAGGAGAAGTAAAATAGGAGGAAGGAAATCAAGAATCTATGATATGCAGATGACACCATACTACTAATGGAAAACATCACAGACTTGGAACAATGACTAAGGTCAAAGAAGAAAGTGCAAAGTCAGGCTTAATGCTGGACATAAAGAAAACAAAAATAATGACAATTGAAGAAAGGTATGAATTCAACCTATACAATGAGGACATTGGAACAGTTAAAGAATTCCTGTACCTCGGATCAAATATCAATCAAATGAAGGACTGAAGCTAAGAAATCAGAAGATGACTGGAAATGGGAAGGGCAGTTAAGAATTAGAATCATAGAATCATAGAAATTTAGAGTTGGAAGAGACTACAAGGGCCATCCAGTCCAATCCCCTGCCGTGCAGGAACTCCCAATCAAAGCATCTCCGACAGATGGCCATCCAGCCTCTGCTTAAAAACCTCCAAGGAAGGAGACTCCACCACGCTCCGAGGGAGTGTGTTCCAATGTCAAACAGCCCTTACTGTCAGGAAGTTCTTCCTAATGTTGAGGTGGAATCTTTTTTCCTGCAGTTTGCATCCATTGTTCCGAGTCCTGTTCTCTGGAGCAGCAGAAAACAAGCTTGCTCCCTCCTCAATGTGACATCTCTTCAAGTATTTAAACAGGGCAATCATATCACCTCTTAATCTTCTCTTCTCCAGGCTAAACATTCCCAGCTCCCTAAGGCGTTCTTCATAGGGCAAGGTTTCCAGACCCTTCACCATTTTAGTCGCCCTCCTTTGGACATGCTCCAGTTTCTCCACATCCTTTTTGAATTGTGGTGCCCAGAATTGGACACAGTATTACAGATGGGGCCTGACCGAAGCAGAATAGAGTGGCACTATTACTTCCCTTGATCTAGACACTATACTTCTATTGATGCAACCTAAAATAGCATTGGCCTTTTTAGCTGCTGCATCACACTGTTGACTCATGTTCAACTTGTGGTCTACTTGGACTCCTAGATCCCTTTCACATGTTGTCTCATTCAGCCAGGTGTCCCCCATCCTATATCTGTGCATTTCATTTTTCCGCCCTACGTGTAGGACCTTACATTTCTCTGTGTTAAATTTCATTTTGTTAGCTTTGGCCCAGCTTTCTAGTCTATTCAGGTCATTTTGAATTTTGATCCTGTCCTTTGGGGTATTAGCTACTCCTCCTAATTTGGTGTCATCTGCAAATTTGATAACTAGGCTCTCAATACTGCCATCCAAGTCATTAATAAAGATGTTGAATAGCACTGGGCCCAGTACAGAACCCTGTGGCACCCCACTGGTCACTTCTTTCGAGGTTGAAAAGGAACCATTGTTGAGCACTCTTTGGGTTCGGTCAGTCAACCAGTTACAAATCCATGTAACGGTTACCTTGTCTAATCCACATTTTACAAGCTTGTTTGCAAGAATGTCATGGGGAACCTTGTCAAATGCCTTACTGAAGTCAAGATATACTATATCCACAGCATTCCCTTCATCTACCAAGCTGGTAATTTTATATATATATAAAAGAGATCAGATTTGTCTGACATTACTTGTTTCTCTGAAACCCATGTTGGCTTTTTGTGATTATGGAATTATCTTCCAGATATTCACAGACTCTCTGTTTAATGATCTGCTCCAGAATCTTTCCTGGTATTGATGTCAGACTAACCGGACGATAATTGTTGGGATCCTCTTTTTTCCCCTTTTTGAATATTGGAACAACATTTGCCCTCCTCCAGTCTGCTGGGACTTCTCCTGTTCTCCAGGAGTTCTCAAAGATGATTGCCATTGGTTCCGATATTATATTTGCCAGTTCTTTTAATACCCTAGGATGTAGTTCATCTGGTCCTGGAGACTTGTATTCATTTAGATTAACCAGGTATTCCTGTACTGTCTCTTTACTTATTCTGTGCTGAAATTCCCCTATTCTGTCCTCTGCCCCATTATCCTTAGGTTGGGCACCCTTTGCCTTTTCTGAGAAGACTGAAGCAAAGAAGGTGTTGAGTAATTCTGCCTTTTCTGTGTCCCCTGTTAGCATTTTGCCATCTTCACCACACAATGGCCCTACCATTTTCTTCTTTTTCCTTTTGCTACAGACATATCCATAAAAGCCCTTTTTATTGTTCTTAACTTCTCTAGCAAGCCTGAGTTCATTTTGCGCTTTAGCTTTTCTCACTTTACCCCTACATGTGCTGGCGATCTGTTTGAATTCCTCTTTGGTGATTTCCCCATTTTTCCATTTTTTATACATGTTCCGTTTAAAACTTAGCTCAGTTGTAAGTTCCTTAGTCCAGTTGGAGTGAGAGAGAAGAAGGAAGAGCAGCTTTTTGGCAGCCATTTTAAGTTGTAAGTGTGTGGATTTTTAAAATCTCTTGGGGGAGTGTGTCTGTTGCAGAGGAGGAGGAGCTTCTGTGAGTCACATCTGTGAGTCACAAGTGGGAGGAGCTAGGAGACTTGCTATAGAGAACTGCTCAGGGTAAAGTACAACATAAGGAGAAGAGGAGCTGTAAACTTTGTTTTAGAGGTTCTCCTTTAATTGAAATTGTCTTCGAGGCAAGTGAGGAATTTTCTAGATCTTGAGGATTTGGCTGAGTTTGACTTCCAGCAAATATCCGGGTAGTTGAAGTCCCCCATCACTACTACATCTCTCCTTCCTGATTGTGTGGTCATCTGTTCTAGAAAGGCATCATCCATTTCCTCTCTCTGACTTGGGGGTCTGTAGTAGACTCCCACAGTAACATCCCTGTTGTTTCCCTCTCCTTTAATTTTTATCCAGATGCTCTCCACCTGGTTTCCAGTATTGATGTCCTGGATCTCTTCACTGGTGTAAATATCCCTGACATATAATGCTATTCCTCCTCCTTTCTTGTTTGTCCTGTTTCTCTTAAAAAGGTTATACCCCTCTATTTCTGTATTCCAATCGTGGGACTCACCCCACCAGGTTTCAGTGATGCCTATTATATCATATTTCCCTTGTTGTGTTAGGAGTGCAAATTCATCTTGCTTATTTCCCATGCTCTGTGCATTAGTGTAGAGACATCTAAGACCATGTGTCCCCTTTACTTGATGCCTGTGCATGTTTTTTTGCCTCCTATTGTTGGGTCCTTGCACTGTTTGCCTTGTTCCCTCTATGTCAGTTTGACTATTTTTTCTAGCCATTTTGCCTTCCAGACTGCTGTCTCCCTTCCCCAGATCACCCAGTTTAAAGCCCTCCTGATCAGATTCTTCAGACTGTTGGAAAAAAACTTTTCTTCCAACTGGCGTGAGATGCAGCCCATCCCTTGCTAGAAGTCCCTCCTCATGGAGCCGCAGCCCATGATCCAAGAATCCAAATTGTTCTCGGCGACACCATCTACGGAGCCAGTTGTTGACATCTGCTATTTTCCTCTCTCTTCTTGGACCATGCCCTTCTACTGGCAGAAGAGACGAGATGACAATCTGTGTGTCCAATTCCTTCAGCTTCTTCCCCAGAGCCTCGTAATCCCTTCTGATATTCTGAAGGCTGTGTCTTGATGTGTCATTTGTTCCCACGTGGACCAAAAAGGAAGGGGTATTTGTCAGTAGATTTGATCAGTCTTGTCAGCCTCTCCGTCACATCATGGATCTTTGCCCCAGGGAGACAACACACCTCACGAGACATCTTGTCTGGCCCACAAATCACTGCTTCTGTACCCCTCAGCAAGGAGTCCCCCACCACAACCAAGCGCCTCCTCTGAGGCTTAGCAGCAACTCTTCCCTGTGATGGAACTCCCAGGCTCCCCTGCTGTGTCCCTGAAGTCTGTCCATGCTGCTCTTCCTGATCCTCCTTGATAAGTGAAAGGGCTTCGAAACGATTCTCTAGCTGCAAGTTCCTACAGCTATCCCTGATTTCTCTGCTTCTCAGTGTGACATTCCTCCAGCTGTCTGCCTCCTGCTGTCTGCCTCCTGCATCCTGAAGTGACCTTCTCAGCCCCAGAGACTTTCTCTGTGTGGTCCCCTTCCAAGATCGTTCCTTCTGTTGTGTCCAGGAAAACCTCTTGCTCCCTGACATGCTGAAGTGTCACTACCCTGGATTCCAGCTGCTGTACTTTCTCCTCCAAGAGGGCTACCAACTTGCACTTGGGGCAAGTGAAGTTCCCCACATCTGTAGGCAAGAAGACAAACATCCCACAAGTGTTGCAGGTGACTGCAGCCGCTCCCTCAGTGCCCATACCGAGAAGTATTGAGGAATCACTAAAAGAGGACTGTGGGCTTCCTCCTCGAAGAATATCCCCCAGTAAACACCAATGTCAAAGTCCCCTGATGTCCTGGCCTATTTCACCAATCTCTGTCAGTGATCTCAACCTACTGGGGATGTTACTTTATACAGATGTCCTGGTTGCTAACTTATATTCACTTCCTCTGAGGTGGAGGGGAACCCCTCAAAAGCACTTTTAAAAAGGGGGAGACTTAAAGGAGAACCTCTAAAACAAAGTTTACAGCTCCTCTTCTCCTTATGTTGTACTTTACCCTGAGCAGTTCTCTATAGCAAGTCTCCTAGCTCCTCCCACTTGTGACTCACAGATGTGACTCACAGAAGCTCCTCCTCCTCTGCAACAGACACACTCCCCCAAGAGATTTTAAAAATCCACACACTTACCACTTAAAATGGCTGCCAAAAAGCTGCTCTTCCTTCTTCTCTCTCACTCCAACTGGTCTGCTACTGGCTCTCTGAGCAGTTCTCTATAGCTAGTCTCCTAGCTCCTCCCACTTGTGACTCACAGATGTGACTCACAGAAGCTCCTCCTCCTCTGCAACAGACACACTCCCCCAAGAGATTTTAAAAATCCACACACTTACCACTTAAAATGGCTGCCAAAAAGCTGCTCTTCCTTCTTCTCTCTCACTCCAACTGGTCTACCACTGGGTCTCTGAGCAGTTCTATATAGCTTGACTCCTAGCTTCTCCCACTTGTGACTCACAGATGTGACTCACAGAAGCTCCTAAAGAGTAAAGATATATAACTGAGCAGTAAAGTTACAATTGTCTAAGCCATTGTATTCCCCACCACCATGTACAGAAGTGAGAGCTGGACAATGAAGAAAGTGGATTTTTAAAAAATCAACTCATTAGAGATGTGGTGCTGGAGAAGAGTGCTGATAATATTTTAGACAGCCAAAAAGACAAACAATTGGGTCCTTGAACAGACCAAGCCTGAATTCTTCCTGGAACCCAAGTTGATTAAACTGAGGCTGCCATACATTGGCCACATCATGAGAAGGCACGCATCATTGGAAAAGACATGCTAGGAAAGGTAGAAGGCAGCAGAAAGAGAGGAAAACCACATGCCAGATGGATACAGTTAATCAGGGAGATCTTAGGCCTAAATCTACAAGACCTAAGGAGAGCAGCAGAGGATAAGGGGGCTTGGAGATATCTCATCCCTTGAGTTTAGGTTGATTCAAAGACAGATAACAGCAACAATAAAGTTTAGCTGATGGGAACTGTAGTGCTTGTTCTGGGGAGAAATAATTGCCTGGCTAGAGAATGTACAGAGGTATGTGAAAGGATACTGGTACTGGATTTCATCAAGGTCAGTCTCATGGGAAATGAAATTATAAGAGAAGGGCGGGTAAACCAGGAGGCATGCAAGAGTGTTTTGGTTCATGCACAAATCAGGATAAAAACTGTGATTTTATAGGTGGGACATTGCTTATTCTATGCTTATATTTGGGAACTATATTCATTCTACAGAATTCATACCGTTACTGAAATAAAGTACTGAACAAAAAGGAGTGGGAGGTTCTGACATATGGGAAACATCAGCCACCATTGAATTTCCTCCTACCAAACTCTTGTTATGCTTTCCTGCAGAGGATGAGAAAGATGAGGGGATAACCCTAGCAGCCATATCAAGTGAAGGACAAAAGAGTCCACCTAATGGAGAACATTGTGAAGCTACAAGTGCCCTTGGTGACACCACGACCAATCCTGGTATGTACAAACCGCGGCTGTTGTTAAACGGAAAAAAATGGGTATAAGAATTTGATGTACTTGTATAGCTGCTTCCCAAAGCAGTTCTTGTGAACTCCACTGTGATACGGAGAAAGAGGAAGACAGACACCAAAACGACCCATTCTTTGTATCCTTTGTTTAAGGCCAGTGAATATGTTGCAGATGCCACAAGGCTGCTTCAAGAGGTTTTGTGCAGTGGCTAGTCCACACAACAGACTGAATCTACACTATAGAATTAATGCTGTTTGATACTGTTTTAACACAGTGCTATGGAATTCTGGGATTTGTAGATTGTAAGACATGTAGCCTTCTCTGTCAGAAAGCTCTGGTGCCACAACAAACTACACATCACAAGATTCCATTGTATGGAGCCATGACAGTTAAAGCGGTGTCTAACTACATGAATTTTGCAGCATGGCAGCAGCCTATTGAGTAGCTGATAACATGGACTGTTCACCTTGTACAGAGTTTTTTATTCATTGCCATTGGTCAGCACTCTTATTAATTTCTTGAGATTTTTCCATAATGGATGGTCTCTACCCAGTCCCTAGGCAACCATACAGAAAATATAAGAGTCTAGAGGGATGATGATGCTTGTAACCAAAAAGGAGAGATCAGAAGAAACAAAATAACACCATTTCCTGATCTGAGTTATATAGGGAAAGGGGTATTGAGAATATAATGGCATTGTTTTTCAAAAGTATGTTAATGACATTAGTCAGTTTAGTGTAAAGATATAATTCTTCACAGACCCAAGGTGAGTAGATAACCATATGAATAGTGGTAGGAGTTATTGGAGTGTAGTGTGATGCTCTCTTGGCAAGTTCATCACATCTCCTTTCTTGTTCCCAAGCAGCATCATACATCACAGTAGGAAAGCTTATGCTACCAACTTCCTTCTTTCTTTCAAAGGTGGTACTTATGCAGCCTAATATTGTTATGTCTCTCAGTATTAACCAAAGCAAGATATACTATTTATTCTGTCAATCCTATGGCTTCTAAGCTTAATGACAATGGTTAATGTTATGGCAATGCAACATTTTAAAAACCCTCCCAACACTAATGGAAATAGATTAGATTTTTTTATATTAATAAGGGTTATTAAAACATATTAAGCCTTTTTTATGAATGCTCCAATCTCTGCATGAAATGAAGAAAAAATGAAGGCTTAAATGAATACTCGGGCAAAGCTAAAAAATAATGCAGTGTAATGCATTTTATGCACTTTCTTAACTTGTTCCTGTCTAGGTCCTGAGACTGGTGAAAGTTTTAAACCAGAGCGCAAAGTGGATCTGAATCCTACATCTGGAGCCAAGGTAGAATCAGAACCTAAAACAGAGGAAAAAGCTGGAATAGAAACAGAGTTTCGAGAGGTCCTGGTTGATAGTGCAACCTTGGAAGCGGTGGATGTCCATTTCCCTGATCTGACTGATGCTTGATTAGATCTGGTGGTTCTCCACTCCAACTTGTCTCAGAATAATACAAGAGTGTCCTTTGTAAATTACCTGCCTACACTAACCAAGCCTGCACATCTGTCTCAAAGTAATCCACACTGGCCAGTGTGATGCTTCTGTGTCTAATAGCATTAGCCTTAGAATTAAATACAAAAAAAAATCTAGGCATATAACTTTTTATCCTCAGATCATCTGAATAATGTCAGTGTTGCTTCCGTGTCAGCATTTGGTTTTCTTGAATGCTTGACAGATTTGGTTCTGTTCAGGCCTGGACACACCATGGAGAAAATACCAAAGAAAAACAAAGTTGATTAGGTTTTTACATTGTTGTGATCAAATGTAGTATAGTTGAGGATCTTCCATTTTGTTAGGTGTACACAGAAACTCTCATCCCAGATTACAAGATCGACTGAGTACCATAGAATTCCTATGCCATGAAGAGGTGAGGTGTGTATTCAGTGGACCTCAGGAATCTTTTGCATGTTCTTTGTAAAGTGAAGTTTGCAAGGCTATTTGGACAGGGAATCCTTTGCAATTTTTCAGCCTGGAAATATGTCAAAATTCACACCATCTGTGATTGTATTCAAATCCTTGATGTTTCACACACTTCTCAGCTGAGATAAAATGATCCCTTGCTTTCACTGCTGTTTGCCATTTTGAAAGGAATGCTAACAATGCATTTACCTACATTTGTTCTAGCTCACCATGCATGTCTAACAACTTGTATTATTTTGTTTGTTTTAGATGGAATTTTCAACAACAATTGACTATTGAGCTAAGCAATATGATAAGTCTTAGCATTTATGTTGAGCTGTTTTGAGTATCAAGCAGTTTGCACACATCAATATAATTTACAGCAAGTGATTCATTATGTTGTTTGTCTCTCTTGTGTATGTTCTTGCAACTTATTTCAGATGAATGACTTGAGAAATCCTGTTGTGTTTCAGGCTTGTCTTTCTTGTGGTCGGGCTGGTTTGGCTATTAGCTATAATGGCTTCATTGCTGATGTCAGGAACAATTGTTTGGAGGAAAAGATCACTAATGGCTACCAGTCAAGAATGAAATTTATTACCTCCAGTATCTGTGACATATGCCTCTGGTTGCAGGGGAATATGAGAGTGTGTGTGGGTGGGGTGGGGTGTCTGCTGCTGTGCTATTGTGTTCACACTTTGCTGATGGGCTTGGGTGCCCAGGGAATTTGGGGGTGTTTTGGAGATTTCAGGAGCCAATCAGAAGGATTTTCTTTGAGGGTGATTGGCAACTCTCTGGTCTAGACAAGCCAGCATGGCTCTTCTTAAGCTCCCTTGACTTTGCAATGGCTTTAAGGGGATCATGCTTTAAAAAAACAAATCATGGTGTCTGAATTTTGCATGAACATGAGCATCAATGCGATGTTTGGAACTGGAACTATGAGTTGAAGTTCTTGGTGCCCCAGCTGAAGGAATATGGGATTTCCCCTTGCTTAGCATGCTGTGGAAATATAACTACAGGATGCAGGCAGATACAACTAAAAACACTGTTAAGGATAATTATGGTTTTGATATCAGAGAAGATCCAGGGGTTAAAAGAAAGATCTAACAAGGTTGACAAGCTGAGAACTGCTTATGTGGCACACATACTGTTTCAGGACTAAATCTTTATTATGGATTCTTGAGACATTGGGTAGGGGGCAAAGATGTTCATTTTCTCATTCCTCAGTGCCCACAGATAGGACTAGTTGCTATTCCCACTTGCACCTTGGTGCAGGGCTTTGCCACTTGTCAACCTGGGACACTGAGAATCCTGTTGTGCTCTTTCAGTTGTAGGCTGCATGTTTACTGCACAAGAGAAGATGCATGGACAGCTAAGACATAAAATATCCTCAAGGATTCTGCAGAATAGTCACAGCTAGCTATGCCACTCCATTTTCTCACTCTGTATTGCTGCAATATATGGCCAGAAAAACCCATTCAATGTTTTTAATTCGTGCTCATGCTATAGTGTTTTTTTATGATGCAGTGCCTAATAAAAAAGATTGTTTTGTATACCTAATGTGGAAAAATAGGAGCATTTGTTTCCTCTGTCTTTTCCTTATACTGGCAAAACTACCACTTAGGGAGCTTCTGCAAGACAGAAAGGATCATGTCTCCAGAAGTGGGGAGGGCAAAGTATGTTCTGTTTGACACATGCAGTCCACATAGGGTTGCCATTTTCCAATCCTTTGTATTCACACACCTAATTTGCATGTTATTAAATTATAATTATGCATATTGCTAATGTGCATTCTGATTATGCAAAGTCAAAATGTTGATCATCACCCTTTTTCTACAATCATGTTTCAATCTCAATACAAGTACCAAGCTAAGAGCTCCTTTTTCCTTCTTTCCCCCTAGCTGGTGTGAAGAGAGAGAGGCTTCCAAACAGCTCCAGAGAGTGAAAGGACTGCTCTTACTCTTTTGAGGCTGCTTGTAAGTGAAGTTCCACCATTCTGCCTAGCCCTAGGCACAAGCGGCCAGACACAATTACCACACAACACAAGGCCATCTTTGCTTGCCTTCTTTTTCTTTCTTTTCTGTCTTCTGAGGCTAGGGGAAAGGAGGGAATGGAAGAATAAGATACCAATGCTGCACCTAATTAGTACCAACTGGAGCCTGCAGGGCAAGATAGGGCTCCTGCCAGTGCCAGTCTTTTTGCACTGTTTCCTGCATGTGACAGTGGAGCAATCTGAGATTTACTGCTTCAAGTGGCCCAGTCAGCTGGTATATATTTTTTAATCCCTTCAGTCTGGGACAAATGGCAACCCTAAGCCCACAGTGCAGCAATGAATTTCAAATGAATTTCAACAGTGAGAAATGTAAGGTATGACACTTAGGCATTAAAAATGAAATGCATACATACAGGATGGGGGATACCTGGCTTAACATCAATACATGTGAAAGGGATCTAGGATCCTAGTAGAGCATAAGTTGAAAATGAATCAACAGCATGGTGCAGCAGCTAAAAAAGCAAATGCACTTCTAGGCTCCATCAATAGAAATATAGTGTCTAGATCAAAGGAAGTAATAGTACCACTCTATTCTACTTTGGTCAGGTCAGGCCTCTCTTGGAATACTGTGTTCAATTGGGGACACCATAGTTCAAAAAGAATGTTGAGAAGCTGGAGTGTGTCCAGAGAAAGGTGTACAAAATAGTGAAACCATGCCCTCTGGGGAGAGACTTAGGGAGCTGGGTATGTTTAGACTGGAGAAGAGGTTAAGAAATGGTATGATACCCCTATTTAAATATTGGAAGGGGTGTCATATTGAGGATGGAGCAAGCTTGTTTTCTGCAGTTCCAGAGAGTAGGACCCAGAGCAATGGATTCAAACTACTGGAAAAGAGATTCCACCTCAACATTAGGATGAACATTGTGACAATAAGAACTGTTTGGCATAGGGGAAAACATTCCCTTGGAGTGTGGTGGATTTGCTTTCTTTTAGAGGTTTTTAAACAGAGGCTGGATGGCCATCTGTCGGGAGTGCTTTGACTGTATTCCTGCATGGCAGGGGGTTTTACTTGCTGGCCCTTAAGGTCTCTTCCAGCTCTATGATTTTATCTGTGAACGCAGCCCAACCCAGATCCCTTCAACACAAAACAGAGAGAGAGAGAGAGAGACAAAGGCACAGAAAAATGGCAAATAGAACTCCCTTGGCAATCTCAGAGGGCATGGTTTGTCATTTAAAGGCTATTTTGATTCTCCTTGTGCCTGGAAACAGCCTGCCAAGATCTGGGGAAGGATGAAAATAGCTCCCAGTGCCTCAGATGTTGCCCATCCTTAGTCTGGAATGTGAAGATGCTATAAAGCATACTCCCCCAAGCTACTCCAATCACAGTTCCTGGGATTCTATTTTTTCAAAACTCTTATTTGGCCCACTTGAGCTCACCAATGGAAACTATTCTGATCACCAATAACTAACTGGAAAATCCACGTTCAAAGACAGTACTGTAAATACCTAGTTTAAAATAGGGACTATTTGCACACACACACACACACCCCACACACTTAAGCTCCACTGTATAGAATGGGGGAGGGGGACAAGTCTTTCCTGCCTTTTGTTTTCACCTCACTAGCAGGGATAGAGAAACAGTGATCTCAGTGAAGGTGGCCATGGCACCCCCTGCTGCTGCTGCTGCCGCTGCCAATATCCACTTATGAAGATGAGGTCGGGTATGTCTGTATATACAGTATAGTCTTAATTATCCGACATAAATGAGACCAGCTGATAGTCGGATAACCAAAAATGTTGGATAATCCGGAGGGTCCAAGAAAAGCCTTGAAATCACTATGAAAAGTCTTGCAATCATTTTGAAAAGCCTTGAAATCACTATAAAAAGCCTTGCAATCATTTTGAAAAACCTTCAACAAACTGTTCTTGCGCCTGTTCAGGCTCCTTGCCCATCGCGGCCACCATTTTGGGGGCGTGTCTGGGGCGTGTCCTAATTCAGCCTACGACAGATAATCCGGAATGTCGGATTACCAAATGTTGGATAATCGGGACTCTACTGTATTTAGTGGGGATGAGAAGGAGATATTATGTATGTGCATGCATAAAGCTTTAACAAAGTTGGATGTGACTCTTAAGATGCTTCTGCTACCAGTCATAGGGTAGAAGCAAGCAAATGTTTTGGATTTTCCTCCCCACCCAGCCCCATTGCCATTCACCTGACTTAATGGGCTAGCCAATATAAAGGTAAACTTCAAGCATCCTTAGGACTGGATTCAGAGGGGTTGTGGTGCAAGTTGCTTCACTAGCCTTTTCCAAGCCTACCCTCAAGCCATTGGCCAGTTAGAGATCCTAAGATGTCTCAGCATTTGCTTTACTCAACCCTGAGTCACTTTATTTATTTATTTATTTATTTATTTATTTATTTTGCTTTTGCTTGCCCATTTAATGGTGTCTGAACATCAGAGTTTGGGTCCCACTTTGACTGAAAGCATCAGTCCCCGGGATCTGGTAAAGTAAAGGGTTTGTGAAAATGTTTCTCCACTACTGTCAGCATGCAGTCCTATTATCTCAGTCTATACATTATCATGAATTATATAGGAAATAATTTTGCATGTGCCACAAGTATTCAGTAGTAAAGGTGATACTTGCATTTTAACAAAGCTGCCACTAGATGATAGCAAATCCTCAAGACAAGCCTGTAGAATCTGAAGTTTATTTCTCAAAAGCTGAGCTTTTTTCTCCCCAGATCTGATTCAAAAGCAGGGCTCACTAGTTCTTACTGATTTTCTTCTTCCGCTTTCACAGAAATTACACTTCTGGCTCAGTAAGACATACATCTGCTCAGAACTATCTAGCAACTAACATTCTTGTTGTATTTTAATTTGTTGTTGTTCCATGTCTCAGTATATAGGGAGGAATAGGCATGCAATCATCATCATCAACAATATCCACTTATAGGCATTGTAAGTAGAACTTGGGAAAGTGATGCTTGGACTGCCACTTCCATAATCTTACAACCAACACAGCCAATGGCTACAATGAGATTCTAGTCCAAAATCTAACTGTTGCAGCCTCTGGAAGTGACTTACTGGTTGTAGCTTCCTTCTGGGCATCCTATAATGATTGCTGACGCCCTTAAGGAAATGGCTAAATAAGAGAGCAACCCAATACTAGATTATCCATCTTGTGACCTATTTAGAAGTGACAGATGTACAAAGACTGGTTATCATTTTGCTGACATAGACTAGCATGGCTTCCAGTCTGGAATTTATTACTACTCTTCACATTACACTACAATGTCTTATGACATTGCAAAGTCAATAAGAGTCAAAGTAAGAATGTGGCAAGTTTCCTTTATACTCCATTTTGAGAGTTCCTTTATGCTCCCTTTGATATTTCTTTTCTCTATGCACTATTTAAAATGGTCATAACAAGAAATAAAAAAAGAAATTTAGCACAGAATCAAGCTGATCAAAGCAAACTGTCAAACTGTTTTTTCTCTATGGCAAAGAAACAAATACAGTACACTCTCCACCTTTGTAGCAGATTTGATAATTCACATATTTGATTATATTATCTCTAGGAACCTCTAGGTCTTCCAGAACACACGTATGGCCAACTTTCAAAAAAAGTTGTGCTAGAGGACCTAGAGATTCCTAAAGAGAACACTTCTCTAGGCATTTGTAGGTCCTCACCATCTGCACATTGCTCTGCAAATTTTGCTGTCTACCACATCAGTGTGCATTGAGTCTGAGAGCAATTACACAATAACATACCCAGACCTTCCAGGCTCACTCAAGATTGCAATGTGAGGTAAAACACACACACACACACACACACACACACACACAGACAGAACCCAAATTCCTTCAAACTGCATTAGCTGGATTGCAGTCTATTCAATTTGAATGAGGCGTATTTTAATCATATAGACAAATCGGATGGAGCCTGTGATCTCTCTCTCTCTCTCTCTCTCTCTCTCTCTCTCTCTCTCTCTTTTGCAGCCCCACAGAACACCCACCAAACTCTTAGATACATGTGCCTGATTTTTGTTCTGTCTGATGGAGTGGGGGTGGAATCACCTGCAAAAAGCCCCAGATGCCCCCAAATGTTCAGTAATGTGGTGATTTGGTTAAAATTGTCTCCAAACACAAATAACCAAATTTAATCTGAAACCAAGATTGAAAATGATTTGACATCACTTCGGGTTGGCCAGAAAACATTAGTAGGAACCTGCTTGTGGGGAGGGAGGCATAAATTGTCCTTTTTTCCCACAGAAACTGGCCATCACATCCTAGTCTTAGCACAGTCCTGCAGGTTTACTCTCAAGTATATACTCCAGAACCAAACATCATGCCGGGGCTTTTCTGCTAAGAAGTTTAGATTCTTTTTTTAAAAAATCTGTTTATTTCATTTTTTCAATAAAAACCAAACAAACAAACATCTAAACACAAACAAAGAGAACAAACTGATACTTGGTGTCTCTTTTCTAAGAAATACATTCACATTCTAAGAAGTTTAAATTCTGAGGCCTCACCTAGTACAGACCCTCTGGCTATCCCTATTTGGCAGGTACAGTCTGAATTAATCCTCAGCCATCCCCCCCCCTTTTCCCCCACATTCCCACTCTTCTCTCACCTTTCAATTGCTGCAAACTGAGTTCAAAGTGCAAAAGTAGTTTGCACCCAATTAATTCAACAAGGAGGAGAGGAGAGGAGTGGAATGAGTTGGAATTTTGTGTCCCAATAGGCTCAGGCAAAAACAAACTGCTGTAGTTTTGTCCTAGCTTGTGCGTTCTTCCTCATTAATAACTTTTACCCTCTTGACCACACTGTTGCAATGTTCTGTTTTTTATCTGTCACACTTGGAGAGTGTGTTCTCCAGCTATTGCAATACAAATGTCAACTCAAACATCTTTAGTGTGTGCACACAAAGGAGAGGATTGGGGTGTGTGTGCAATATTGTCCTGTGTTAACTTGCAAGCAGGAGGAAACCTCTGACTTGGTATTTTGCCCTTTTCCAGGCCTAGACAAGAGGAGAAGCTTGGAGCCAAGCCTCCAACTGCCAGTCTCAAGGCCTGGATGATTCTAACTTCAGTATTCAGTTATACAGTTGGACCTTTGTATCGGTGGGGGATTTGTTCCAGATCTCCTGTGGATATGAAAAAACATGGGACCTCATGTCCCAATATTCCTGATGGCAGCACAACATGTGCATGGCTGTGTGCACATGCTGCCGTTGGGGACAATGGAGCTTGCTGTCCCCAGATGCTCAGATCTGTGGATGTCGAGCCCATGGATTATGAGACCCCACTATATGTTTCTGTACTTGTATTGTACTGCACAGGTGTTTTTTTTAGCAGCTTACTTTCACCTTTTTTTTTTTTTAAAAAAATCACAAACTCTCCTCCTGTGATTTCCCTTACTTCTTAGGCGAAATTGGGGGAGTCCATAGAAGCAGTTTTGTTACAGGGAAGAGGAGAAAGAAAGCAGTGCATACAGAAGTTGGATGGCCATCTGTTGCAGGTGCATTGATTGTGAGTTCCTGCATGGCAGGGGGTAGGACTGGATGGCCCTTGAGGTCTTTTCCAACTTTTTGATTCTGTGATTCCAGCACAATTCTGTGGTCAAGGTCTGGTGGATGTTGACCACAGTGTTGCACTGGAAGACCTAGAGGTTCCTAGAAAGGTGTTCTCTCAGGTAAAAATAATTAAATTTTTATTATTTTTTTTTATTTGTGGCTTTCCCACTTTCATGCATCTCTAACCCCCAGTGACTGTAAAATATAAAAAACCTCCCCCAACCCACAGCACCTGCTGATTTTTAGAAGGAAAGAATGTTGAAAAAGATGCTGTATTGCCCCAGAATTATGATGCTACATCATTATATGAACAGACACATGGTATAAATGCATTATCTGCACTTTGTTCAGATCTTCTGTTTTTGAAGCCATGTTTCCACTTTGTTCATAGAATTCTGCTCTTTTTGAAGGCAATGAACAATATAATTGCTCAGATCTGGAGCTTTGTAGTTCAATGCATATTGCAACAATGCTTAGTTCAAAAGTTATTTGAGAAATTATCAGCCTTAAAATTGATACTTCAACAATATCTAAGTCTATACAAGAGGTCTTAGCTAACTTCTAGGATTAACTACATCAAGGGAAGCTTTATGTGACTGACCAAAAGACACCAGCAAAAACATGACAACATGCAGAATTGAAAACTAACAGTCCATGGTTATAGAACTCACCACCTCAACTACAGTGAAAGTCCTAAACCAATTCACTCTGGTCCTGATAAAACAGTACCTTTTGTATACCATATAAAATCATTGAAGTCCAATTCAGAGACCAAGAGATTGTGTTATTAATTACAGAAGCAGTGCTGAAAATAGTGAAAATGTGGTCTAAGAAAAATAGACCATGAAAAATGATAATGTTAAAGGGAAAACTAGTAGATTTAGCTACTACATACTTTTTAAACACTTACATAAAAGTGTTAAACATTTTAAAAGTAATCAAAAGAATAAAATTAAAAGGAGACACAGGAAAAATTATTCCAAAAATAAAAATTAAAGGCGATAAAAACAAGATAGAGTATGGTCTTCCTTTTATTCCTCCTATACATTAAACTCCTACTGCAGAAGAAGAAGCTATATGAAATATTTTGCCCCATTTTCTTCTACCCCTATATTTAATACCACCTTCAAATATACTGTAGAATAAATAGACAAGTGATGAAAAACCTTTTTCTCTACTTCTAATGAATCATCACTTAGTTTTGTGCAAACATCAAAAACCTAAGGGATTACTGGATCAGCTCCAACGGAAGATGTACCTGCTTCAGATCCTTAATCAGGCAAACACAGCTGCCTTTCATATGGCAGACATAGAGAAAGTGGAATATCTTTTTTATAATTATCAAACATATTGAACATTAATAACATGTGCTAATGATCAATCAGCAAAAGTTTTCCCCCTGAGGTAGGTTCCTGCAATTGGAATTGGAGTAACCTGCTCTTTGAACCAATTATATCCAATACCTGTTTGCCCCAAACTGCGAAGTTCAACATCAAAAGCCCTGGAGCCCTAAAAAAACCCCAACAACCAACTTTTGGAGCTTGGGATTGCAAAAGAAAAAGATTGATGTCAAATGGGCCATTTGACTGATGTAAATGAAGACAAAGAACCTTTTGTACAGCAACTATTGAAAGGCAATCCCTTTAATGTTAGATATAACATAGTGAGATCTCCCGTTTACCCCGTCTCTAGTCAGGAAAAACAATACTGACAAACTGCTTTATCATACTAGGGGGCAAACAGGATTTAAAGGAGAATTAAATGAGTGTTAAACAGGAAATGCTCTATGTTTATCACAGGACATTTCCTGTTTAACTCTTGTTTAACTCTCGTTTAAATTCTGTTTGCCCCCTAGTGTGATAAAGCAGTGGAGTAGGATAAGAAAAGATTCATCAACTACAAATTTATTGTAGACTTACATTAATAGAACAGAAGGCATGGATGCGGTTGTTCCTCTGGAGAGAGTGTCTCTCTGCAGAGCCTGTGATTATTTATACATTGGGCATCTTCAGCTAGACCTTTTGGACAGATGTGCTCTAAATCAACCAAACTTTCCCAAGGAAATTTGATTCAAATGGTGGGGGATGTTACTTCAGAGATGCCCTATAGTGCATCACCCACGGGGGGGCATTTTTTTTCATTATTTATGTGTCTTAGATGTTGAATTTTTGAAGAGCTGCCTGCAGACTGTGCAGGAAGACATTAGTGTATAGGAAAAATCAGATAAGATGCTCTGTAACAGAATCAGTACACTCTGGTAAACAGAGGGAAAGTGTTGTGGATGATAATATTCTACATTATAACCAATGAAGGTAAAAGTCAGATGGAAATGAAAAGTGGTCCGATAATAATATCACTATGTCTAGAGATGTGCCATACAGGTCCAGTGCTTTCTATGCAGAGATCAGGGTTGTTGGAAAATCACTTACTGGCAGCCTATCTATACAGGAGCTTAAACAGTTAGCAAATAACGACAGGAATGTAACACAGACTAGTGGATATGATGCAGCTATCTCATCTCATGATCAAAGGAGCAGCTTTATCAACTAGGGAGCAAATAGGATTTAAACAAGAGTTAAACAAGAATTAAACAGGAAATGTCCTGTGATAAACAAAGGGCATTTCCTGTTTAACTCTCATTTAATTCTCGTTTAAATCCTGTTTGTCCCCTAGTGTGAAAAAGAGATGAACCACAGACCTCATTAGGAGTAACGTTCCTGATAAATTTTTTCTACAGAAGACCCATTGTAAAATTTCAAACAGAGATCTTTAAAAACACAATATATTGGACAACAGTTCTTATCCCTTGGGATCTCTACAGCCTTACATTTGGTAGTGTAGTGAAGGGTCTTTTAAAAATATATCTGTGCTTTTACTACTGCTACTTTGTCACAGAACAGAGAACATTTGGCTCTCTCAGTATTCCGGAAGTAAAGTCAATTAATCATTTGCTACTTGCTTGCCTTCTGAGGTTGTTCAACTCATCTGGAGAGCCAGCTGTTTCCCACCCCTGTCAAAGGATGTGAGAGGATATGCCTTATCATCTTTCAAAAGAAGAGAAAAACATGGGTAGTGAACCATTGGTAGCTAGCACTTGGTTGGGGAGAGGTGGCTTACATCATGTACCCTATCCTTTACAAAGGGCATGCCAGCTATAGCTCTCATGACAACCTTTGTACCTTGTAGACTAGTCCTGTTTATGAATAGCCTATACCAATAGAGTGTCTAGAGCTCTAGGGCACTGAATTTACATTTGCTTACACTGCTGGTAGGAAATTATGAGAGAACGAAAAAGCATGCACTAGATTTTGTTTCTGTTATGCAGGGAATGGCTTGTTTTTCTCACACAACAGCAGTTTCCTGTTCCTGTAAGTAAAAGATTGCTGAAGGGTAGAGAAATTGTTCATCTTGTGAACAATTTGATGACTATCAGCAGAACAGTGCTACAACATGGGTTCTGCTCTGAACCTGGCTCTTTTTTGCACATCTGTCTCTATAGGATTTTCATGCTGCTTGGCAATGCAAAACAAAACATTTACTTTTCAGTGTGCAGGTTCAAACCCTATCAGCATGGTTTCAATTCATAGAACTTGGACTTAGTTTTATTTTTGCATTTAATAAACTCAACATGTTTTAGATGGACATAGAAATATTCAAACAACTCAGTCTAAGCACAATAGCACCAGACGCAAGTTTTCATTCTTTTTCATTCTTATTTTATTTGACCTTTACTATGTAAAGCACTATACAAACTTTGCAGTGCTCTATTAATGAATAATGCAACTTATTTAACTTTTATCTCACCATTTTCCTTGCATAGGATCCAAAATGGGTGAATATATAAATAATCACCCATCTTGGATCCTATGCAAGGAAAATGGTGAGATAAAAGTTAAATAAGTTGTATTATTCATTTTTGTTTTGTTCTCTGCCTCAATCTACAGGAAGAGTTGAATAAGAACTCCTCCTCCTCCTCCTCCTCCTCCTCCTCCTCCTCCTCCTCCTCCTCCTCCTCATCCATTTTATTATTACAAGCAAGATTGCAGTGAGAAAGGGGCTGGTGTGTTAATTTCTCTGGTCTCCATAGTTCAATGATCAAAGCACTATATCATGCTGACTCTCTGTGTGGGGTGGGGCACTGCCACGGACAGGCCTCACAGGACTCTTTCAAATGGGGAGGAATTTCTCCCAACTCCGAATGGAGCCAATGTGGATTTATATAAATTCGCTTGTTTAGCGAATTTACATGAACCCCTGCTCCGTTCGGAATTACTTCCCATTACCCGAAAATAATCCCTTCCTGCCCGAATTTGCATGCGAAGCTTTAATTCGCAATAAGGTAAAACCCATGATTGCATTCGAATTGGCTTCCCTCTTGCCCGAATTTGCATGTGAAGAGTTAATTTGCAATAACATAAAACCCATGATTGCATTCGAATTGACCTTAAATTATACTTCCAATTTAGCCTTGTATGAAAGAGTCCACAGACATTTTTAAGCTGTGAGTCAGAAGAAATGTGAATTTCTGCAGGAGGTGTGCTCACTCAGGACAGGCTGCCTTCTGGTGCCATCTTCCCTGCACTGGATGCCCTGCACACAGAAGCACCACCCCTGCACCAGGTGCTGCTGTGCTACTGCTTTTATAACTACAACAACTACAGGCTGACTGGTTGTTTCTAGGCAAAAGTCTACCCTCTTCTCAACATGAACCCATATTATACATTTGGATTGTGAAACAAATTAGCATAGTAAAGTTCCTAGAGAACCTACCAGATGGAGACCAGGGTTTGAATTCCTGTTTAGATATGGAAACCCACTGGGTGACATTGGCAGCTACGCTATCTTAGCCTCAGGGGAAGACACAGATAAACCCCCGCTAAAGAAATCTTGCCAAGCAAACCCTGTGATCATGTCACTATTACTCAGAAATGGCTTGAAGATGCACAATAAGAAGGAAGATCCCATAGGTAGCAATTTCTCATCCTAAACTCCACCAAGCAATCTCTGGTGCCCCCTCCTACATGGGGCAAGTGGGCCTTCTGACACTCTAAAGAGGCTTTGGAAGATGAAGTGCATGTGGCTGCTGGGTGTACATGTAAAGGAATGAAAAGCACTCCTTCCATTCATTTTCTTACATCTCATTAGAAAATCCAAGCCACTGTGCCAGTTTAGATTTTACTGTCTGTTGCCTTTTGACTGAAGGCTGGGCTGGACATTATACCAATACATAAATAAATCCATGTTTGAAGAGTTGGGGGACTTTCCAAGACATCAAATAATATACCTATGTTGCAATTCTGTTTTGCAAATCTGGCAAATTTTAAAAAGGGAGAAATCAGCTAAAAACTTCTTGTATAGAGAAGAGAACAACAGCCACAACCCTCAGTTCTGACTTGCTCTTTTGCACATGTTAGAAGAGAAAGAGTACTTCAGGCCTGGGAGGAGGTGTGAGAGAGGTGTGCTGATAAGAGAATCTAAGTAGATCGGCATGCTCAATTCGAAGCACACCCCACGCTTGTCTTCAGTACACTTTTCTTTAGACAGGAAAGACAACCTTGAAAATGAAGTGGGGCACCATTTCCTTAATTACATTCCTGATGGTTTTTCCCTTTGGCCTGAAAGGTGAGTTTGCAACCAATTCCTTCCTTCCTCTTTTCTGAATGTGGCAAAATACTACTGCATTATATGGACCAAAATTTAAAGTCTTGCAGTATGGGTATAACTCAGCTAAAACACTAACTATGATAATGGGTCAGTAACTTGATTGTTGTTTTTCCCCCCCAAAGATACAGATATCTGGCATAATTCAATGTGAAATAATGTTGAGCAACTCTAATTCATGTCAATTTGGCTAGGATAATTCTGAAGTAGACTTTAACATATGATAAAGGAAGATGGACTGAACCTTAATGGATGTTACATGGTTCATTAAAAAATTGCATTAGGCTAAATAGCAAGTTGGGTGTGAATACTGCCTTTGCAACAGAGCTTATAGTTCAATTCAAATGAGTGAGATTCCTCTCATCATTATTTGGTCTCTCATATGAACAATTTTGATTCAGAGCAAATATGTAAGTAAGGTTAGGTTGCAGTTCTAAGGATGGCTACTTAAAAAGCTGTACTGTCCACATGCAAGTCAAGTGCAAACATAATGGTGCCAGTTTGGTGTTAAGTCAAGGATTATGGATGTCATGGACACACATGTCTACACACAAATGAAGGACACATATAGTTATGGAACAGTTCTACTTGTGGGTCAAACACTTTTTCTGTTTTAGTGTGATCACACCTTTTGGCACTGTTAGGGCAAAGCCATGCTGCTTAGGGCTGGATGGTAATTAACACAGATATAAACCTTTGTTTCTTCCATTCTTGCATGAAAAAAAAAATCAGAAGTTTGATACTCGTGCACATTTTTTCACTGTTTCAGCTCTCACAAAAGATATTGTTCTATTTAAGCAAAAATTGATAAAACAACAGATAACAGGTGTTGGAAATGTGCAGAGAAACCAGAATAATTTTTTCCCAACTGTTGGTGGACATGCAAGCATGAAAATAAAAAATAAAATAAAATTGGAGGATGATAAATGATACAAATAGTCATATTTTGAAGGTGAAACTGCAGAAGAAACCACAATTTTATCTGATAGGGATGTTTGATGAGAACTTAGAAAAGGAATTTTGAAAAAATGTTATATTATATGGTAATGCTTGCAAGGATTGTATTTTGCAAAATTGGAAAAAAACTAAAACATCCTGAAACAGGAGGACTGGATATTTAAGATATACGATGCAATAGTAATGGATAAATTAACTCAATTAATTAAATACAACTCACTTGAAAAAATTAATAAAGAATGGTTGCTGGTATTAAGCTTCTCAAAAGAACAATAGGGGAACATAGCAACAATAAGTTTTTCAGAATATATGGAAATGAAGTCATAAGGGTTAATTTGTAAAAGACAAATCAATCAATAGAAGAGAAATTTAATTAAGGATGATGTATTTTCTGGTAATTATAGATATAAGTAATAGGGAAGTATTTTGTTGTTATTTGCTTTCGCTTTCCTTATTAAGGATTTAGTAGATTCAATATAAGAGGAAGTCAACTAAGGATGATGATAAAATGTATCTTTAGGTAATTATAGGTATACGTTAAATGAAAATACTTTGTTTTTGTTTGCTTTTGTTTTCCTTATTAAGGAATTAGTAGATGGAGTTACACAGTAAGCAATACATAAATCATATTTATAAGATCAAAAAAAAAATTAGAAGGAAAAGAAGAAAAAAAAGAAAGTTGAACAATAAGTCAAAAACAGGCATTTATTAGCAGGAAGGAATTTAGAATGGATGGATTAAGAGTTGAAGGTTGGTGTAGGTGTAAGAAAGTCAGAGAAAGTGTGAAGAGAGTATGTGAGAGGGTAAGGAAGAATATGATAAGAAGGTTAGGAAAGTGAAAAATGGGTATAAGAGAGTGTGAGGAAGAGAAAGTTAAGGAGTGGATAAGAAGGCTAGAGAAGACATGAAGATACAAAAGAGGGTGAGGAAGAAAAAGGTAGAGAGTAGGTCTAAGAAGGATAAAGTAAGTGTGAAGAAGCAATGAGACAGGAGAAGATGAGAAGTAGAAGGCTGGAAAATGGGATGAGAGAGAAATGTGGGATGGGGAAATGGGTAGGTTACAGGAAGGATAAAGAAAGGACAGAAAAAGGGGTTAGGAAAGTTAGAAAGTGTGGATATCAGTGGAGAGGAATAGAAAGTGTTTAGTGAAGTTTAGAGAGATAAGGAAAGGACAGAGTGAAGAATAAATGAGTATATGGAAAAGAGAGGAAATGAATAAGGAAATGAAAGAAAACCTAGTCATGATAAACAGAAAATTCAACATATGTTGTATATGTATAATTGGTACTATGTGTTATATGTTATGTTGTATGTGAGTTTATGTTATTTTTTATTGTTATATGTATTTTTAATTAATAAAAAAATTACTTTAAAAAGAAAAGTCCTGAAAGGGAAAAAAAATCTTGCAGGGCTGATTTTTTTTTTGAAAAACAAAAGCCATTGCTATATCCACAAAGGAAGGAATAAAATATGGAGAAAATATAGAATTTGGAAAATCTGGTGAACCAGGAAGTGAAGCCAAAATAATTAAATAATAATAATAATATTAATAATAATAATAATTTCTATTTCCTGCCTCTCCCTTTGGATTGAGGCGGGATTCCAACATATTATTAAAATACAGTTTGCATCAATCTATACTATAGTTAATTATCTTAAAAGTCAGTACACAGTTAATTATAAAACAGTAAAAATAGGAATAAGAACAATAAAATCCTGTGAGCCAAGGATCAGTGCCTGACACAATCTGTGTATTTTCTTCCGTGTAGGTGTTTCATCCAGCAGTAAGGAGGTTCATGGCATTTTGGGTCATACAGTTTTGCTGCCTGCTCCAGAATTCACAGGCACACCATTCCGTATAAAATGGGTTAAGTTAACTCCTAGCAAGGCAGAATTGGTTGCACGTAAGGTAGGGAATACTGCAAGTGAAAATTCAATAAAACTCAAATTCAAACAAATATTAAATAATGGAAGCCTGAGAATAGATAATTTGTTGAAGGAGGATGCTGGAAATTACAGAGTGGATGGACATAATGAAAATGGAGCCGCCTTATTTAACGAAACCACTGTCACTTTGAAAGTTCATGGTGAGTCTTTAAACTCCACATCTCTCTTGGTGCCACGATTTCTCTTCCTGCCTTTTAGTTTTACTTCCTTGCTCCCTCTGTGACTGGGTCTCTCTGCATGGTCTTGCATAGCTTTTGTTTGCTCCTTTCTGGGCAGCAGCCACAGTAGGCAGCTATGGCTGTCATGCTTTTGCTTTCCTGGAAACATTTAATTAGCTGTTGTGGGGGAAAGAATGTTGGATTAGATGAATCTCTAGTTGAGTTCATTAGAATTCTTCCATACCTTCAAATTGTTCCAGTTTGTCAGAAAGAGTCCCGATTAATCTTCTGCTGTTCCACTTTTTCAGCTGCTTTTAACATGTCCCAGTTTCTCTCTCCTACTCCCACTTTCCCCTGTCGTCCTCATCTTACTGCAGTTGTTGCAAACTGAATTCAAAGTGGAAAAGTAGTTTGCACTCATTTAACTCTGCAGGGGGAAGAAGAGAGGAAGAGGCAGAATCTTGCTTTTTCCCTGTAGACTGAGGCAAAAGGAAAGGCTGGGGCTGCTGCCTCTTCTAATTTCTCTTTTATTAATAATTTTTGCCATCTTGATCACACTTTAATATTGATGGGCCATATGTGTCTGGGATTTTTTTTTCTGTGAAAAGTCTGAGAATATGAAAAACTAGTCTTAGATGCTGTTGAGATCAAGAAAAATGGTTACCCTTTAAAATCTTAAAGCCCAGGCAGACTCATATGGCTGAAAGCAGTCTTTCAAATAGTCTTGTCCTGAATTGTACAGGGCTTTATAGGTCATAACTAACACTTTCAAGTTGCAAAGAAACAGATGTTATTGTATCAAGGTTTCCCAAAGGCTCAATTGGCTCCAATGCTGTTTTCATCCCAGTGCCAAGTAAAAAACGTGGCTATTTATTAAAGCCTTTGGGGGAGCAAAATTATTTCATCCCAATTGGCAAATATTCATGGTATTAAATTGTTCTGAAGTGGTTTCAAACTAACTTTTTTAACTTGTCAAATTGTTTAACATGCTTTCAGTCTGCTTAAATTATTACCTAATGTTTTACATTGTTTTGATGTTGTTGTTGTGTGCCTTCAAGTCATGTCTGACTTAATGCGACTCTATCATGAGATTTTCTGGGGCTGAGAGTGGATGACCCACTCAAGGCAGTTGGTATCCATGTCTAAGTGGTGAATTGAACCCTCGTCTCCAAAGTCACAGTCCAATGCTCAAATCACCACATCATGCTGTTTTAAATTGGTTAAACTGATCTTATTTTATGCTATCCTGAGATATTACAATAAAAGGTGAGATATAACTTTTTAAATAAATAAGCATTAAATAATAAATGTATAAACAATTGTGTTCCTCCATCCAGTTTTGGCAACAGCCAAGTTGCATTATTCTGGATCAGATGATGTTTGTGAATAGTTTCCAAGAGCAGCCAGCCTAAAGATACCTAGCATCCTAAGTCACTTTTCATAGGGCATGGTTTCCATGGTGGGAATTTTCTGTTTCCCTCATGCAGTGACCAAACCTACCCCTGAAAACCTAACTTTTTCATGCTGCTTCCCATCCCCCAACACAGCTCTTTAGTGGTTGTTGGAGAGCTTGGGATTGTTCAGAAGCATCTGCCTATATGACTATAAACAGTGGTGCCCCTAGGGGTGCAGTCATGGGGGGGGGGGAGGACTTATGGGAGCGGGACTTCTGGTGCACAACTTCTGGTGCATGCAGCAGCATGAGCATGTGGCCAGAGATGTTGTGTGTGCCCCCAGGGAGCAGCCCCGGGCCCCCAGGGAGGGCTGGACAAGCCCTGTGTTGCCAAGGGAAAGGGCTGGGGAGAGCCACGGGGCCCTAGTGAGGGTGGGAAAAGCCCTGCACGCCCCAAGGGAACAGGCCCCATAAACCAGGCCTGTGGTTGTGGGGAAACCCCTCAGGGGGCAGGGGACTGGCCAGGGATCCCCCGATGCAGTCCAAACCCCCTCACTGCCCCAGTGACACTACTGACTATAACCAGACACACAAGCCTGTAGGTCAGTGAGGGCAAACCTTTTAAAGACCGAGTGCCTGAACTCAGAGGCGTTCCCACACTGGGTGCCACCTGGTGCCAGGGGGAGGGAGTTTAGAGGGTGGGACTCCTACCTTCTGGGAGTGGGACTTCTGAGGTGAGTACTTTCACCTTCCAGGGGCAGGACATCTGGGGGGGGGGGAACCAAGGCACACTCTCTCAGCCTCAGGCTAGCAATAGCAAACCCTCCTCTGAAGAAAATTGCCAAGAAATCTCCATGATAGTTTCATCCCAGGGTTGCCATAAGGCAGAAACGACTAGAAGGCACCACACACATAAGTCACACTTTCTCAGACTCAGAGGATGGCAATGGAAATCCACCTCTGACAAAGCTTGCCCCATGACAGTTTCACCTTAGGGTCACCAGGAATGTCTTGAAGACAGGCAGGCAGGCAGGCAGGCAGGCAGTCATGTGCATGCGCACACACAAACACATGCACAAAGCATACTCTTTTAGCTCCAGGCTAGCAATAGCAAACCCTCTTCTGATGAAACTTGCCAAGAAAACTCCATTATAGTTTCATCTTAGGGTATCATAAGTCAGAAACAACTTGAAGGCACCATACACACATCATGCTCTCTCACATCAAGGGATGGCAAAGGCAACCCTCTCCCACCCGCCTATGCTTTTAACTAGCTCTGGGAGCCAGTTGATGGCACGGGGGGGGGGGGGGGAAGGCATGCACCTACTCCTTCTTCCCCTTGCTTTCCTCTGCCTTTAACTGGCTCTGGGAACCAGAGGATGGGGAACAGGTGTGCACCTGCTATGCTCCTTCCCCCACCCTCTCCTGCCTTTAACTGGCTTCAGGAAGCCAGTTAAAGGGTGCCGGCTCTTTCTCTTCTGCCACCCTCCCATCCCCAGTGACATTGACAATTAAAACTGGGGAAAGAGGAGGAGCTAGTGTGCATGCCAGCACAGAGAGCTCTGAGTGCCAGAATGGCATGTATGCCATAGATTCGCCACCAGTGATGTAGGTTTTAACAGTTCTAATTAGATAAGCTTTAAAATTGTCTTTTAATTTTTACTGTCAGATCTTTAGCTGATCTTGTTTTAACTCTCTGAGCCTTCTTGCATCATATGCCAGGAGAAGGGCTGCATAAAAATTGACTGATTTACTGATTGACTGAATATCATCCAGGAGCTCTTTTGAATCCTCTAGAGATCCTAGAAGATATCATCATCTTCGTGTTTCCTGCTAGAGTTACATAGCAAGACACTTTTCAGCCATCTTACACTCTTTAGTGGCCACTAAATGGCCATGGGAGGAGGGAAGGAATGTGAATGCTATAGGAGGGGAATTGAGAGGTATAGTCTAGTTGCACCATGGTGCAACTATTATACATGTCTTGATTCAGGAACTCAGTATTTTGAAACAGAATTAATTCCTCAAGTTTCCTGTGCCTTCTCTTCTTTCCTTTCTTTCAGATCCTTTGCCTCAGCCACAGCTCATCGAGAACTGCTCCAACAAGTCATTGATCTGTCAGGTGGAACCCAGTTTAAGTCAAAAGCTCAAATTTAAGCTGTTTCAAAATAATAAATTGAAAACTAATCAAGAACATGTCAATGGGACATGGAGGTGGACATTTCAACAATCAAGCCTTGTAGGGAAATTCAGGTGTGAGATTGCCAATGATCATATCAAGAATCAGATTGAGAGGGAAATCAACTGCCTGAGACCAGGTATAAATCCATATTGCTAAAAAATATTCATAGTGATAATGAACTGCTGTAGAGGAGCTGAGCTTGGATGTACCTGCTAGTCAATATGCTACTAGGAACTGGGCCACAAACAAAACCTAGTACCTACACCCCTGAATATTGTTTTCACACATTTTTGTCCTCTTCTTACTACAGGTTAATATTTTTATTTGTAAAAAGGAAAATCTGCTCTCTGCAAGTAGAACAGGAAATGGGGACTAGTTTTCTATTCCTGCTCTTCCCTCATTTTTAAATAGTGGATTGGCTTTGAACATCAAGTGTCCCACTAGATATTTAAAATCATAAGTGAGGATTGACTTTTCCCATTTGGAGCATCCAAGCAGGTAGGCATGGGCAAACAGCCACTGCCTCGCTACCTGGTTTCTCCTCTTCACCTATGCAGCAATCATTGTGACATCCTCTCATCATCCAGGCAGCCTTAGTGGGACAGCACTGCAATGCTAGTATAAAGTGCCTGGTGTTTTAAGTAATTTTTGCTTGTGTGTGTGGCGAATTTGGTGCAGGTGGGATCCTAGTGGGTGAGGTTGTGTCCCTGCTCCCTCAGGGACTATTTGTCACTTCATTCTTTAGCAGCAAGAAGAAAAACCAGTAGAAATGAAAACTAAGAGTACTGCTGAGGTATTAGTTAAAAATGTGTAACTATATACAGTTCTCCCTCAGTTCTTGTGTATGTGGGATCTGCGCCCTTTGATTATCCATGGGGGGTGGAATGCAAGGAGTTAAAATGGAGTGTGCACTTGTGGCGCACACTCACATGTCCCTACAGGAGCACACCTCTATTCAAGCCAATAGGGTTTGAATATACACATTTTTTTTTTCATTTTTGCGGGGGCTGGGGGGAGGAGTCCAGAACAGATTCCCTGCAGAAAAAGAAGGGTGACTGTAATGTTTTCTAGCCCAGCTCCCCAAACCTACCTTAAAAGTCAGCAGCCACACTGAGAGCAAATTTGTCACAAGGAATTATGATGGAATTCTGCTTCTGATTGTCACAGCCTTGATCTCTGATAGGAAGGGGCTAGAAACATTCTCTTCCTGCACCTTGATCACCAGTTGAACAGACCTCTATTGCTCAATGTGACCAACAGCTGTTAAGGTAGTTTTTTTTAGGGGGGGGGGCATTTACAATTGTGCCAATAGCACCTTGATTATGAATATGTAGTAGTATCAAATATGGAGTGATTGTGAATCTGTGACTCTAGGTTGTGGATCTGTAACTGCTACACAGGGTGCCATGCTAGATTTATTTATTAATTTATATATTCTCCTGCCTTTCTCCCAACACTGGGACCAAAGTGGCTTGTAACCTAGATTAAAACAAAGCACAGCTAACAACCTATTAATAAAAAAGTTAAGTTAAAAGTTAAAACTATTGAATAAGCAACCCTATTGAAAATTCTAAGTCTAAACCATGTATGATATATTTAAATGGGCTACTTGAAGGCATATACACATACAAAGAAGATAAGAGTTGAGCACACTCCATTGCAAGACCTTTCTATCATAAGCAGTTAACAGCTAATGGCCAGTCTAAAAGGAAAATCTTTGTTTGCCAATGGAAAGTTAGAAGAGTGAAGGCCAATCAAGTCTCCTGTGGCAGGGAATTTCTCAGCCTCGAAGTAGGCAATGAGAAGATGCTCTTCTCTGTCCTTACCAATTGTGCTGGTAACAGTGGTGGGACCAAGAGAAAGAAAAATCTTTCCCAAAAATCTAAAATCTCAGGCAGGTTTATATAAGTCTTTCAGGTAATCTGGACTCAAGATACAATTTTAACCAACAGAACATAAACAGAGTTCTGATTGAACAAGTGGGACAAAGCCATTCAGTTCCCTGTGCTTGCCATTAAAAAAAAACCCAAAACAATTTCTAAGCCATTGTTGTGACATTAGGCTGGTACAGACAGGTGCTTTGCACTGGCCTGGGCCCGAAAGTAGGGCTTGGTAGCACTGGCTGTTGACACATACCCAGCCCTATCGGCACCCATACGCCATGTTGGCACACCCCCATTTGCATGGGGGGGGGGGGGTTGCCATGATGATGTCTGCTCAGTGCCATGCCCAGACAGCGCTGTGCTGTACAGACGTCATCATGGCACATGAGTGCATAAATGGCACCCCATGCACAGCCTAAAAAACTTGCTGGGGAGTGGGTTCTTTTTAGGCTGCACCATGCAGACATCATCATGGCACGCAATTGCACCAGTGGTGCTCCGTGTGTGACTTAAAAAGAATCCACTGGGCAGAGGGTTCTTTTTAGGCCTCCCGGAGACCACAGCATTTGGTTTCCGTGGCCTCCATCCAGGGCAAAAGGGGCAGCATCTCACCTTCCAATTTGTCCAGCCCAATTGAATGAGTTCCTAAGAAGGCAAGGCAAGGGTAGTATCTGGAGGCAGTAGTCAGTTAAATGTGAGCCCTTAAACTATCTGTCAGCAAGATGGAGGATGTATTGGTGGGGCAGTTCCTGTTGATGTAAACAAGCAGAAGTGCACAGTTCAAACAATCTCCGATGACTTCAGAATTACCAGTGACCCTGAAGCTTCGGCTTTATCAGGAATCCTCCTCCCAGTTGATGAAACAGACTGGAGCCAAAACTCTCTCCTCAGAGGTTTTATTCTTAAGTTGCTGTATTTACAAATATGCACGCTCGACAAATCTCTCCAACCAACCATCCACTCCAGAACACAATTACCCAACAACCCTCACTGAGGTGTGCAGGCTATTTATAGACTGTGCCATTAGGTCACAAACCCAGCCTCTTTTGATGATTCCTCTTCCTTGTGTTACCTGCATTAATGTCCTCTCAGTCAGGAAGACTCTTGTTGTTTACATTAGGCTTATGTGCAAGCAAGCACATACTGACTTTGAGCACTGTCTGCTTCCAGCCTTCAGCTGCAGACAACTCCAGCCACAATTCCTGTTTTTAAACCCAGGCCTCAAAGCCTAAAAGTTCCTAAGTCTGGGAATTGAAGATAAGGTGTGTTCTGAATGAGGGTAAAGGCACATAGCTACTGGGAATTCCTAGATCTGACTTACTTACTGGAAACCTGTGTTGCTGTAGAGGCTAGAAGTGCCTGTTTCCAGCTGTTTTTTTGTTTTTTTTAAAAAAATGCAATGATGGTGTGGGCAACTTTAGAGACCAAATTTCTGACCAAGTCCCCAGCTTGGGGTAAACTCCTTGCTAGTACCAAAACTTACCAAAAATCAAAAACAAAAATCAACAGAAATAATTTCTGTTATTGCTTCTACACACTTTTTCACTAAAACAAGGCTGTGCCCCTCATTCTATAGGGGAATTGAACTTCCTAGAACATGATTATCCTTGTTTAGTTTATTGGGGGCAATGGCAGTGTGAAGCTTTTGGGCCCCATAAATATGTGTGTGTGTGGGGGGGGGGCTATGATGTGCATTGTTACCGACTACTATTTTGCAGTAGTATATAAACATAATATAAGTGGACCCTTCCCAAATGTGGGATATCTTCTGGACCCCCCCTCCCCCAGTATAAAGGGCCCCATTTAAAATAATGGACGTGTGCTCTCATGCATGGTACGGTGCACACATGGCGGGCACGCACACCATTGTTTAAAACAGGGCTTGCTTTCCGCATAAAGTTAAAGCCGCATATGGTGCACCTGTATATGGCGCAAGCACACTGTAATAAATAAAAATACATTTCAACTGTGCATTAATAACAAAAATTTGCCAGAATCCCATTGGGGGACTTATATCTTTGTAAGATGATTTATGTCTGCAGGAATTAGATTTGTACAATTGCATAGCACCCATTGCCAGTAGAGAGCTGCTATTACATTATTACATAGCAGAGCTGGCAAAGTGCCTGATGTTTATCAGTTGCTTTTGCCAGTGTCCCATTATGCACCTTCACAGTTCAGCAAAGGAGTTTCTTAGCAACTTTGCTATGTAGTTAGGTATACTTAAAGATACATAATGTAACGGGTCATATAGGATCCTGGCAATTACTTGGAATAAAAATATGCAACCACAGAAAGCAGAGTTCTTCCAATCCATGGGATGTTTTTTCTTCCATGTTGTTTCAGGCCTTACACAAGCTAAAAGCACTTTATTATACGTGGGGAAATCGGGGATTTAAACAGGCATTTCCAGGGGACAGTCACGCAATCACAGCAAAGATTTTCACACAACTTCACAATTAGAGAGGACCTATCTTGGGAAGAACCGGGAATGTTCCAGGAACAAATCATTCATGGGATTTGATAAAGTCCTATATTTCTATGTAAGCCACTCAACAGCTTGTTGTAAAGAATTTGCTCACTATTTTGCAGATAAAATTGATTGAATTTGTTCTGACTTAGACACCAGAGTTGATACAGTTCTGTTGGATGTAACTTTGGCCCCTGCTAATCCAGTACTGATGGAAACTTTTCAGTCTGTATAGCCTGTACAGGGTATGGACAGGATCCTTGGAGATATGTGGGCCATCACATGTATATTAGACCCTTGCCTTTCCTAGCTAATTAAACAAGCCAGAGAAGGACTGACTGAGTGGGTAAAGGAAATGAGTTTTTGAATATGCAATGAGTTTTTAATACAAAGGTCCCAACACACCTGAAGGAGGCTGCAGTGAGGTTGGGCTCTTAATATTATGTGGTGCTGGTTTTGAAGGTCTGTATGTAGTTTTATTTTTATTGTTCTAATTGGTTTTAGTATTTTTAATTGTTTTAATATGGACTATTTTAAGTGATTTTAGTTATATTTTATTCTTTTAATGAATGGTGTGTTTTAATACTGCACTAGTTTAGTTCTATTTTAATGCTCACTTTTGTATGTTTTTAATTGTATTTTTCCTTTAATTTGCAAGCCACTTTGTGTCCCAGTTTTGGGGGGAAAGTGGGATACAAATAAATAATAACAACTGCAATAACAATAACAATATGTTTTTCCCAGGGCATCATCACTACATTCACACACACACACGAATAATATATTAAGGCCATCCATATTGTATCATCCATCTCTTCACCTTCTTGTCTTTCTACCATTGTTTATCTGTGATTTGTCCATGTTTTAGTCTCTCAGCAGTTCAGATTAATTTACATCATCATGATTGGAGGAGGTGTTGTCATCCTTATCATCTCTATGGCTCTTATTGTTTACTGTGTCAGAAAGAAGAGAGCAGAAAGACATGAAATAGAAGGTAATCCCAGACTGTTTTGCTATTTGAGCACCAAAACAGTTTTTTTTAAAACAAAGGGTCCTAAAGTTATCAGAACTTGATTAAACAGTGCTTCTTGGCTTTCACGGACTTTGGCCTGTTTAAATCAATGGAAATTGATTTACATACATTATTTCCACTGAATCAGTAGAGATAAGCAACTGGATTTTGGTCTTGGAAACAACCCCCTATGCACAGACTTGTGCCAGTTCTAAACATGGTTTCTAGAGAACGCACTTCCCCCATAATACCACACCATTTCCAAGTAGCATGAGGAATTTACAACCCCCAGTTGGGAGGCTGCTATAGAACTCATATTTTGGTAATGAGTTTTAGGAGTTTAGCACACTCTTTTTTAAAGTGCCTTATCTTCAATGGAATGGAGGTGCGTTTAAATTTGCAAGCAAGTTTTATCATATTCAGCTGTGGCTGGGTGAATGCAGACTATATACAGCCTGGATGCCAGCCGGATTTATTCTGTGACTTTTCAAAAAAGGGATTTTTCCATTCTTGAAAAGCTGCAGAATAAGCCTGGCTGGCATCCGGGCTGCATACAGGTTGCATTTGCTTGGGCACAATGAATACGATAAAACTCATTTGTAAATTTAAACGGACCTCTATCCCTTAAGGCACTTTAAAAAGAGTCTGCTAATCTCCTAAATTAGTTGGCTGGTTTAGTTCATTTTTAGACCATTTCAGTTAGCTCAGTTTATGATCTAAGTCAAGACGCATAGTATTCAAAGCTTGATGAGTTACTTTTGAGGCTCCAGATTCCACAAGCATCTCTTTATCTTCCTAATGCTATAATATGTTAAATAATAGACAATATTTGCTACCTTTGCATAATGCCCTGAGCAACCACCACTTCTTTCTGCTTCATGGTCTACAAGCCTTGCATTTTGAACATTCTTAAATACAGAGTATTATTAGGATAAGCAGAGAGCCAGCATGGCATGTGGTTTGCGTATTGGACTATAACTCTGGAAAACAGGGTTCAAATCCTGGCTCAGCCATGGAAACCCACTGGGTGACCTTGAGCAAGTCACAAACTCTCAAGCTTAGAGTATGGCCATGGCAAACCGTTTCTGAAGAAATTTGCCATGAAAACCCAATGATAGGTTTGCCTTAGGGTTGCCATAAGTCAGAAACAACTTGAAGGCATACAACAAAATTAGGATAAAAATCAAGACTGACTACAGTCAACCCTACTTATCCATGGATTCTGCATCCACAGATTCACCACACAAGGTTTGAAAATGATAGATAGATTCCAGAAAGAGAACCTTGAAGTTGCAGGGTTTTTTTTAATGAGGACACCATTTTACTAGGCCATTGTATATAATGGGACTTAAGCATCCACAGATTTTAGTATCTACAGGGTCCTGGAACCAAACCCCGGCTAATACCATGGTACACTGTACTTCCTTTAAAAAAATAATCACTATCAGAAATTCTGCCTCACTGCTTCTCTTCTGTTCTCACTAGTGACTCAGACTTTTTATCCTTCTTACAGATCAGGAGAAAGAGCTGCAGGCTTGGGTTGCAAATGATGGCTTGAAATATCGGAAACTTCCTCAGCCTCCCGTTCATGCTGACCTAAGGCTGGCACCCCAGCAACAACAAAGGCTGCCACTAGTTCATTCTGAACAGCAACAGCCAGGTGGGCCCCCTCAGCCATGCCCCCGCCCGCCTCAACGGAAACCACCACGACGCATGAAAGAAGGACCATAAATTTGCAGCATCACATATGTCTATGTTGGCAAGCTTTAATGGGAAATTATAAACTTCTCATACTTGCAATATGATTTTAACAAAGTCATTCTGCGATGATTTCAGTAGCTGAAGTATACAGTCACCCCTCCTAACTAGCAGATCTGGGATCTGTGACCTTGAAAATCTGCAGAGGGGTGACCTCCTCTATTTACAATGGGGCCCATGCCTGGGGCTTGCACATGGACATGCACCCCATTCAAGCCTATGAGGCTTGAATATGTATGAGCCTCCATGGGGGGGGGGGGGAGAACAGATCTCCCGCAAAAACGGAGGGCCAACTGTATACTCTAACAACACCCACAGTCCATTCTTGCTGTGAGAGATATGCATTATAGATCCTGATAGCTAAAACTGTATTTTTATCTTAACTACCTGGATCTCAGGTGCCTTTGTTGGCTTCTTCTATGGAATGTTATGTTTGCTCTCTTCTAGTTGCATCACCCATTCATTCTTGCAGTGAGCAGTTTAGCCTCTCAGAGAGCTCCATGTGCTCATCTAGTAAGTCTAATGAATTCTAATAATTCAACAGACAGAATTCTAATAAAACTATTGTGACATGAGGTATGATTCCATGTGCCAGAGCTCACTTGTCATATGTAACAGATTAAGTTCCATTCATAAAAGTTTATGCCATAATATAGTTATTCATCTTTAAAGACCCATTAATAATAATCTTTTGCAGTTCTTGCTGTAACAGACCAAATCCATAATACTATGGACTGCTTTCAGATCTTTTGCTGTCTTCCTTACGGTTTGGAGGAATGGATATGAGTCAAAAGACATTTTCATACTTAATGATACTGAGAGATTCTGTATGTAAGAAGCAAGGAAATTGCACCCAGTATTGTATACCGTGTTTCCTCCCAAATAAGACAGTGTCTTATATTAATTTTTGCTCCCAAAGATGTGCTTGACTTGGACTATTAATTAAATCTGGCTTTTCCTGTCCTCCCTATTCTGCTCCTCAGCTCTGTCACCCATTTGTTCTTTATATTTGGAGACTGTTTTCCTAGAAATTCCTGGCTCTTAAATGGAAAAGTGGGCAATGGCCATTGTTCAATTGACCTCATATCTTTCAGCGTTTCACAGATGAAAATGGGGGCAAATGTGGCCAAGCAAAATCAGACCATCTCTAAGATGACTAAAGTTATTAATGAAGAAGAAGCAACAAGCAAAGAGAGGCTGAAGCACTTTGTTTTTGGTTGAGTGTACTAGAAAGTGCAAGATTCTGCCCCATCCTTTCCCCCTCCCTTGCTGAGCTAAGTAAGTACAAACTAATTTTGCACTCAGTTTGCAGAAAGGGAAATAAGACAAGGACAAAGGGAGGAGAGGGAAACTGGGACATTTTAAAAGAAGATGAAAAAGTGAAAAGGCAGGATTAATTAAGATTGTCCCTGTCAAATCAGGACAGTTGGGCAGTGGCATTGCCAACCCCAGTGTCACCTGGTGCAGGGGGCAGGGCTGCCAGGGGGCATGGCCAAAAGGCTGCGCTCACTCCTTCCCCTTTGCTGTGGTGACAGCAGCGGCATCTGGGTAAGCAGGGCTGGGTGCCCTCAGCCTTGTCCTTCTCAGGGTGGCATTGGCCTCCTTATGAAGAGACCGCAGCCATAGTGGGGAAGCAGGTCAGGGGGTGCATGGCCTTCTCATTCCCTGCCATGATGGCAGTTTCAAATGAGAACCTGTCACCATGGTGGGAAAGGAGGACCAGGTGCCCTTCACTTTGTCCTTCCCCATGTCCTTCCTCATGATGACACTGCTGCCTTGGTGAGGAGTGCTTGGCCTTCTTATTCCCTGCCATGGTGGTGGTTTCTCATGATAACAATCAAAGCTCACGAGAAACTGCTGCCATGGTGGGGAAGCAGGGCCAGGTGCCCTGGGCCTTGTCCTTCACCACAGTGGTGGTGGCTCCTCCTGACGAACTGTTGCAGTGGCAGGGAAGCAGGTCTGGGTGCACTCACCAGTGGGAGGATGGCTGATCAGGTGTCATTCCTCTTCTAGGGTGCACCCCTTCTAGTGACACCATTGAGTATGGACCCTGATTATGCTAGAATTTCCAGCCAGTCCTGATTCTGCTTGCATTCTGGTTCTGCCACATTAGCTGCGTGGCAAAAGCTGGAAGCCCCATCAACTGAATCAGATTAAGGCACTAGCTTTCATTGTTATCATATTTGTTATTCTTGAACATAACATGCAAGGTCAACCCTAAGCAAGAACTTTTCGTGCCTTAAAAATACCACCTTTATTTTTCTACTCAAGGTACAGAAACATTTCCTTTATGCCTTATTTTTTATATTATATTACATTACATTTTACATCGTATTCCTTATTGTTTTTGTATAATCCTAAAATGTTACAATATATTTAAACCACGTATTACTCTATGTGTTACTATATATGAGGAAATAAAAAGATGGCTTAGGAGTAATATCTTCAAACCAACACATGATGATGAGTTCTTATAACTTAAATTATAATGGGGACCAAGAAAGCAATCCCACAGTTTCCAAAACAGAGCCTACAAAAGTTATTTTTCAGACTGGCAACACTCAGAATCCTCCACTAGCAGGCTCTGGTCAAAAGCACTACAGTATTAGTGCCTAATTTGGCCATGCTTAGAGTATTGCTGGAAGGTTGCTGGGTCACAATGAAGTTGTTGGGGCCCCCTGTATCTATGATATTGATAGTACATGGGAAGTGCATAGTTATTTTTTTGTATGTATATATTTGCAACATAGAAGAGATGTATATCAATGACATTTTTCTGAACATATTTTGATGCAATTCAGAAATACTGTACAATAAATAAAATATTAAATTGAAGAAATTTACACAAGGAAGAACTGTGATCTGCTTGTCAGAAGTCAGACAAATCAGAGGCCATTTTACACTGTGTCGTTGTTTCCACATGATGAGAAACTGATTTAGCATGATGAGAATGAGCCTTGGGTTTGCAAGGCATGTTCCCACCACCAATTTCCCTCTTTTTTCCTAATGCCATTGTAATGAGAAGACATTCTAAACTATAGCCATATTAATCACAGTTTATGAAAAGAACACAGGTCCATAATTCATGATTTGACACTGATTTGTTTTGGTACACTATGATCAAAATAAACTGCAGTTTGCCTGGGTGATTGTTCCTCAGAAATGGAGGTGAAAATGTTCATTTTTGTCCCCAATCCTTTCTCTAGCCATAAAGGAAGGGGAGTTTTGGTCATGGGGGATATGGGAATGTATGAAATCTTGGCCTCATTCTTGCAATAATTGATTAAGGTTGGACAACATGGTGTGCCTTCCAAAACTTTTAGATTACAGATCCCATAATCCCTAATCATTGATCATGTTGTCTGGAATTTATAGATGTTGTAGTCTAAAATGTGGGGCCTAAAAGCACCAAAATGGCACTGGGTCCTGTGGGAGCTAAGCAGGGTCAGGTCTGGTTAGTACATGGATGGGAGACCATGAATGAACACTTGGCACTGTAGAATATTTCAGAGGAAGGAACTGGTATTTAGGACTTCAGCAAAGGCTTGGAATTATTATTTAAAAAGTCAAGGAAGAAAGTGTAAAGCCAGGTTTACAACTGAACACAGAAAAACAATAATAATGACCACAGGTCATTTACATAATTTAAATTATACAATGAAGACATTAAAATAGTTTAAGATTTTCCATATCTTGGCTCAGTCATTAACTAGAATAGAAATTTCAGTCAAGAAATTAGAAGAAAACTAGGACTTGGAAAAGCACCTATGAAAGAACTAAACAAGAAATGCACAGATAATTGAATATGAAAATCAGGATTTCCATGCCATCTTATTTCCATTTTCTATGCATGGTTCTGAACGCTGTACAGTAAAGAAATCCAATAGAAAGACAATCAATTCATTTGAAATGCGGTGCTGGAGATGGATACTGTAGACTGCTAGAAAGACAAATAAATACGTTCCAGAGCAAATCAAGCATGAACTATTCCTAGATGAAAGATGACTGTCCTACTTTGTCCACATCATGAGAAGATGTGACTCACTAGAAAAGATAAGAATGCTTGACAAGGTAGAAGGCAGTAGAAAAAGAGGAAGACTTCATTTCAGATAGATAGACTCAGTCAAGGAAACCATGGCCCTGAGTCTGTAAAACCTGAAGAGTACTGTTAAGGATAGGTTGACTTGGACTTCTCTCATTCATAGGGTCATTATAAGTCAAAGTCAACTTGACAGCAGATAACAACATCATCATCAACAACAAAACGTTGAGTTTCTGCTATGCAAGGAAGATAAACCCATAAATGCTGAAGCTATTTGAAAAAGAACATGCAAAACCTAATAGATGTTTCCTGTTCTGTAAGCATGATTTTTTTTTCTCACAGAATCTGGATATGAGAGAAACACAATCATACTTTTAAAACACAGTCTCCTGTGTGCTCATTCACCACCTGCAAGATGACGCTCATAACCACATCAACGTTTTTCTTCCTTGGTTAGAGTTGCTGGTTTCAGCAGTCTTTGAAACATTGTGGCAGGAAGTGATTAAAGTGCATATTTGTGAAGCAGATGGTTTGGCATTTGTAATTTTTTAAATAGTCTTCCTAATTTTGTCAGTGGCATAGCACACATAAAACAATTTCTTTGGAAATCCTATTCCCAATCCTATTCTCATATAAGTTAAAACACTAAAAGATTTTCATTTCTCCTTCAATAGACTAGAATATTTTTTTACTGATTTTCTGATAATGAAGGCTGGAAGGACTCTTATGAATGTTTAATTTAGAGTTACACATTTGTATCTGGTTCATATCCACAGTATCTATGCATTCCCAGTTTTAGGGAATACATATGAGCTATGAAATTCCACCAGGTCCCACATACTGGGCAGCAGCCATTGCAAGCCACAGTCTGTTCCCCTCTCAGTCAGGAAGCACCTAACTGACGTTCCTCCCCACTCTCATGAGGGATCGGTATAAGGAAGAATTGCCACAGGGACCCTGCTTCTGCCTATTGGAATGGAGATCGCTTATGGGAAGGTGATGGAACATCAGCCAGCTTGATCTTGATCCTCAGGGAAACAGATACCTGTCACTTGCAATAGCTGCTGCCTGTCAAATGGGGATGGGAGACTAGAGCTGTGTTTCTCTGTGTGCACAAAATTAAATTTACAAAACCATTTCTTTGGAACACACTGTTCTTCTGCCATAAGTTTTTTAAGGAAGTAACTGCCTTGGAACCTTGAGAGGGTCAGAAAAGCCAAATTAGCCCAACCATTTGATCTGCTTCATGGCAACATACCAGCCATCCTTTTGTGTTGATACTGGCATAAGAAAGGCAAAGGGTTTACAGTATTACCACGTGTATCACTTCTTCAGAACACACCTATCCTCTTTGATGAGAGAATTTGATTTATGGACATCCTCCCTCTCTTCTTTATATTACTATGGAATGATACAGATCTGGTCTCATGTCCTGTCTCTACATCTCCAGCTGCCATTTTCCCCCCAGTCTCCATCTTCTCCTCTGGCTCCATCTCCAGATGGCATTTTGAGTAATGGATCTACCCATGGTTCCTCATTTTTTTCTTACAATCAATAGAGAATGCAAGGTATTATATTTGATCCCCAGATGCTGTGGGTCTGCCGCTTTCACCAGGCTTAGCTCAATAATAATGTTGCTTTATCACACCAAAATCAAAATCTAATAATCTAATGAAATCAAATAATCTTTAATTTCTCAAAATGCTATCTTTATAACTCAGTGCACATTCACAGCTTTAGGTTTTAAATGTATACTTAGATAAAGGACATTGTGCTCAGCCTAGGAAACAGAGTAGTTGGACCCATTCAGTGATATGATGGTTACAGTTCTATACTTAATTATATTTCAAGTGAACTCATCTCTCAGATACAGAACAGTGTTATTGCTTCTTTTATTGATGAAAAGAAAGTGGGAGAATATTCTCTTCATGTTACTCAAGGCATGTGGTTATTCTAAAAGACATCTCACAGTATCAGTTATGGTAACTCTCGTATCATCTGAATAAACCTAATCTTGTCTGATTTTAAAAGCTAAGAAGACCTTATTAGTCCATAGATGGACATCATGAAGCAAAAAAAAAAAGGACATTTACAAAGGGCTAGGAAAGAATCCTGCCTGAAAACCTGAATAGTTCTTGTTGTGAGTCTGTGCAAAATGGACCAATGGTTTGATTCAGCATAACACAATTCTTATGCTGAATCAACACCCACTTGAATTAACACCCACAGCATAATTCTTATGCTGAATTAACACTCACATGACAACACATGTTGATTTGAGCTGCCAACATATGCCCAGAGCCATATTCAAACCATTCAAGAGATATCTACATCCTTTCCCCTCTGCTTTCTCAAGGAGACTCCCTGACAGCATGGATCAATTTTGATTGTAAAGTATCTGAAGGCTTTGCTCTATTTTATCCACCCATAAAACAGATGTGCTGAGCTGGTAAAAGGTTTATGAAACTAAATGGGTTTTGAACCAGTAACTGTTTCATCAGATGTCAAACTGTGAACACTATTAGGAGCCCCTTTAGCTATCAGAATAATCAGATGAGGGTAGCCATGCTTATAAGCAAGAAGGTGGAGATGGGGTGATCTTGGTATATATTCTATGGAAGCAGTGGACACAAGTCAGCTGCCTCCTACAGCCTGTCTGTTCTCCAGAAAGATCAGAAACATCCAGTACCAGGACAGTCTTTAACTGACCCAGTTTGGTAGTGAAACATCTCTATTAGTTTTCTGTCACACCACTTTTTCAGTTGCTTTTAAAATTGCCCAGTCTCTCTCTCCTTCCTTCCTTTGTCCTTCATGTACTGCAAACTGAGTTCAAAATGCAAAAGCAGTTTGCATTTAATGAATTCAATGGATAAAAAAGGGAGGGTAGGAATCCTGCCCTTCTTAGTAGACTCAAGCAAAAGCAAACAGCTACAGCCTTGCCTACCTTGGGGTGTTCTTCCCAGTTAATAACTTCTTGATTACACTCTGATGTTACTTGTCCACAGGTATCCCAGTTTCCAATTGTGAAATGTAGGAGGGTAAGCAATTGTTAGACTCAAGGTTAAGTTAGTAAGTGCCTTGGTCAAAGCAATAAGGCCTCTTCCTAAGACATAAAACCTGCTTCGGCAAGACACTCCCCCATTTTGAACCACAACTGTTCTGATTGTCTGGAAAGGTGGATATTACACTGCACAGGCTGGCACCCTGGAGGAATCAGTTTTCTGGTTTTGTTCATTCGTTTGTGCATGTTGATATTCTTTCTTCTTTTTACATTTGTTTTTAAGGGTCTTTCTGGAAAAATATGACTCCATTTTACTCTTTTTACTCTCTAGCCTAGGCAATAGGCTGGGATGATGGCAAAACCACTTGAAGAACATTATGGATAATGTGTGATATGGTCTACTTACTTAGGAGACTGTGGTACTTAGTAGTATCATCTTCATTTACTCAAAAATCTGTCAAATAGGGTAGGCCTGAGGGCCAATTTTCTTCCCTGGTACTCTCCAGAGACCTTATTTATTTATTTACTTACTTTGGCCTACTTAATGCCAAAAATGCTTTAAAGAGAACTGGGAGCAGACATTATTTGAAGTCCACTTTTGTTTTGAAATATGTGTATTTTATGAAGTCAAACAGTGGATGCCTCCCAGAGGCAATTCACACACCCCTCTTTTTTTTTTCTTTTTTGGCCTGGAAAAGGCCAGTCTAGAGACCTTGTAAAAAAGCAAAGAGGGCGCACATGCTGCCCCAGGGCTGACTTTTTCTTACTCTTCATTTGCACAAATTGGCTGATGTCAAGTTGTAGTAAATTATCAAGTTGATCAGATGTGTGCTATGGTCTGAGTGTTGAATTCAAACTCCTCTGAATAATTCTTGCCAAGAAGTCCCTAAAACAGATTTGGCATAAGTCAGTGTTTGAGTCCTGGCTCGAACATGGAAGCCCACTGGCGATATTGGGCAAGTCACTTACTCTCAGCCTTAGAGGAAGTCAATGGTAAATCCCCCCTGAAAAACCTACCAAGAAAACCCCATGATAGGTTTTCTCACACACTCTCAACATCAGAGGAAGGCGGTGGCAAAACCCTTCTTTACCGAGAAAATCCCATGATAGAGTTGCCTTAGGGTCACCAGAAGTCAGAAAGCATTTGAAGTTACACAATAATGACAAGTCAGAGTCAACCTGAATACATCTTACAATGACATTGTCAACAACAAGTTATCTTCAACAAAGTGTGGCATGTTAAAATGAACCAAAACTGAAAAATAATGTACTATATTTCATGGTAATGATGATTTAAGTGTTAATGCTGCCATCTAGTGGGAAATATTTTTACTCACAAATCTCACTCATAATATTTGTCGCTCCTTCACGTGTATCATATTATGTGCCTTCAAATCAACTCTGATTTATGGCAATTCTACAACAGGTTTTTTTTTTCCAATCTTTATTCAGTAGAGTTTGCCTCTGCTTTTCTCAGAGGCTTAGAAGGTGTGACTTGCCCAAGTAGGCAAAGGGATTTTGTAGCACCTTTGAGATTAACTAAGAGAATTAAGTTGGTAGCATAACCATTTGTAGACTTTTTCTACTTTATCAGATGCCCAACAATATTTTTGGCTGAGGATTTTCAGGGATTTGACCCCTGGTCTCCCAGAGTCTTAGTCCAGCATTCAAATAAGTACAACATGGTAATAACTTTAGCAGTGTAACAGAGAGGAACAGAGAATCTAGTTGAAGTCATTTTCATTTTAAAATATTTAGTAAATTTCTTAGTGCATTTTTTAAGTATAAAAAGTATCTGTCATTTTCTTAGCAAGACAGTTAGATGTGTGTGAAGAAAACCTTGCAATGAATAATAAGTATTCAGACTACAGTCCTAGCTTGTAGGTTCTCTTGGATTCACTTACTATCACTTGAAATAAAGATAATCTCAGTGGAATATTGACTTTGAGCCTAAGGGGGTGGTGAAACACCACCCTTTTCCTACCTGGATTGGGGCTGTGGCAACCTCACGCTGCAGCCCCAATCCAGCCTTTCGAGGGTGAAAAAAGGAGCAGCAAAAAGTTTCTCTTTTTTGTACCCTCAAAAGAGTGTCATGGTCATGTTGCCGCAGCTATATAGTGTTCCTTCAGTTCTGCGTTGTATGAACGGAGCGCTGGAGGAGTGCCATGACACTGCACCTCATGTGAAGTGGTGCATGGCATCAGGGTGCCTGGGGGCAGAGTTGGGCATGCATCATGAGGATGCCCCAACTCTGCTCCTGTGCCTTTTTTAATGGATGGTGTATACAGGGGCCTTTATCAGACTGGCAAAAAAGACAGGAGCATAGTACTTCTGTCAATATAGCACAATAACGCTAAGATTCACAGAAAATCACATGAATAAAAAGCAGGGCTAGAATGCCTCTTTATTCACAGGAGAATTGCTCTATAACTGTGACATTGTGTGAAAATCTTAGTGTTATTGTGCAATATTGACAGGAGCATCTCACTATACTCCTGTCTCTTTTTTTGCCAATCTGATAAAGTCTTATATTCTACTAGTTTGGGCAGGTGGCTTAAAAATTTCCCTACATGCCACATCCAAAACCAGATTAGGTAGGTATGCTGATATTGAACCTCCAGTAGGAAAGTGGTGATGAGGATGTAGTAGTAGTGGCGGTAGCAGCAGTTCATATCATCAGTTTCTGAGAGACTATTGAAACAGTTCCTGAGCTAACTTCCTTAGGGCCTACTTAAAGACTGCTATATGTACTGAGGGAAAGCACTAGAGAAAAAGAAGCCAAGACCAAGAATCCAATGCCAGTGACTTTTAAGAGAGAAATCAATTGGCCTTTTCAGAGAAAGCAGGTTGTGATCAGTTTCCATGTGATATTAAGACTTGTATGCTCTGAGGGAAGAGAACTTTCAGATGGGGTAGCCTGAAAACAGGAGACAGAACTTCTTCCTTTGCATAGAGGATGGAATTTCATCAGGTGTGACTTCTTATTTTTATTTTATTTTTATTTATTGAATTTATGGCCTGCCTTTCTACAAAGATGGGATTCATGGGTGAATAATAAGCATGGATGCATGTTACATCAGTGTATAACAAGCAACACCTATTGAAAGTTCTTCTTCTGCATTGCAATTAAAGATATGGGAGTTCTCTCCAGTTTTGACTCTGACAACCCTTCTCCCAGAAAGGAATTCCCAAACAACTCATGCTATTAACTTCTTAAAGACAGACCTGGCCCAAGACCTGAAGACCTAAGAAGACCCAAGAAACTGTGGCAAAGCTGAATCACACATACACTCTGAGCCAGGGGCTTAGAACCTGAAGTGCAACTGAATTATTTTTAGCACCCTAGGCAGAAAATGCTACAAGAATCTCTCCTTGTCTCTGGTAGTAAAAATGACATATATGGGGCACTACAGAACTTTCCTGGCTGGATTGGGGCTGCAGCTCTATTTTGTGCTCTCCAAAAGGAGCCATAGCTGCAGCGGCACGGCTGTATGGCACCCCTTCAGCACTGTGTCATCTGGAGTAGCTATCTGGAGCAGCACATGGCATCATGGTACCCTGGAGCGCAATCAGGGTATGTGTCATCAGGATGCTGCACCCTGACTCCACCACAGGCCGGCCTAAGTTAATAACTATGGTCCTGTACAGATTGGTGTGAAGCGTTGGCCTGGGGCTGACTTTAGGGCTCCGTAGGGCTGGACATCCATACGTGCCCAGCCCTACTAGCGGCGCCCATCTACCATCTTGCTCTGGTTGTATCTACAAAGGGTTGCAACGATGACACATGGGCATCTGTGCACCCAAATGGCACTCTCTGGAAGCAGTGGCATTATGGCGTGCAAGCGCCATGATGGCGTTCCTAAAAAGAAGCTGCTCTAGGTGGCTTCTTTTTAGGGAGCACGGTGCAGCACCGACTAGGGGAAATTCCCCCTATGCTTACTAAAGCAGTCTCCTCATCCTGCCTTATGGTAGGGCCACCCTTACCTAAAGGAAGCATGAATGGCCTTACAGAGAAGTCTGCTGCTCAATATTTTCATGTTTGTGTTTAGTATCTTAATTTATTTACTTACTTCATTTCTTATTGCATTTTTATATCACCCAATAATGGAAGCTTTCTGGATGGCTCTCATAATAGAGGTTAAACTCATAACATCCAAAACTGTAGTAATAAAAGAAGATGTGAAATCTAAACAAATTAAAACAGCCATAGAATAAAATAGATGTGAAATTCACATTAACTACGGAAATATAATTATCTGCAATTTACTTAGCAAGAAGGATTAAAAAAAAAAGAACATGTGTTGGAATGAATAATAGGCTAAGACTACAGTCCTAAACACATACCTGCAAGGAATTATGTATTGTTTAGCACAATAGAATATATTTATTTTGGGTAAAATATATTGTAAATGATTTGCTGGATTAAAAATGGTGTTATCCAAACCTCTCCTTGACCCAGTGGAAGCTATGTTGTACAGCTGATGGCAGAAAGGGACAGGAATAGTGCAAAACATTAAAATAAAATAAAATTGATGCTTAAGGCAGAAAATCCAATTTGCACATACAGGGACAAAGAAATAAACACTGGTATTCATATGTGGCTCTCCACAAAACTTTCCTTCTGTTTGGTGTGATAAAGGTATGTTTGTAAGAAATACTAAAGAAGGAAAGAAGCCTAGACCATGTCAGGATCATAGTGCAGACATGGTCCTGACATGTTTAATTTTTATCCTTGGCCATATGTGTCTTAATTGGGATGATGGGTTATGTTATACTATTGGTGATGCTAGTCAAATAAAAGATTGTGTATCTGTCATGGCCTGGCATAATGAGCAGGTGTGTAGGGAAGAAATATGAGTTGTAAATCACCAAGGTCATTCTTGTGGGAAGCATTGGCTTGGTGTGGCAGGAAAGAAAGAGTGACAGTATGTTTTGAGTTGCTGATGAAAGGGAGGAAGGTGTTTGTATAACTGGAGAAAAATCTGTTAGTCCTGACAACAACTACGTACTGTGATCTACTTGCTTACTGAATAAAGCATTTCTGAATCTACTAAATGCTTTTAATTGTGGAGTGCAGTCCAGGATCAAGGCTCTCATTCTCTTCTGGAGACCTTCAGTTGCTGCAGAAATGTTGAACATAAGGCTCCACTCAAAGATCATGCTGAGGAAAGGCAGCAACAAGGAAGCTCAGGCCAAGAGTCTTTTCACATTTGGTCTCAATTTAATCATCTTTTAGGGATAGTTCATGCTTTATTGGCTCTAGGACCACTTGTTTGTCTTTTTAGCAGTTTACATTATCTTTAGAACAAACCTCCAGGACCACATTTCAAATGAGTTTATTTATTTTTACCCATCAGGTTTCTTCACTGTCAAGCTTTCACAACCTTATGTAGAAATGGGAAATACAATAGCATTGATAATCTAACTTTAGTATTCAGTGATATATCTTTACACTTCAGGATCGCTTCCAGTTCCTTCATAGCTGTCTTTCCAAGTCCTAATCTTCTTCTGATTTCTTGGCTGCAGTCTCCACTCTAATGACTGAGCCAAGGTATGAAAAATCTTTAGCTATTAACAATGTGTTCATTCTCTACTTTAAAATTATGTATATCATCTGTGGTCATTATTTTTGTTTTCTTAATGTTCAGCTGTAAACCTGTCTCTGCACTTTCTGCCTTGACATTGTTCAGCAATTTTTCTAAGTCTTTGTTATTTTCTTCTAGTAATATAGTGTTATCTACAATACATACCTTAGATTGTTGATATTACTTCCTCCAGTTTTCATGCTTCCCTCTTCCATACCTGATCCTGCTTTATGTGTGATATGATCAGCATACAAATTAAATAGACAGAGTGATAAAATACAGGCTTGTTTGACCCCCTTGCCAATTGGAAACCATTCTGTTTCTCTGTATTCTCTCCCAATAGTAGCTTCTTGCCTTGAGTACAGATTACACATGAAGATAATCAAATGTTGCAGTACACTCTTTCTTTAAGAGTGATTCATAGTCTTTTTGTAGGCCATCAGGTAATATCCATGTATGCATTCTCTTCTTGGGTTGTTAAAGAATATGTTTACAATGAACCAATTGTTGGCATTGCAGAATTCAATCAGTTGGTTTCCTGACTCATTTCTTGATCCTAGGCCAAATTTTCCTATGATCTTGGATTCTGTTCCATTTCCTATTGACGCATCTTGGTCTCCTATGATTAGTAAGAAGTCCTGTTTTGGTGTGTGAACAATTTATTATTGGACTCCTGTATAGAATCTTTCAATTTCTATTTCTCTTGCCTCTGTGGCTGGAGTATAAACTTGGATCATGGTGGTATTAATGGATTTACTCTGAAGCTTAATTGATATGATTCAATTGGATTTTGCATTGAATCCTTTGACTGTGTTGGCTACATTTTAGCCATTATTAATGCCACACAATTTCTTCTTATCTTTTCATTTCCCAGGTAAAACACTGTAAATATCTGACACAAAATGTCCCATTCCTGTCCATTTTAGCTCACTCATCCCTGCAATTTCTCTGTGTTCCTTTTCTTTCTTCTTTTTAGATATAGCTTCCACTGATTCATACTTCTCATATTCCATGATCCTATGAGTTGTGCAGCTTTGGCCTAAATTTTCCTCTGAGCACCCCAACAGCTAAACTTCTTTTCAACATGACTTCAGCTATTCATAATTGCCCTCTGCTCTGCCCCAGTAGCTCAGTGTTCACATACTAACATTTTCTCTTATCTTCCTTTGGATTGTCTCATCATACTCATCATAGGGGTTCCATAATAAGAAACATTCAAGAGGGGGTTTAACTTGCCTCCCTCTGTGCAGTGCTAACAAGCATTAGATATAGTATCACTGGTCTTCCATAGGAGAGCTACTTCACCAGTGTCACCTTTCACAGTACCTGCATGGCACATTTAGTCTGGCTCCTCAGCAAATGCCTGTGTGAGAAGGACTTGCCTTCCTTCTATATCTTGATCTCTCCTGGCTTCTGATGTGATATACTCCTTCCCCACCTTTCCCATAGCCTTCATGATCTGTCCTCTACAATCAGCTGGAGGTTGTTGTGGTGGCAGTGATTTTGTGTCTGGATGTGCTGGGCCTTCCATTTCTTGTCATCCCCCAGATGGAGGTCTAAACAAAGATCATGGCATTTAGGCTGCTAAGTGGAATATCTACATAACCCTGAAAAAAGAATTTCTCACTACTACTAACATCTTTAACAACTAGGGATACCTGTCATACTTTTGAAATGAAAGCAACTGAGAATATTGTTTCTTTGTTTCTTAAAATATTTATATCCCACCTTATGTCATGAGATCTGAGAGCAGCATAAAATAAAACCAGCTTTAAAAGTCAGAACTAATTCAATAGTAAAAAAGTAAACCAACTGAGAGCATGTTATACAATTTGACAAGCTAAAACAGGACGACTTGAAATCAGTTATAAAATTTTAGGTCAATTTTAAAAATATGCTCATGAGCAGATTTAGATGAATTAATGTTTATCACATTGATTTCAAAGCAGTATTGTTGCTTTAGGGATCCTTAGGTCAAACAAGACATGTCATGCCCTTTCAAGAATTGTGGAACCAGCCATAGAACCCATGAAATAAAAACAATATAGGATCTTCAGGATAAATACAGTATGTCTTTCCATAGCATATCCCTTCTCAATGTACCACTCTTTCTTGTTTGTTAACCACCTTACAAATATATTTTTTAAAAAATCAGCTGCACAACCCCAGATCACTGCATAAACAGAAAAATAGAACATTACACACACACAGACGGTATCTGAAGTTGGATTCAATCGTGGTCCTTAAGGAATGCTAAACGTTTTGTTTCCTTCCTCCAGTTCCAGTGCTGATACATGAAGTGTGATTAGGGAACTGGGGTGAACCACGTATAGGTACTTCAGAGGTAAGAATATGTAATAGTTGATCGCTCCTGTATTTGAGGATTTAACACACTGCCAAAGCATGAGGGAAAAGGCATTTCAGAAATGTGGCATTAGTGATGGTGGTTGGAGCTCCTTTGTCAAAGGGGTGTAGAATCAACCTCAACTTTTAGGGCCCAGTCACACACAAAAATACTGCCATGGCAACACTCTGTGGAAACCTGGGGCTTGTAATCTGGTGAGGCACTGGAGCTTTCTGGCTCAGAATTCCAAAGATCCCTCCCTAAACTCCAAATCCTAGGATTCCCCAGGACAGAACCATGGCAGTTAAAGGGGAACATAGTGCTATAGTGTAGTGTGAATGGGCCCCCAGTCTAAACTCTTAAGGAAAATATTCAAGGTTCTGAACCCTATCCTCACCATAGGTTTAGCTTAATCATTGGAGCTTCTTCTCAAGGAATCATGCTGCCATTATTAATGGCACCATTATGATTGCTGCCATTATCCAAAAGAAGCTGATCACATCCATTTTCCCCCCTCTGATACATGCTTACTTCCCTAGATCTGTCTAGAGAATTTGGGAAATAGAAACCAGAAATCCAATTGGACGCCACTTTAACTGCCATGGCTCAGTCTATGGAATTCTGGGATTTGTAGTGCTGATATTTAGCTTCCTCTGTCAGAAAGCTCTGGTGCCACAACAACCTACACTTCCCAGAATTTCATAGCATTGAGCCATGGCAGTTAAAGCAGTGTCAAACTGGATTATTTCTGCAGTGCCCAAGTTTCCTTTAGATGTTCTGGAATCAAGGTTCAGATCAAAGGAATTCAGCAAGCAGCAAGCGTGATGGAACTCTCATTGCTTCCTTTGGAGGCTAACCCAGTTTTGATCAGGAGGGGGCGCAAAGGAACAATAAATTCTCCAGCAGGTTGCTGTTCCAGCCTGCTCAGCTGCCTGTCCAAGCAAACTGACAAAGCTTTTGCTTTCATTTCTTCATGTTTCATATAGATGGCAGAAAATTGCAAACCTGTTGTTTTTACAGCTGGACTCCTAACTGTTATACATTGATGATCACTGCAAAAATTGCATTTGGCTGTGTCTTTCAGATATTTTGATGGTGTTGTTACGTGTGTGACAAAGACATAGCCTGCCTATACACATAAAGATGCACTCCTCTTTACAAATGCACTAGACATATAAAGATGCACTCCTCTGTAGAAATGCACATACTGTTTCCTTTTGAGGTATAATTATGGTTTCAAAACCTTACTTCTGCATACACTAGCACACATACACACCCACATGCTGCGTATGTCCTGTGTCACCCTCAGACCTCCCCATCTGAACCACTCCAGTTTTCTGTGGTCTTCTCATCAGACAGATAATAGTAACCCCACTGCAAAACCCCTAAAGCTTTCCTACTCCTTTCCATATTTCCATTTTGGTTAGCTGCCTATGTTATGTTTCTTTGAATTATTATCTTGTGTGTGTGACTGTACTATGCATTTTTCTAAATAAAGCTTTCTTAATTCACCCAATACTTGAAGTCTTTCTCAGTTAGTACTGGCATATACTGGTGCAAATGAGCCAAAGGTTACCCAAGTCTCTTGCAAAGCCAGTTTACCCAACATCTGAAGTAACACCAACCCCTTAGTTCCTCCCACATGTTCTTTAGGTAACACCCTTTGGCCCCAATTCATAGCCCCTCTCTCTGAGGACTCTGCACTCCTCCTAGTTGAGCTCTTGCTGGAGCCCATAAGATGATGAGGAGGAAGTGGCATCAGCAAGCAGGAGGCAAAGCAGCAGTGGACATTATACACATCCCATTTTAAAATGTGGCCAGACAAAATAACAATAGCTCAGAAAAATAGGACAAGTCTGGGAAAAGTACATATGGTAGCCCTAGGTTTGAATGCTGGACTAGGAATTCAGAAAACCAGGCACAGAAACCCATGAGTAAACCTTGCCCAGAAAACCCAAGGATAAAGTTGCCATAAATAGGAATTTACTCAAAAGCACACAACAATGGTACTATAAGAATGTATAGTAACAATTATTTTCTTTGAAACAACTACTATAGAAAGGGATTGTATTAATCAGTGCTGGATGCAACCACTCATTGGACAGAATGGCAAAGGCTCTAGGAAAAAAAAATAGAGTGTAACTTCTTCCACCCATAGATGTCCCGTCTTCTCCCACCCACTCAACTATAAGAAAGACTACTATTGCACATTAAAACAGGGACATGAAAGTGGTGTCTTTCCAGATATTGCTGGACTGCAGTTCCCATGATTCATCAGCACCACTTGTACCTGGTGATTTCCAAGTGAGTGGAGCACAGAATTTTCTCTCTTGGTTTCAGTTCATACTTTGAAGGCACTGTCCAAGGCACTGTCCAAGGCACTGAGGTTAAGATCAGAAAACTGGTTACAGTGGTATGTACATTTACTTGAGGGAAAGCCTCAATGGACTCAGGAATTAATTTATGAGTTTGCGATCCCCACCAGTGGCAGCTGGTGGCTCCCATGTCAATGGGATAGTGAATCTGCTCTGGAGTTTAGCCCAAATTTTAAAGAAGCTATTCAGGTTGCTAAATCTATTTTGATGATATGCTCAGCACTTTGGATAAATTATGTAGGGCTTTATCGCACCAGGCTCTTCTACTAAAATTGATAATTGTTTGTATTTTCCTATGTTTTAACTACAGTTGATTTAATCCCTTTTTAGGGGTGGGAGGTGGGGAGTGGGATTGGTTTATTTTAACTGTTGTGTTTTAACTTCTTGTTGTAACCCACCCCAATTGCTTGCTCAGAGGGGTGGGCTAGAAATAAAAATTACTACTACTACTACTATTTAAATATCGTTGTTTTCAAAACTGCTATGTAATCAGGATTGCTCTCTTTCCTTTCACACCTTTACAGGATTGCAACCTTCATTTGTGTTAAAAGCTTATCCAATACAGAATTTAGGATTGCCCACCCATCACCACCCAATACTCCTCCAAGACTTTTCCCCTTCTTTTTTACTGGTTTGGCACATGTACACACACACACATGTCGTCCAAGAAATATAAAGGGAAACAGTCTAAAGTTTAAAAATGTCTTTTTATCTGAGAGTGGGGATCTTCCTGATTTGGGATAGATCAGATTAAAGTAGTTTGCGGTTATTATTCTCTGAGAAGCCCCAATTTGTGTGTGTGGGGGGGAAGGAGGGGTTCCATAGAGAAAAAAGTTTAAAAGATTTTCAGTTACTTTGCCATTTAAAAGGAAATCAAATTGAAATTTTCATCCTTCTTCTCACTTGATCACTTGAGCACCTAAGCCACACACAAAGCATGCCCATTGACCACCCAAAATTGGAATTAAAGCAGAACTGAACAGGAAATCATAGCAGAACAGTAGTGGGAAAGGAGGTCATTAATGTATTTTTGAGTTAATAAAAAGAAATGCTTTCCAAATGACCTCCCACCAGGAAAACAACACACTAGAACAACATATGATAAGCCCCCACTGAAGATGCTATTATCCTGCTGTAATTGAAATTTACCTGCCTATTGTGATAAAACCCCCAGACTAAAACCTCAAACTGATTCATTACCCCACTGACATGGAACCATCAGCTGCCCAAGCTCACTAGTGGTTATGTTGGCTAATGCTGCTAGGAATTAGTCTTTTGTGGGTTTGGGGGGCTATTTGGCCATGTTCTAGGAGAGTTTATTCCTGAAGTCTTTGGTGCAGTGTTTGCACACACTGAGCCAAAGAAGTGGAGAACAGCCACCGCCACATGGCTAGGGCACTGTTTTCATGGCACAAAAAGGAGCTGCTTTTTGAAGCTTCTTTTTGTGTCACAGAAAGGCCAGGTTGGTGCCGCGGCATGTAGTTGCCATGGCCCTGATCTGGTGGGGAAAGGGGCGACTGCAGGCCACTCCAAAGGAACAATCTTAGTGACCTTATCCTGGGTTTTCTTGGCCAGATGTATTCAGGGGAGACTTGCCATTGCCAACCTCGGAGGCTGAGTAAGCTCAGTCCCTGGTGTTTCTCAGATCAATAGGAGGTGAAAAACCTCTACCAGAGACACTGGAGAGCTCTTGACAGTGGTTGTGTTGCCTGGTATAAGGTAACTTCTGGTGTTCTTATGCAGGGTGGGCAAAATGCAGCCTTTAGGTCACATGCATCACCAAGGCTTTCTTTCTTTCTTTCTTTCTTTCTTTCTTTCTTTCTTTCTTTGTGGCCCCAACTTATCTAGACATCCTGGGCTTCTTTTTTGCTAGCCAAAAAGGGTGAACTTGTTGTCCTGGAAGTCTTCAGGAGTTTCAATTCATCTTTCAAAAAGTTCCTCTGTATTATTTGAACAATGAAAAATACCAATTTTTCAAAGCACTAGTAGACTTTTCTGACCATTTATGGTTTTTTCCCCTTGGAGTTTCTGTTTTCTAGGAGAAACTCTATCCTTTTACCAAGCACCTAATAAGCAGAAAACTTGAGCCAGCATGGTGTAGTGGTTTGAACGTTGGGCTAGAACTTTAGGAGACCAGGTTGTGACTTCTTGCTCAGCTATGGAACACTGTAATCACAGGGTGACCTTAGGCAAGTTGTGTTAGCTCAGCCTAAGAAGCAGGCAGTGGAAAACTCCTCTGAATGAATCATCCAAGAAATCCCTAGGATAAGGCCACCATAAATATAAGTCACCTTAAGGCACATTAACAACAAAAGAAGCAGAAATTAGTTCAGTTTTTCCCCCTGAAAGAGATAAAACTTTGCTAGTAAATTTCTGTCTGCCTCACGGCTCTTAGAGGCAGAGTGTCTATCTTGGAGGAAACAGGTGGCAATCTGTTGGCTCCCTGCCTGTATTGTGGTATGATCTTTCATTATAAATCCCCCCACAATGCACCTGTATGCTGAAGGTGCATGTCTGGTAAATGAGCACCCCAAACCACCTTATGTATTTCTGTTTGCTTCTGTCTCACTTTCTCCATCAAGCTGGCTTCCAGAATGTTTCTTTTTTGCTGAAGGTGTATGAGTTGTCTTCTTTGCTAATGCTGTGTATGTCAGCAGGCTTGTGGAGGCTTGCCTGATTATGTTAGCTCTGCATTAAATGACACAGTATCAATAGCTCTTTTGATTCATGTAGCCTGAAGGATTAACCGTGAAGTAATCTGAATCTCTGACCCTGATAGACACAGTTGAGATGCACAGGGCAGGTGGACAGCATTTGCAGGTAACTGGGAGTCACTGATAAGGACCAGGAAGGACTTCTGATAATAAGGCCAAGCAACGTAGGGCAGGGCAGGGCAGGATGGCAGAGGGTAAGGCAAATTTTTCCCCAGGAATGAATGCAAACAAATCCAGCGGAAAAGCTTGCAGCTTGTGCAATCCACCCACCACATGTTTTGTTGTTTCTTTGGAACTTGATCCGGTTACACACTTCTGCCCTTCTTTCTTTGTATTGTTGTAAGCCATTGCTCAATTGTTATACTGTTCAGTGGACCTGAAAATGGGAGTATCACGTACTGTGGGACTGAGTCCCCTGAAAATGATCACTCAAAATTGGACCACAAAGATTTTTGTTTTATTGAGATCCCTAAGGATTAATCAATTGGAAGTGTACTAAATGAACCTTATCTTGCTATTTCTTTCATGTTACTCAGGCTGTTACGAGTATCAACAGGATGATGGTGACAATTGTTTTAATGTAATGTCTGTTGTTTTCATTCTTTTTAAAGACATAACTGGAAACAGTCAAAATTAATAATAACCTGCTTGCAAATGATGAGACCTGCCCCACTTTAAAAACAGCACCAGGGCCCTTGCCTATTAAGGCTGGAGATATCCCAGTTCAAATACTCACTTTGCTTTGAAGTTCATTATGTGCCTTTCACTATCTCTCAACTTAATGTACCTCACAGGATTGTTGTGAGGATGAAATTGTGTGAGGTGGTATGTATGGCACCCTATTTTCATTGAAAAAACAGTGGGATAGAAATGAAATAAGAATATGCTGCTAATTGTTGCAGAAGTAATACAGCAAGCAGGAAGACTGCCAGATCTACAACTTTCCCAGAGTATCATGTTGCTTATTTCTACTTCCGGCATCTATCAACAATAAATGTTGCTGATTTTGCCTGATAAAGTGGTCAGCTAGGTACACAAACCATTGTTTCCATTGAATAGATACATGTACACTTTGCAAGACTGCAAAGCAAACAGGCATTGGTGAAGCCTCCCACATTGTCCTGGGGCAGGACTGGTTCTACCACTAGGCAAAGTATGCCAGCTTCCTCAAGTGGCAAATGCTGGGAGTTATGGGGGAAGCTGGAGGAGACTTTTCTTGGCACACAGGGAAGGCTGACAATTCCCCCTTATTCTTAATAAGAACAGCCAATGTTTACAAATTTATTCATGCTTAGTTGGAAAGAAAATAAATAAATAAATAAATAATAATAATAATAATAATAATATTTTATTTATAGCCTGCTCCTCTGTCTAAGCAACGGGAGCAGGTTACAGCAAGTTAAAAAAGTCAAGAGCGAAAACAGTACTACCTACCTAACCTCCCACCTCTTAAAATTGAATTAAACTAACAACAAATTAAAGCCAAGCAGACAATTAAAACATAAACATCATCATGGAGAAGAAAACTAACCATTCCATGGGCAGCGTAAACTATGGTGTCATGGGTCAAGGTGTTGGGAACTGGCGGGGAAACATAACCCAATTCCTGAGTCAGGAAATTAGGAAGTTTCTGGGAAGGCCTGCCGGAAGAGATGCGTCTTTATAGCTTTTTTAAACCTATAAAACAGTTTGAGATTTTGGGGGTGCTAATTAGGATTGCTGCTTCCTTCCCTCCCTTTTTTTTGGGGGGGGGGGGATTCTCCTGTCTTTTTACAATGACTTTCTTGCAGTATAGTTACTTTTAAAAAGTAATACATTCTATTAATTTTTACATTGTTTTAAAACACTGTTCCCTAATGCCATTACCCATTATAGTGATGAAAACAAGTAATTTATGTTACTTGTTAGTCTGCCTGTGATTTTTCCTGTTACATTCCAAACTTTGAAAAAGAAAATCTTGGGTTTGATAAAAAGAAGGCATAAAACTAGAAAACACCTAAAATATCTTTTAAAGTTAACATTAATGTCTTGAGTCCTACCATGCACCACGGGTGCCATCTTGACATCACAGCACCACTCCAGGGCTTTATGGCTCCTCTGTTGCGGCGGTGCCCCAGTTGCCCCAGCCCAGCTACAGGCCTGGATGCTTGGCGTTGTTTGGGGGCAGTGGGTAGAGGAAGTTTCAGTTGTGATACTAACATCAAAATTTGAACTAAGTAGCCTTCATGAATACCAAACACCTAGATTTACTAATCCATTTCATTTGAAGCAACCGAGAACAAACAGGTAAAGGAGGAGGATCAACGAAAATTTGGGACATTTTAAAAGCAGCCAAAACAGTGGGACAGCAAAGGACTGCCACTATGAAACTGGCATAGTTATAGGATATGGATGTTGTCCTGTAATCTCAGTTCAAAGAAGACTTGATTATAAGCCCAACTTGATTCACTATATAGAAACAGATGGGAAGGCATAATGACCTTCAGCTCTGGCAGCAACATGTCTTTGAAAGTCATGTTTTGGCTAAATAATATTAATGGGTATTATTTTAAAAACACGGGACAAAGCATGAGTGCAATGCTACATTCATAAAACAGGAAACTGATGTGGATCTCCTGCAAGGAGTAGCCAATGATAAACTCAAGGTGAGGGGGAAAGCCTTGCAGCTCTTTCCTGAGTCAAGGTTTCTGGGGAAATGAAAGAAGCGGGCTTTTGCAAATGCATACCATTCTCAGTTCAGTAACAGTTAAGCTATAATATTCTTCTCTCACCTCCTTTGCACTTTCAGAACTAGGTAGGGATTAGCATCCACTGTCATCATGAGACACTTTTCCGGGGTGGCTGCTTCCCGCTTTATATCAAATGCATAACTATTAAGTATCTTATAGCTTCTGACCAGACCAGAGCTCACTCAGCCATTTCTTGAAATGCTGTGAAAATTGGCAAGGAAGGTGCTGTTGAATTCATTAAAGTGCCTTCCTCCTTCTCACCCCCTCAGTGGTTCTGACAGACTATTAACCTAAGGCATGGCCATATTCATTTTTTAAAAAGTTGGTACAGGTCATTTTCCAGGGCAGAAATCATATTATTCTACAGAAATAATATAAACCACAATAAAAATACTAACTCTCTTTCCCATACACTAAATAAATAATAAAAAGCCAGAATTGGTTGGTTAAAATAAAATGAAATAAAGCAGAAGCTAGAAACAATTGAAGAACTTAAAGTGTGAGAAAACAAAAATGTTTTTGAAAGGAGCCTCAGGCAAGTTTCCCTGAAAAGAGAATGCCACAGAGTGTTTGCCACCCCCCCCCCCCCCCAAAAGGCCCTGAATCTAGTTGCCTAATATGGCAGGGGCACCTGGAAGAGATACTATAAAGCAGGGCCCAAGAGTAATTTCTCATATACTCCTGAATCACTGTGTGATATACCAGCATCTTATGGTAAAACTAATTCTTGGATAAAACAAAATATTGGTGCATGCTTTGTAAGGGAGAATTGTACCCCTGGAGACAAAAAAGGAGTGTGATGAGAAGACTCTAGTTCAGACACCACACACAGCCCACAAGTAAGGTTGCCATATTCCAGACCTTCAAATCTGGGCAGCAGTTATGCATATTGTGCAAATCGTTGTAATTATGCAACTTTAGTACTTTCATAATTGCCTTTTTAAATCCCACTATGTTTTAACCTAGATACCAATTTGATATTAACCACTCTTCTAACAGACGATGCTGCCCTTGTTGCCCATACAGAAGCAGCTCTGCAGTGCCTAACATCCTGCTTTGCAATAGCTGCAGAGCTATTTGGGCAGGAAGTCATCCTGAAGAAAATAGAAGTTCTCTACCAGCCTGCACCACAGGAAGAGCACTATCATCCCCACGTCACCATATGCAAATCTGTGCTTAAGTCCGTCCAGCAGTTCACCTACCTGGGAAGCATCATCTCTACAGATGCCAAGATTGATAAAGAGATTGATCACAGATTAGCAAAGGCATATAGTGCATTTGGAAGATTTCACAAAAGAGTCTGGAGTAACAAACACCTGAGCTAAAGCACAAAAATCAGCATGTACAGAGCCATTGTACTGTCTATTCTCCTCTGTGGGTCTGAAACATGGGTCATCTTTCGACAACATTTACGACTCCTCAAATGCTTTCATCAGCACTGTATACGCACAATCCTAAATATACACTGGACCGACTATGTGACTAATGTTGCTGTCCTTGAGCAAGCAGGGAGCACCAGGATTGAGGCCATGCTACTGAGAATGCAGCTGCGCTGGGCAGAGCATGTTTCTAGGATGGAGGACCATTGCCTTCCAAAAATAGTACTCTATGGTGAACTCGCCACGGGTCAGTGTAAGAGAGGCACCCCAAAGAAGAGATACAAGGACTCCCTGAAACAACATCTCAAGCTTGGCCAAATTGATCACCAACAAAGGTCTGCCCTGGTCTCACATCGGGAGGCATGGAGACACACTATCCACAATGCGCAGCCTCTTTCGAGAACTCACACTGAATGAGTCTCAAAGAGAAACGACAACGCAGAAAGAACCACAACTTGGAAACATCACCCAAGGAGACTTTTTGCTGTGCTCTCTGCAACTGGACTTGTTCATCTCGGATTGGCATTTTTAGTCATCAATGTGTGGGATAAGTCCTTCCTGAATTTTCATTAGTGAAGAAAAGCCAGAGAGATAGTGCTAGACTGGAATACAGAGTTCCAAATTAGAAACTGTGCTTGGTTATGAAATTTACCATGTGATCTTGGGCCATCACTACCTTTCAGTAAATCTATTTTGCATCATTGCTTTGGGAATTGACAAGACAGGAACCATGTAAAGTACATTTGGGGGGGGGGGGAGGTAAACTTTGCACAAACAATATTCTTGTTGCTTTTGTCATATTTTAAAGAAGCAGGCCATATTTATTATCCAATTCTTTATCCATAGTGCTCATAAAAACCATTTCTGGTTTATTCTGGTCTATTTATTTAAAAAAAAAATTAAAGAAAAGATAAAAATAATTTAAAAAAATTAAAAAAATATATTAGTGGTCAGTACAAATCCTATAGAGTGCATACTGGTTTGAGCACTGGACTAGGGCTCTGAAAACAATGGTTAAAAGCCTCATTCAGCCATGGAAACCCACTGGGTGACCTTGGGTGAATCACACACACTGAACCTCAGAAAACCCTGTGATAAACAGCTTTAGGGTTGTCATAAGTTGGAAACAACTTGATGGCCCACAACAACAAATCCTATGCTCAAACCTAAGCCCTGGTACAGACTGCCACTTTGCAGTGGCCTGGGACCAAAATTAGGTCTCGGTAGTGTGGAGCGACCGCACACTCCCAAGCCCTACGGTGTGCTGGTGGTGCCATCATGGCTCAGCCCCATCCACATGAGGGCCACCATGATGACGCATGTGCAGCGCAGTATCTAAACGTCACCATGCCACACATGCATCATCGCTGTGTGCCAATGGCACACTCATGACTCATGGTTGCTGCACCCTCCTTCCGGAGTAAAAATGGGCAGCTCTAGCCCACCCTTTCAGGGTGAACTGTCGAGCCCCTAAGTTAAGGTACTTTTATGTTAAGATCACATTCTGAACTCAAAGCAGCTCATGTTTTTACTCATGTTTATTCTATCTTCATGTTACCTTCTGAATTTGAAATGTGAGCTTTTACAAACCTTAAACAGATTGCTTGCAAAAGCAGGTCTACATGTCATCTTCCTTGTTCTGAGGTGATAGCAGAAGAAGCATAGTCAACTGCCGTCATCTGAAGAGCCAAAAATCCACAACCTTGACCCAAGCCAGAGATGAGAATTGTGTGGTCTTCCAGATGTTGTTGAACTTCACCTCCCAGCATTTCTTACCATTGACTATCCTGGATAGAATAGGTACATTTCAATAACATCAGGAAGTCCTTAACATTCCCATTTTTGGCTTAAGTATGTATGTATGTATGTATATATATATATATATATATATATATATTAAAAAGGACTTTCTGGCAGGAGAACAGGGAAGAAAGATAACACCATCAGAGAATGTTCATCATTTTTGTTAAGAATATAAAATTATAACGCTCTTAGCCAGCTGGCACAAACATGATTTTTGCAGTCAGCCAAAGCTCTGCAACCAAGCACTAAGCTGTTGAGTGATGCTGTTAAATCTGAATGCTTCAGCTGTGGGTTGTTTTTTGCGATTTTGCTTTGACTCAATGGGTCTCCTGGGGCTTCTCCATGATGTCTAGAATGATGCGTCTTAACGAGAGCTAGTAGAGGATAAAAACATCTCTAGAGAGAACACTAGTGAAATATAGTCTTTTTAGAAAAATACCTATCTAAATTTAGCAAAACTGAATTTAAGCTGATCAAATAAATTTTGTGCTCCAAATGACACTTCCAGTTTTGCAAGATATTTTGAAATGTTGACTTTTGTGTTCAATATAGGATAAAGATAAGCAATGATTTCTCCATTTCCAATCCTCCTCCTGCCCTCAGTATGGAGAAGTAAATGCTATATTTGCTATGACATAACTCAGAGTCTGTCTCCCTCTAAGCAGTGATCTGAGACCAGTATCTTAGAACCACAGAATCTTGGAGGTGGAAAGGTCTACAACAGCCATCTAATCCAACTTGCTGCCATGCAGGAATACACAACTAAAGCACTCCTGAAAGATGTGCATCCAGCTTCTGTTTAAAGATCTCCAAAGGTAGAGAGACTGTACATCTGAGTTTCATATATCATGTGTGTGGCCTAGGCACTGCTGAAAAATGTCATAGGGCCGAAGTTGCTAGCGTAGAATGCATAATTGGATGATGACTTTGGTCTATTATTTTGTCTTTCTCCCTATTTGGATTAGTATAAAAGATATATGGCAAAATTTCCAAAGTTCCCCGGGTATCCCCAGAAATTGCCAGTTTCTAGCTCTTTCTTTTCTGTAGCCAAAATGGTTAATGGATTACAGTATGAGATTTATATTCCAACAACATCTGGAGATTCAAGGTTGCAAAGCCTATTTTACTATTATCAGATGTCTCTAGAGAGGCTGTTTCTGAACACAATATCATAGATAAACATGATTAACAAGTCATTGTAGTGAAAAGGCTGATCTATCAGCCCATCACGAAGCAGCATGAGACTAGCCAATGGGAAGACAACTGGGCAGGGCTATAAAAGGGCCTTGCAGAGAGTGAAAAGGGGGTTAGTTTTGGGAAAAGAGATATATCGAATGGAGGGTGTGCTCTTAGAGTTCCTGAGGGAACATTTTAGTTTTGTTTGGTGACCATGAAAGGGTCTTGAGAGTCCAAAGAGGGACTGTGTAGGCTTCGGGAGTCTAGTAGGGAGAGGCTCAGAACAAGCCAGTTGTTGAAAGAAAAGGGAATTTTGGTCCATGTACCTGAGATAAGATTGCCTGTGTGGCTGTAGTAATATTATTATTTTGAAAGGACTTCTTGTATCTAATTCATGTCAATAGTAATAACTTTGCAACTAATTTTAAAGTTTATTTTTTTATATTTTTCAATAAACTTTTGTTATTGTTTAGACAACTGCTTGGCCTCCATTTGAGTATCAAACAACGCTACCTAATATTAGTGACACGGAGGTGCTGTGCCATCTTGAAGGGAGCAGTGTTAGGGTGAAGGTTGGCAGGAGTCCTTCACATGTTTTGCTGGCATCAGTGGAATAAAAATTCCCATAGGGCTGCCACAGTGGAGAATAGTTTGTGGATGGACCGTGTGTGTCTGAGAGGGTTCACCAGTCACTTACTTGCAGTTTTGTAGCCATGGAACAGCCATGCTGGAAAGGCAATTGGACTATTCCTCTTAAAAAATCTGGTACAGATGTGAATGAGAATCTATCAGTGACTAAGAGTACAATCCCATCCATGTCTACTCAAGAAGTATAATCCATTTATTTCAATGAAACTAGCTCTCAAATGGGCATGTATAGATTTACACCCTAATTCAAACTATCTGCAGTGCGTAGTGGGGAAAAAATGTTAAGTACAATGAGGTACATGTATCAAAACCAAGTGTGTAAAAACTATATATTGCTCAAAGGACAGGAGTATTTGTAATACTCATTCACAAATTGGCTTTTTCATTCAGGAAAATGGTAACAAACATAAGATGTAGATGTTTAGAATAGCCCAAAGGTTACAGATTTTCTATTATTTTGTTTTTTTCTTAAATTGCATGTAGCACACCGATAAGTTTTTTCAAAACAAACATGAATGCTTTTTATTCTTTAGATGGTCCCCCTGGACCAGTTCTCATAACATTGCAAAGAATATTTTCTGAGTTTTCAATCAGTGATTGCATGATAAGATTTATTTGCCCTATTTTGCCTTTTCACACTACACAGCTTCCAGCAAGGCAACTGTGACTATACATTGGAAATAATGGAATATCAGAAATAGACCACTTCTGAGGCTTGCGAGTCACCCCAAGCTATTAGTAATCACTGCAGATTGAACTTTTAACAGGCTTCCTTTTCTGTTTGCATTTGGTGATTTGCTGCTTTCTTGTCAAGGGTCAACTTGAATCCCTTCTATTCCAAGACTGACAGTCGCATCCAAGACAATAGCTAAAAGCATCTGTGGATGCAGATTCACAGCCCCTTAGGCTCACTTAACCAAAGAGCTGAGCTTATAAATAAAATATTGCATTCATGGGAAACGGATGCAGCCCTTACCTTCCTCTCTTTGCCTTTCAGGATTGTCTCTTTGGTGGGAGTCTGTGGCTTTATTTTGTGTTTGCCAGAACAAAGCCAGATGTTCAGCACTAGAAGGATAGAGGTTAATGCAAAGCAAGAATTTGGGCAAGTGTGGGCTAGAGGCCATCATTCGCTTTCAGTTGTCTAATAAGGAGGTTGATGTCAGTGATGGACTGGTATCTGAAATGCTTGTGGAAGGCAAAGATTTCAAAGATTGTGAGGCACATGAGGTTGAGGGGTTTTTTTGTTTGTTTGTCTTCTGGTAAGAACTTATAGCTATTACATCCTTGGTTTCAGCAGTTTTGTTGCAGAAGGAAGGACTAGAAATTTTAGATTGCACCAGTTCAACACTTAATTTTGTAGTGCTAGTCCTGTGCCTAATCTCATAAAGATGCTGGCTAATCAAAGCATGGCATCAATTCGTAGCTTAATTGTGCCATTACATGTTGTGACAGACAATAAACTACTCCCACAGAACCAATCACAGAAGACAGCTACACATCTCTGCATGTGCCACACTGATAATACAAGGTATAGCAGATATATAATATGTGACTTTAATAAGAAAGATCTGGGTGGCTTTACACACCCATAAAGTGGGGGAATCATCATTCATCCATGATGTTTGGAGGGTAACCTTGGGAAGACATGTTCTAAGTCTCTCAGTCTGAAAGCCATTACAGGCTTGTTTTAAAGATGAAGTATGATACCTATCATGTATGTCATCCTGGATCCTTAGAGGAAGTGCAGGATACAAACTAAATGAATGAACTAATGAATGAAGATGTTCTATAAACCAATACTTGGATTTGTACCTTTGCAAATATGCTTCATGGTACTGAACTTATATCCATGACCACTTCAAGCACCTCTTTGCTTGGATGTTAAGTGACTCTTAATCTATATATTGGCAGCATTCATCAGAATCATAAAGCTGGAAGAAACCTCAAGGGTCATCAAATCGAACCTCCTGCCATGAAATCAAAGCACCTTTGACAGATGGCCATCCAGCCTCTGTTTAAAAACTTCCAAAGAAAGAGACTTTACCACACTCTGAGGCAGTGTATTCCACTGTCAAACAGTTCTTACTCTCAGGAAGTTCTTCCTAATGTATCTTGCCACACTTACTGGTGCAGCAGATTCTCAGCATCAGTGAACTGGTCTTAAGGCCACCTGAGTCTTCTCCCATGTTTCTTGCTCATTGACCACTTTGAATACTCTATGCATCCAAACTGGCTTGGCATCTTCTCCACCCACCCACCCACCCCCAGACAGAAAACTGCTTTGCTGCTGTGTGCCTTTAAGTAATTTCTGACTTGTGGTGACTTTAAGGTGAACTTATCACAGGGTTTTCCTGGAAAGACTTGTTTAGAAGGGGGATTCCTTTCCCTTCCTCTGAGGTAAAGAGTGTTACTTGCTCAAAGTCACCCAGTGGCTTTCCATGAAGGAGTGCAGATTTGAACCCTGGTTTCCAGGGTCATAGTCAGTTCAGACCACTACACCACACTGGCTCTTAGCTATTTCTTCCCTTAAAAATAAATTTGTTTTGTGGCTTTTGTCTATATTCTTGGAAGAAGAAAAAAAGAGGATGATGTTGCTGTGGCCAATTTTTGTGTGAGCTGCTTATGACTAGTGACCAGTTCACCGATGCTGAAAATCTGTTGCACAAGTAAGTGTGGCCTTAGCAACTGCAGAAACTTGGCAGTGGTGTCCAAAAATGCAACTTTCTTAAGCTCTGCATTTGATGTGAACAGCAACGTCTCTCATGTTAATCTACAGAAATAGAGGATGAATGACTTGGTTGAACAACAAGAATTGAGAAATATGTCAAGTTTCTTTTTTTAAAGTTTTTTTTTAAGATCTCAAATTCCTTACATCTCATTGGGGTAGAGAACACTTATTTTAAAAAAAATAAAACAAAATTCTCATACTCTAGGAGCATCTTGCCTTGAACCAGGTAAATTTAGCAGATCCATATTCTCAACATATAGATGATCATATTTTTACCTGCTTGCCATTTAGTTAACTAGTTAAATGTGAGGACCTGAAAGAAACACACACACACACAAAACTTATCAGTTAACTCATAAAAAATCTGTCTGATGAATAAAGAGGGGCCATAATCCAGGCATTTAACAGCAAAGATCTCAAGGCCCTTGCCTGAGCAAATCTATCTATTTTGTTTTCTTTCACATTCATTTATGAAAAAAATGCCAGTTGTTACATTAAAAATGTTAAAAGACCTAAAGAAAATTCCCATTCACCTCAGCTGACAAAGTTCTCTTTGGTTCCAGGTATATCAAAATGCTTCGAAAATATTTCCAAATAGCAATAGCATTTACATTTCTATACCACTTATCAGTGAACTCAGTACTCTCTAAGCAGTTTTAAATCTGTAAGCCAATCACCCTCAACAATCTGGATACTCATTTTATTGACTTATGAAAGGATGGGAGGCTGAGTCAACCTTGGGATCAAACTCACAACCTTGTGGCGGAAGTACCAGCATTTGACCACTGCACCACTAGGGCTACTGTTGAGACTGGTTTTATCAACAAAAGAAGGTAGAGCTGGATATGTTTGTGGTGCAGTGAGATGTTGGTATGAGTGGAGGAAGAAATACACAAACCACCTGGTTGGAATGGGTGTTGGTGTGGATGTGTGCTGTTGAATAGGATTGGCTTGGCAGGTGAAATGTTTTCAGACAGCATACACGTTGCTTATTGTCTGATGATTACCCAGCTTCCTTGACTGCCAAGCTGCAGAATCCATTTGGTGTATGTCACGGGATGTGTACCAGAGAGAGGGTGAGAAGGCAGCATGAGTTTGAGAGGAGCTAAACGTATATAACAGAACAAGAGCTGAGTGAAGTCTGTTTGCTCACTCCTGCTGCCCTCTAACCTCCATTTCAAGAGCCTGTAAAAACTCTATGGACTCTATGGAAGAGGAAATGAGGTATCAGAGAGAAAATGGCAGCTTCCTGCTGCATAGCTCCAATCCTGCAAAAGGGCTGAGTAGTTAATTCAGTGGTCCTCAATTATCTTGTGATTCTAGTTCTGTTATCTGTATAGCTAGGCATTCCTGGTCAAATAGGAATCTCTTCTCTTTTCACTTTATGTACCTCCACAATCAGAAGCTGTTATATATGGAGAAAGGATGCAGGGTACTTTTCATTCTATGACCTCTAGTTTTCCTTTTGGAATATTTTGGATATTTTATTATTGATTTGTTTCCTCATGCATAGGGTTTTCCTGATCACTACATTAATTTTGGGCTTTTCTCAAGCAGGCATTGTTTTGTTTTCTTTTTAAAAGCTAACTTGTGATTTGAAGTTCAGTTTAAGACATAATGGAGCTTTCTAGATTGGCAGGAAAGGGTGACATGAAGTTGCCTTTTCCTTAATGCTTAGCAGCTGTACTGCAAGTCCCAGGTGTGTAATAAAAAGGCATAGGGCAGCTACACTGAGGAGGTGTGGGGACGACTTATCTGAAGTCTTTTCTGTTGCTCAGCAACTACATTGGAAGCTGTCAGGATGCTAGAAACACAGGTGGAGCAGCTGCATGGGTGGCAATGAATGGGGCTTTTGGCCACGCTGAATCTTTAATTTATTTATTTAATTTATTAATTTTTTTTGTTGCTGGAAGCGGAATGCACAGTTGCACTGGTACATCATACAGGCAATTGTATTGCCAGCTGCGACCTGTGCAGTTGCGCAGGTACATCACACATGAACTGTGCAGTTATGAAAATCTGTCATGGTTTTGCTTCCATTTTTTAAGTGCACAGTTGCATCGGTGCACCATGAATGAACCCCTTTATTTTATAATAATAGTTATTATTATTATTACCCTACCCCTTTGAGATCAATTGAGGTGGCTTACACATTAAAATACTATTACATCAATAAAACAAACTGCATCCCTCTCCCTTTAAAAAATATTAAATCCATTACAATTTTAGTTTATGAGTACACTTCTTTATTTTATGAATTAATTGACATTTTATGCACAGTTGCATAACAGTTACAGCATCCCAGAGTCCCTACTGCACATGTCTAGGGTTTGGATTAGAGCTGGAGCTAGGGTTTGGGAACTTTAAAAAACTGCACAGTTGCACTGCAGCATTTAGACGCAGCTGCACTGTTACACCCTTTTTAAAAAGAAGCTGGGAAAAGCAGGTCCTTTTTAAAGCTGCTTTTCCCCCACTAAAATGAAAAAGAAGTGTGTTCATGCTAAACTTTCAGTCTGTGTCATCTAAAGGCTACACTTTCATGCAGGCATGAACACATCCCTTTTTGCCAGTCTAGATCAGCCCTTAATAATGTGGGTCATTTAAATTTTAGTGTCTGAAGCCAAATTTGTAAAACTGATCTATTAAAATGATGGCTTGATATCTTCCTTCTCACTTCTGGAGGTCTCTTGGACAGAAGGAAAAGCCACTTAAAATTCTTTTTGGGTTAGTTCAATGTAACTGTATATAAGAAAAACTCCCTTCCTGCAGTGTTCTGTAAAGAAGATCAGAACCCAAGGGAGGAAATTTAAATGTTCATAGAAACATCCTTCCTTCTGCTTGCACAATTTTGGCAAGGATTCTGGCATCTCACGCCAAGTGGGATAATAGCATCACACAGTGGGCTTCTTAGAATGAAACAGAGCAATTTCATCTCCTCAAAAATATCTGTGTAGCTGGCCATAGTTATTCTACAGTTCTAACCATGCTTGTCTGGGCTGACAGAGAGACATACTAAACTCAGTAAGACTTACTTGTGAGTAAATATGTCTAGGACTGCACTACATAGCTTAGGACAAGGATGTTTCTGTAGAGCTCATCAAGGCAAATTTTGGACTTGCTCTGATCCCTGATTCATTCTTCCTATTTCTCTCTCAGATCTTGGCAGAGTTTTATGGAGAGGCTGAATGATGGTTATATGTGCCAAGCTGGAGGGGCAGGACTTTTGACACAGATTTTGACTGGAGAACTTTTGAGACAGGTTTTTACTTCAGTTTATTGTGCTCTGCTCTTGATCTTTTGCCTGCCTGACTCCTCAAAATTCCAAACTTGGGCAAAGTTACTATTTTGGAACAAACAAAAATAAAACTTTTTGTAGTCCAAAATGTAATTTTCCCAATATCTGTGCAAACTAGAACCAGCTCAAGATTAAAGATTATGTAGCACCAGCACCACAGAGAGGGGTTATTTGTTTATGAGTCTAAATCATTCAGTTTTCTGGGCTACTGTTCATACTGAGTTTTTTATTGCTTAAGATCTTGCTCTGCTGCTCAGATTTGTTAACACCTTTGCTCTCTGGCCAGTCAAGTGACAAAAGAATGATATCCAGTTAAGTTCTATAGATGTCTGCTCAGAAGTATGCCCTATTATGTTCAGTGGGGTTCATATTCAGGTAAGTGTATGGGGGGGGCATGCTGGAATAACATTTTTTTGGCACCTCCAGTTCCTGTGCTGCAGTCGCCATTTTCCATAGTAGGAAAACATTTAGGACTGGCAGTTGTTGCTATTTATTGTCTGGTTCTTCCCGGGTTAATGGCACTTTAATTGCTTTTGATTGTGATGTTGTGTGAAAATCTTAATCGTGAATGCATGATTTTCATGGGATAACCCCATTTACACTTCCAGTTGTCCCCATGTGATAAACCCCCTAGTACAGATGGGGAAGTGACAACAATTAGCAAAACCCAGGAAAAGAATTAGAAATTGGGGTACTTATGACTGAATTTGTTGGTGGATGAGTCACCCTCTCATCAGCATCCCTGCTCAGGTCTTGTGCATTCAGGGCTGTGGCTTCCTTGATGGAATCTATCCATCTGGCATACTGTCTTCCTCTTTTCTTACTGCCTTCTACCTTGCCAACTATTACAGCTGGCTTTCCATATCTATGGGGGTTCCATTCCAAACCCCATTGAGGATAGCAAAATCCACATAACCTCAAGTCCCATTCAGCTCACAGTATTTGGAGAACTGTTCTCCAGTACATTTCAAATGACTTCTTCCTATCCATTTTCTTCACTGTCCAGCTTTTACAACCATACATAGAAATATGATGACTAGGCAATCCTAACTTTAGTATTCAATTATATATTTTTGAACTTGTCTAGTTTGTTCATAGGTGCCCTTCCTTCCCTTATCACATTACAAAAGCAAGCCATGACACATTAATAGAGAAGCAGCTTTCTGTTTACGTCTCTGCATACCCTCAAAGCACTTCCATTCTATTCCTGAGGGAGACGGTCATAAAAGCATTCCTTTTGTTACACTAGAAAAATCTGTTTGGAACAATGCATGCTTTTACAGTCATCTCCCTCTGGGGAGAGAATGGAAGTGTTATGATGCCATGTGGGGAGGTAAGCAGAAAGTTGCTTCGATGTCACTACTTCTCAGATTACTTTTGTAATTCAATAAGACTCATAGTATTCCTCTGATTTCTTGACTGCATTCTCCATTCTGATTAATAACTGAGCCAAGGTATGGAAAATCTTGAACTATTTTAATGTCACCATTGTCTCCTATAAAGTTACTGTAGGTAAAGTTCTGCTTACAAGAGCCCACAGTGATAGAAGCCCCCCCCCCCTTTTGGCAGAAAAAAATGGAATGGAAAGGGCTGGAGAAGCACCAGGGAGATCAGGGTGACCCAGGGACAATTCTCCTTGGAACATGGAGAGGTTTCTGGTTTCATGTGGAACATAGGGTTGGCACCAACTGAAGATTCTTTAGTGTAAATACAAAGAAAGTGGAAGCACAGTGATGGGGATCAATTTGATTTAAAACCAACATACAATTTGAAAATATATAGGTGGTGGAAGAAAATTTGCATAATGAAAAGTTTGGGCTCTGATAAATAAATGCATCTTTTTTAAAAAGCCCCCTTGATACCTTTCACATGATTAGGCATATATTAATCAGATGCTCAAGATTAATTCTATTTAAGGTAAATGTACACCCTGTAGCTAAATGTATTTTTTCTGATTATCTTTCTGTAGAAAGAAACAATAAAGAATAGCGCTAATCAGTACCAGGATGTTAGTATTGTGAACAAAGATGAAATGCAAGCACAGGTTCACAAAGAAATGGAGATAAGAGAGTGGCAAAGCAGTCTGGGAAAAACTATAGGGAATATCTGCTTTACATGTAACAGACTCTCACTCAGCTTATGGTATTTGCTGGCTTGCTTCCTTCTCTAGCACTTCTTTGTAACCAGGGGACTTGGAGGAGTAAAAAGGCACTTGGAATTAGACTTTCCACTCAACTTGACCTTTTAAACCATATTCTCCAGATGTTAACACTCTTTTTCTGTGCCCTAGAATAACTATGGAGTGACCTGCCTTGGCTTAATTGTTTTCTCAGAAAATTTATCCAGTGGTTCATATTTTCTTCCAGAGGAAATTCAGAAAGCTGGAGCAAGCTCTCTCAGTCCTAGCTGAGTATATATCATATTTTCCCTATTTATATCTCAGCTCTTGCAGATCCATCCATGATTATTCCATAGGAAGTCTACCTCTATATTATTCTTCACCTCTAAAAAAATTATAATCTCCAAAATTGCAGCTACTTAGCTGTGAATAATAAACTGTTGTAGTAACTATAGGATGGATACCTGGGCCAATATCCAGCAGTGGCGTTCTGCTAGTGCAAATGGTAATGTGCTTGCAAGCCCTTAGTTCTGAACTATGCACAAAGAGGGGAACCAACACAGTTGCCGGTTGTGCAGGCAAAATTAACTGCACAATTAATGCAGTTTGACACTACCTTAACTGCCATTGCTTAAGGCTGTGGAATTCTGTGATTTCTAATTTTGTAAGATATTTAGCTTTTTCTGTCAGAGAGGTCTGGTACCACAACAAACTACAAATCCCAGGATTCTATAGGATGGAGCCATGGCAGTTAAAGTGACATCAAACTGCATTAGTTTTGCAGTGGGGCAGCAGCTAGAGAGAGATAATTATTTTAATTCAACACCCAAAGTGTGGTTGCATACTGACAGATTTGAAAGGATTTTACAAGAGTGCACTGAAGATCATGAACATTTAAAGAAATAAGTACTATCTGCCATTTTCCTTGCGAGTTTACATTTACACAATTAAGAATGTAACATCTTTCTCCAAAAGGCAAAAAACTCACATACATGAGTATCCAACATATTTTCCCTCTCTGTCTTTCCACTTAGTGTGTGTGTGTATGAGAAATAAAATGAAAATTTGCTTCTTTCTCCCTAAATTGCACAGTAAAGTAAAGCAAAACAAAACAAAACAAAACATATATCTTATAAAAAAGGAAATCATATGAAAAGATTCTTCCAGGTATCTACAAAATACAAAAGCAAAGCAGCAGCTGAGGCTAACTTAAACCAAGCCTGGCTTAGTTTTTTGTGGAGCTTTCGGGCTATGTGGCCATGTTCTAGAAGAGTTCCTTTCTGATGTTTCGCCAGCATCTGTGGCTGGCATCTTCAGAGAATGATAGCCTGTAAAAGGATGGAGATATATATCCTGTGTGACCCTGGGAAGGAAGGAGTAATTAGCAAATGTATTGTTCTGTTGCTAATGGCTGTCCTCAGGGTGGGAGGATATGCAAACAAGGATTAATGTCTGCTAACAGGTGCTCATTGCCTGCTGGGAATCCCCTGGCCTTAGGCTGTTTCTCATTTGCATAGGTTGAGTCTTGACATTGCTGTCCTTCAGGCTTGGTTGCCAAGCCTTGTTTACTCTCAGGGTTTCCTCTTTCCTCTTGCAATTGTCCAGGTATTTATGGATTTCAATGGGTCCCTGTGCATTCTGACATGATAGTTGTTGGCATGGTCCAGAATTTCAGTGCTTTCATGCCCAGGATGTTTTATAGCATGTTCTGCTACTGCTTTTTCCGGTTGACCCAGTCTGCAGTGTCTCTCATGTTCCTTGATTCTTGTCTGCACACTGCGTTTGGTGGTCCCTATGTAGACCTGTCTGCAGCTGCATGGAATGCGGTAGACTCTTGAGGCTGTGAGAGGATCTCTCTTGTCCTTGGCTGAGCGAAGCATTTGCTGGATTTTCTTAGTAGGTTTGTAAACCATTTGAAGGTTGTGTTTCTTCACCACTTTCCCTATTCTGTCTGTGACTCCTTTCAGTCAAGTGTTTCATCAGATATTGGAATTTGGCAGTTATAGGATTTTATAATTTCTGTAAGGAAGTGGCTATAATTGTGTGATGTTCCTGGTGTTGCTGCTGCTCCTTCCTTCCTTCCTTCCTTCCTTCCTTCCTTCCTTCCTCCCTCCCTCCCTCCCTCCCTCCCTCCCTCCCTGGTTCCCATTGCCTCAGGGAGATATTTGAATGTGCTAGCTTCCATTCAATAGCACTGCCTCCAAAGACCATTCCACTAGAGAGTCATGTAATGGTTACTATTCCTGGCTCAAAGAGGCTGCCTCCTGTCAGGGGGATTGCCTGTCAATGAAACACAGCAACAGCCTGACGTGTGCTTACGTATACTTAAGTCTCTGCTTGTCAATAGAGACCCCTGCCTCTTCCAGCCATGGAGCCAGATGAGGGAATTCATTTAATGATGTTGGGGCTGTTTTCCTGGCCCCACTTGTCTTCTCACAGCCTTTTACTTGTAATCCTTGGCTGTTCTTTTCATTCTCACCATGGAAATCCAATACACACCTATCTTTCTCTTGAGAAATGCACACACTCTTTTACAAATATTGACAGACTCTGAGAGCTGCAGCAATAAAAGGCCGCCCAAGGGTAAACACCAGCCCCCTACAAATAAAACCCCAGTTTCCCAAATGACATGCTATACTGCAAACGGAGGAACCATTTGCATCCATGGAAAATTAGTTTTTACTGCTGCTTGCCTTAATGAGAGCCATATCTGTTATGTTTAATTTTACTTTCCTGCTCAACTGCTGTATAGTCTTTCCCTTCTTTTTCTATACAGTTCTGCTGCTGTACAGTATTTTCTTTCTTTCTTATTTTAAAAAAAAGGATCTTGCCTTGTCCCTAGATATAATTCAATGAATTTTGTTTGTTTGCATTGCTTTGATTTACTATAATTTATCTTGGGATTACAGTCCTGTAACTCATTTCAATCTTCCTTAAAAGAAAAAGAAAAAAGCAGTTACAGAGGATGCCATACACTGAGAATGTTAATAAGAATGATAATATAACATAATACTATGATGGCTGATCTGCTCCTCTTTTGCATATCTCAACTGAAAATCTGACATCTATCTGATGATGTAAAACTCTCCAAGTATAAGATGTGAAAGTGACAGAACAGACTAAGGCAGGAGTATCCTTGGATTTATTTTCTACAAAGACATGTTTTAAGTGCATTTTGGACTCAGATCATAATCCCTGCAAAAATGCCATAGGGCAGGGGTGGGCAACTATGGTCCTTTCTATGTGGAATGTTTTTTGGTCTACAACTTCCATCAGCCCTAACCACCTTAGCCAATGGTGTTCCCTTGCACCTGTAAACCAGCCCACAAGTAGATAGGCTTTTGCACTTCTCCCTCATTTCTTTGTATGTTGTTAAACCCCTCCTGACAGGAACAACTACAGACCAGTTTGCTTGCTTGAGCAAGGTAATCGAGAAGGCTGTCACTTCCCAACTCCAAGTTGTCTTGGATGAAACCGATTATCTAGATCCATTTCAAACCGGCTTCAGGACAGGATATGGAGTTGAGACAGCCATGGTTGCTCTGACCGATGACCTCCACTTGAGTATCGACAGGGGTAGTGTGACCCTGCTGGTGCTCTTGGATCTCTCAGCGGCCTTCAACACTATAGATCATTCCATCCTTTTAGATCGACTGAGGGAGTTAGGGATCGGAGGCACCGCTCTTCGATGGTTCTGATCCTTCCTCTCCGGAAGATCCTAAAGGGTGAGGCTCGAGGACAGTTGCTCATCTAAAATCGAGCTTAATTGTGGTGTCCCTCAGGGCGCCATCCTGTCCCCAATGCTATTCAACATTTATATGAAGCTGCTGGGTAGGATCATTCGGAGGCATGGAGCTCAGTATCTTCAGTACGCTGATGACACTCAGGTATACCTCTCCATGACCAGATCGTTGGCCCAGACCTCAGATGGCGTCTCCCCTCTCAATGACTGTCTTGCGGCGGTAATGGACTGGATGAGGGAAAACAAATTGAAGCTCAATCCAGAAAAAAAGGAGGTACTCACTGTCTCAGGACCGAAGCCAGGTTTGGGAATACAACTTCCAGTCCTGGATGGAGTCACACTCTCCTCGAAACTCTGTTCACAGTCTGGGGGTACTCCTTGACTCGTTGCTTCACATGACGTGTCAGGTGAATGCGATGGTCAGGAGTGCCTGTTATCAGCTTCGGCTGATATGCCAGATGTGCCCTTTCCTGGAAACGAGGGACCTAGAAAGTGTGGTACATGCTCTGGTAACCTCTCACCTGGACTACTGTAATGTACTCTACATGGGGCTACCCTTGTGCCTAACTCAGAAACTGCAGTTAGTCCAAAACATGGCAGCCAGGTTAATAACTGGAACATCCAGGAGAGAGCACATAACACCGGTGCTTAAAGCTCTCCACTGGCTGCCAATTAGTTTCTGGGCCAAGTACAAGGTGTTGGTTTTAACCTTTAAAGCCCTTCGTGGCTTGGGTCCATCCTATCTCCGGGACCGCCTATCCCCATATGACCTCCCCCCTGCACACTCCGGTCCTCTGGGAGGAATTTGTTACAGCCTTTGAAGACTAGACTGACTCAAAACTCCCAGAGGGCCTTTTCAGCTATGGCCCCCAAGCTATGGAATGACCTGCCGGATGAGATGCGTCTTATTACATCTGTTGACGGCTTTAGAAAAGCCTTAAAGACGCATCTCTTCTGGCAGGCCTTCCCAGATAGCATTTAATTTCCCGGCTCCATGCCTACTGTTGACTCCTTCTCCTAGTTCCTCCCCGCCCCCCTTCGAAATTGTTCCATACAGCTTTGGGCAGTTACTTTTATATGTTTTATTTGTACTATGTTTTTAATTCTTAGCTGTTTACTTCTATTTTAAGGGGTTGGTGAGGGGAATGGGATTGTTGTATTTTAACTTGTGTTGCTTTTAACTATGTTGTACCCTGCCCCGATTGCCAGTTCAGAGGGGCGGGCTATAAATAAATTATTATTATTATTATTATTATGTTTTGTAGGGATTTTGATGGGCAAATATTTACACATATTTGGGCAATGTTACTAGTACTGGGCCAGATGAGACATTTTTAAAAGTTCTTGAAGCAATTTGCCCAGTCCTGTCCTGAAATCAAGTACAGTTTATGATTCAGGCTTGGACCATGAATACAACCAGAATCACCTGTTATCTCCCCAAGTGTGCTTGTACAATCAATAAATTAGAACTCTCCCAACAGACAAAAAATCCTGCCTAGTTCTTCTTTGAAAGTATATCTGTATGCAAAGATAACTATAACCACGGGGAAAATTTGATTTTGTAATGTTTTACTTTCTCTTTCTTCCTCCCCCTATGCCTGTTGAAATAATCCTCTCACCAGCCATATTTTCCCTGCCAATAGTTCAAGGTCTGTCATTTGCAGCTGATAATCAATGAGAATGATGTGTTGAGATCATAAGAAGGCTGGGCTGTGGCTGTGTGTGCAAGCGGAGATTCTGTTAATATAGATTCTCATCAGAGCTGGGAATATTGGAGATTGTTGTTTGTGTATATGTGATTCAGTTGTTCATATGACTAGGAGTGACTACTGATGCACCCAACAGCCTTCCCTAAATCTGATTCTTATCAGTAAGGAGCCTTGACTTCTTGGCAGCCTTCCCTTATCATTGTTGCATGGAAGTCAAGCCTACTCCACTTACAAAGACCCAAATCAGCATCAAGAATACATATTACCCTTTGGATCAACGATCTAAACTCTGAATATCCTATACATTTCAACAGCAGCTGGCACTTGCCAAATTTCTAGATAGTGTAGGGCTTAATCCTATCAACACAATGGTCTCAGTCCAGCATCTTGTCAGTATACTATAAATATCTGCATGTTGTCTTACACTAGGCTGAGCCATATACCTTCCCTACAACTTACTGAAAAGCCTCTGAAGCTGCCGCACATGGTTACTCCAAGGTGAGCAGGCAGGCTAAGAGAAGCATCTAGCTACATCTCCATAGCCAGACGTGAAATGATGAAGGCAGTGCTGAGATCCACTGGGGTCTGTCAGGGGTCTCAGTGTTGCTTGCAACACAGCATGGAATGGTTTTGTGAGGTTGGGTTCAGGACTTTTCTGTAAGTTGGGGGCGGGTGGGCCTGGGGTGTTATAGGAGGAAGTGAGTACCATCTCTTGCAGCACCCCGGAAAAGACATCCACATGTGTAAAGGAAATATGCCCAACAGAATTTCACCTAGTTTCATGTTAAGGCAAGGAGCATGGGAATTATAGTCATAGAAATGCAAAGCTGTATGTGAGAACCAAAGTCTGTAAATTTCCAGCACAAGGTGAGATAGTGTAGTCAGACACGTACACAACAACAACAGATGTGAGTATAGCCATAACACACACGGAATAGCAACACAAGTTCCGGAAAGGAAGGTCATGGAAAAAGGTAAACAACGACATCATTGAAAACATCACATGAGTGTTTAGGTCATAGTAAGAGGTTGGACTATTAGTATGGGAAAGTGTGAAATAACCAATAGTATTGATTGTACACACCCAGTGCACACCCAGTGGGTGGTAACAAAAGTTGAACTATTTCAGTATTGTTCTGGAGAGCCATTGCACCCCTGCCCCAGCCCTGCACCAGCCCTGCACCATCCTCCACACCACACCATCAACAACAATGTGAACTAGAAGGTGAACCTGAACTTGTAACTAAGCTTTTGTGCAGGAGGAGATGAGTATGTATATAGCTTGATTAGCATAGCCAGAGTGTGTTTAGCAAGAGCAAGAAATGTGTTGCAAAGATGTTTATTGTTTTACTATAGAGTTTGTATTATTCAAGTAGTCAATAAAGATAGTTTAGTGCACAGCTCGCGTGGTTTGTTGACTGCATGAAGGGGGAAGCAGCAACAGTGATTCCAGAAGTTCCAGAGCTGATGTTTTGTTCCTGAGCCGCTTCATGGGCAACTCTGCTACCTGCAACACATCACACCATTGATCAGTTCTGATCAGCCCAGTTTGACCAGATGGTGAGGACCTGAGCCTGGGTAAAATGCATCACCTCCCATCATCCCCAACATTTCAGACATTTTAAAATCATTTTTATCATGCTTAGACCTACCCAAACTAAAGGACACAATTGCTGTGTTTGTGTGTATGTTAGAACTCATGTCTTCTAATCAGAGATGCCAAACAATATTATTGCACTGAGGTGACAGGTTTTGTGATACTGATAGCTATTTGCTGGAGCACTCCCAAAGACCAAAAAGATAAAAGGAACTGTAACATCTTAAAGGCTAACTTATTCTGGCATAAGCTTTCACTTACTTCATCAAATGCAAATAAGTTTGCAAATAAACTACATGTAAAAATATGTTTGGGTTTTGGCCATTTTGTTAAGCAACTGTGAACTACATACATAGCTACACAATCCATTCATAGATAATTCAGGAATGAGGGGAATACATTTGCCATATGAATGATCTACAATGTGAGCAACTTAACTGCATCTAATGATTTGTGACAGCAATTTAGAGTGTAAAGATCTGGACAATTGGTTTGAATTAATCTGTTCTGTAGAGTGACAAATCTATCACTTGTCATTAAAGTGTAATAAAGAAATTGTGCTTTGTCTGTTCTTCATTAGCAAGGTCATTTTTTCTTTTTCTTTTAGTTGATGTATTCCCTCTGACTTTTGTATTTCGAGTTACAAATGCAACATGCAATGATGCCGCCCTTTCATAATTGTCTCCTCTAAGAATTCAAAGCTATAACTGTGTTCGTATCTCCTAAAGTCACTTATGGACACCAGTAACTTCTTTTGCTGAGGGCCATTTGTTAGCTAGCCAGGTTTTATATGGCATAATGAATTTTCTCCATTCTTTCCAGTTCTGCAGAATTTGGGACATTGTTCTTAATGGGTTGAGAAGTCTGATCTGACTATTGGTAGTCAGATCACTGTAAGAGTTGTTAAGATTTTTCAGGTAGAATTGCCCATTACCAGAGATGGGCTTTCTTTCTGAAAGAGAAGCCCCTTGTCATTTCCTCCTCTCATCAACATGTAGCAGATGCAAGGGCAGTGCTACCATTTGACAGAGGAAGACAGACACCTCATGCAGGGTATTCTACTGATACAACAATGATAGCTCTAAAAGATAGAGCTATATGCTCCAGGCCGTGCATCTTGTAAACCAGCTTGCTACCATTACAGCGTGATTGCAGTCCTAACACCAGTGTGAAACAGAAATTTGTCTACTAGTATATTGAGCTTCTCATAGAATCATAGAATTGGAAGAGACCACAAGGACCATCCAGTCCAACCCCCTGCCATGGAGGAACTCAAAGCAGCCCCAACATATAGCCTCTGTTTAAAGACTTCCAAAGAAGGAGACTCCACCACTGTGTGAGGGAGTGTGTTCTACTATTGAACAACTCTTACTGTCAGGAAGTTCCTACTAATGTTGAGGTGAAAGATCTTTTCCTGTAGCTTGCATCCATTGTTCTGTGTTCTAGTCTCTGGAGGTACAGAAAACAAGCTTGCTCCATCCTCAATGTGACACCCCTTCAAATACTTAAACAGAGCTATCATATCACCTCTTAACCGTCTCTTCTCCAAGATAAACATACCCAGATCCCTAAGTCATACCCAGACCCTTCACCGTTTTGGTAGCCCTCCTCTGGACACACTCCAACATGTCAACATCCTTTTTGAACTATGGTGCCCAAAACTGGACACAGTATTCCAGGTGGGGCCTGACCAAATCAAAATAAAGTGGCACTATTACTTCCCTTGATCTAGACACTATACTTCTGTTGATACAGCCTAAAATTTTTAGCTGCCGCAACACACTTTTTAGCTGCCGCAACACACTGTTGATTCATGTTCAACTTGTGGTCTACTAGGATTCCTTTCACACGTAGTCTCCTTAAGATAGGTTTCCCCATCCTATATCTAAGCATTTCATTTTTACACCCTAAGTACAGAACCTTACATTTCTCCATGTTGAAATTCATTTTGTTAGTTTTGGCCCAGCTTTTTAAACTATTAGGGCCATGTTGAATTTTGATCCTGTTCTCTGGGATATTAGCTACCTCTCCTAATTTGGTGTAATTTGCAAATTTGATCAGCATGCCCTCTATTCTTTTATTCAAGTCATTGATAAAGATTGTGAATAGCACCAGGCTCAGTACAGAACCCTGTGGTACCTCAGTGGTCACCTCTCTCCAGGATAAAGAGGAGCCATTGTTGAGCACCCTTTGAGTTTGACTGGTCAATTGCAAATCCACCTAACAATCAGACTGTCTAGCCCACATTTTACTAGCTTGTCTGCAAGAATATTATGGGGTACCTTTTCAAAGGCTATACTGAAATCGAGATGTGCTATATCTACAGCATTCCCTTTGTCTACCAAACTGGTAATTTTATCAGAAAATGAGATCAGGTTAGTCTGGCACGACTTCTTTCTCAGAAACCCATGCTTATTTTTTGTGATTATGACATTGCTTTCTAAGAAGATTATCGCACATCATTTTTTGCCCAATCTGGGCATGGGCTGAGCACAGGCTTGAACAAGGCTTGAATGGGTGTTATTGCAGAGAAAAACACTGCCAATGCCACTGGTCGACCACCGCTCTTCTCCCATCCACACTTAGCTGGCTGATTTTGAAGGACAGAAAGCTTCCATCCTTCCATCCTCCCAGCTAACCACAGCTGGGAGACAGGTGGTGGTAGCTGGTTGACATAGGCAGCATTTTTCTGTGCAATAACACCCATTCAAGCCTGTTCCTATCCCGTGCCTAGATTGGTCAAAAAATGCCAAACGATAATCTCCTAAATGTTCACGGACTCTTGTTTCATTATCTGCTCTAGGTTCTTTCCTAGTATTGATGTCAAATTAACTGGACAATAATTGTTGGAATCCTCCCCCTCCCCCCCTTTGAAGGCAGGGACAACATTTGCCCCCCTCCAGTCTGCTAGGACTACTCTTGTTCTCCAGGATTTCTCAAAGATTATTGACAATGGCTCTGAGATTACATTTCCCAGTTCTTTTAATACCCTTGGATGTAGTCCATCTAGGCTCAGAGATCTCTTTACTTATTATGTGCTGCCTTTCTCCTATTGTGTCATCTGCTCTATTTTCCTCAGGGTGAGCATGCTTTACCTTTTCTGAGAACACTAACTGCTTTATCACACTAGGGGGAAAACGGGATTTAAACGAGAGTTAAACTAAAGAAAACCAGGAAATGTTGTGTAATAAACATCAGGCATTTCCTGGTTTTCTCTAGTTTAACTGTCGTTTAAATCCCGTTTGCCCACTAGTGTGATAAAGGAGTAAGGCAAGGAAGGTGTAGAGTAATTCTGCCTTTTCTCTATTCCCTGTTAGCATTTTGCCATCTTCTCCATGTAATGGCCCTACCATTTCCTTCTTCTTCCTTTTGCTACAGACGTACCCCCCAAAAACCATTTTATTGTTCTTAACATCTCTAGAAAGCCTGAGCTCATTCTGTGCTTTTGTGTTTTTTTACTTTCCCCTGAAATGTGCTAGCTATTTGTTTAAATTCTTCCTTGGTGATTTCCCCTTTTTCCATTTCTTATACATGTCCTGTTTAAAACTTAGCTCTGTTAAAATTTCCTTAGTCATCCATCCTGGTTTCTTAAGACACCTCCCATTGAGGTGGAACAGTTTGAAATTGTGCCTTCAGTATCTCCCTTTTGAGAAACTCCCATCTGTCCTAAACTCCCTTCTCTTTTCCTGTGACAGCATGGCAAGCGCCTTCTGCATTTAAAACTCTGAGTTTAGAGGTTTTCATTTATGAAATGCTGCAGCCTGCTTAGTTTGCAAGTTCCAAAATCCCTTTTTGCACTGTTTTGATGTGTTTTGTAACTTGTTGAAGGTTTGATTGCATTTATTGGTTCTTGGCACCTGCCAATTATTGTTTATGTGTTACAAATCAAGCTTGCTCCTCCCCTTTCTCTGGGGACCTGGAAAGGGGAAGGCATCTTTCCTCTCATTCCACTGCCAGAGACTCTACAGAGTGGACGTGCTGGAGGATGTGCTAGCCAGGCCTTGGTCAAGCCATCTTCCAGTACGTAATTCTTCAGTCCTCAAAGCTCGAACAGTATACTCAGCACTACGCATGGTTGAGTGATGCTGAGGAGCTTTGGGTGCCCTCAAACAGCCAGTTGACAACAGAGGAAGGTTCCCTGCCTTTATATAGGTCATCTCTCTGGGACTTTGAGCATCCTTGCCTCAAAGTTAAAGAGAGAGAGAGACTTTGGTGATCCATCTGGCTGAGTTCTCAAGACCACAGTTACTAAGGATGCTAAAGTAAGCTTTCTGTTTGTTTGTTTAATAAAGAGAAGAAACCCCCTTTGCTAAAGTAGCTGTTCAGTTTGGTTCTTGGGAAACCCAAAGTTTCTAAAGGAGGGCAAGAAGCAATCCCCCGGGAAGAGAATCACCACATCCACGTTCCTCTGAAACCATATAGCCTGGGCGCAACTGCACATTTCCTATTCCTATTTCTATTCCTATTCTAGAGGTGGGATTGTGGTGAGGTATGGAGGGAAGTCTTGTTCTTCACCTTATGCACCTATATGTCTTGGACTAGACTTGAATGAAAGGGGGTAGGTTCAGAGAGACATGGAGTGAGGTGATGTCATATCATCAGTTCTTTCATTATCTGTTAACAGGGAAGAAAAAAATCAGGAGGTAGTACGTGACTGCAGGAATTTATTTTATTTTATTTTGGCATTATTCACATTGTTTCTGTAGCCTGTATTAGAGAGAAGCAACAATGTCTGCAAGCATCAGAGGGCAGGTTTAGTTGCTGTGACATGGTTTCCTGTTTGTTAGTTGCTTTGATCTCCCTTCTTTCTTTTGTTTAATTCATCCTCTTGCTTTCTTCATAAATAATAGCCACCTCTGATACTGACACAATAGACTGAAGCACACTTATTTCTTTCCTTTCTCCAACCTAAGTCTCTGTTGCTGTACACATGAAAAGGTCATGGGTAAAATGCTTTATATACTTTTACTAAAGGAGATTATATTTACTTTATTGTGACAGACTGCATGTATAGGGGAGACATGTTGGTTACTCTTCAATTCTGTTTGCCAACTGAATAGCTAACAAACGTAATCAGTACCTAATAAACTCCAACAACATATAGTTCTTTTTTTAGACTAGAGGTGGAAAAAAATGTGCCCCATATATTACATTCAGCCCCCAGGGAGTTTTTGTGGCTCCCCAGGCTTCTCCAAGGCATCCCAAACTTCAGTGTCCCCCCCCCCCCAATAGAAAAGCTTGGAAAAGGTAATTATTTTGCACCCAAATATCCTTGAAACAACCTCAGAATTTCAAACCAGCATTCCTGGTCCAATGTTTTACACCTATATACAACCTGAACTCCCACACATGCCCAAACAGGAGCACCAAAACCAGATGTTGCAACCAGAAGTGGCCCAAATCCATGGTGTGGGGCTGCTGCAAAAATTGGTGGTGTGACCACCCATCTTAGAAGCATCGATGGAAGAATGAGATTATCTGTGTCCAACCCCGCAGTTTCCCATGCAACTAGCTGCTGATATTAAATAAAATAAAGTACACAGTCAATAATGGAATGGAACTGGCTGCCCCCCTTTTGCCAGCTTGCTCAGCTTCTTTGCTGAAAGCCCTTTCCTCCCTGACAAGACCAGAAACCAAGTGCGGTGCAAGGTCCTTGAGCCTTCAAAGTTTGGAAATTTCTGTCCTGCTCTTTCACTGGTTATCCTCACTTTCCTCCTTACCATACAAAAAGCCATAGACTTTGGACAATAGATCTTACCTTGTCCATTGTCATTCATGGGCTGCTCCTTGCTCCAATGAATTTGTATAAGTATACCAATTTGTTTAAATCAGGGTGGTCCTTCCAGAAGTTGTTGGGCAACTAGTTTTTTTTCCATTTCTTGATAGGGCTGCTGGGAATTGTGGCCCAAAGACACCTGGATAGAGCCTCATGATTCCTACACTTGATGTAAATTCTTTGAAAATTATGTCTGATTATTCCTTTGAGAAGAAATAAATTCTGTACCACGATCAGATCCAAACAACTACAAGGCCGACTATGTACATGCATGCAGTGGAAAAACACAACCACTTTGACAACAAAAGAAAGCATGAGAGCAAGAGTGAACAGGGCACCGTTACTTGGATTTTCCATTCAACAACGTTTTCAATATAATGCTGAGCAGGAATTTACATTCCACTTATGTATTTCCCTTCATTGTTTCAATTTCCAATAAATTTCAATTACATTTCAAATAATATTTTCAGACTTTATTGAATTGTGCATAAATGAAACCATGGACACTAAACTCGTGGATACAGTGAAACTACTGTACTTGTTTTGGAATAGTGAAAGAGAAAATGATATGACGCAAGACCAGAATGTTTCTCTAGGCACAAACAATAATTATTAAACTTTCATTTGAAAATATATGCATGTCCTTATTGGAACTTTATCAGGGGGGATGTAAGATTTCCTGGACCTCATAATGGAGGCGGTTATATCAATATTGAAAAATAGGGAACTCCAAATGAGAAAACGAAGAAAGGTGAATATCAGTCCCTGGGTGTTTAAAAACAGGATACAGAATGTCATACAATGGGAAGAATGAATTTATTGTGCAGACAAGTGGACACAGCTCTGAGTTTATAACAATCAATTGGCCAACTTTTTATAAATGAACTGTTTAGCTGCCAACCTGCATGTACAGTAAGTCTGAAGAGTGCTTAGCTTGTGTCAGAGAAACCTATATTTTGAGGTGGAAGAAAGATTTGCCTACTTTGTTATGTCATTTCTAGTCATTTGCAACGTGCATCTCTCAGGCAACAGTTTTCCAAGCTTGGGTTCTGTTTAGATGTGAAGTTTACTTGAAAGCTTGAGCAAATATAAATGAACTATTTTTCCCCTGAAAGAGGCAAAGGAAAATGAAATAAATACATTTTGACTTATTAACAAAATCCTCAATTTTCTTTAGAGTAAAACTGTAGCCAAACCAGCTGGAAATACATTAGAATTTGGCAGAGAAATAGACTTTACTGAAATGAATGGCTTTTTAAAATTATTTGTGCTCCAGGAAAATTTATTTCAATCTGTCTACATCTGGCTCTCTTTACAATCAGACACTGGGCACACAACAGTATTCTTGTTTTCCTAAGCTTCTACAGTAAATAGAAGGTTTTGTTGCATGTGCTTCAGGCTGCAATTATATAATCACTTACTTGGGAGTAAGTCCCACTGAACTCAGTGGAGCTTATTTCTGGATGACCTGTACTTATTTATTTTGATTTTAAAATATTTATATCCCACCCTACAATAAAAGATCTCAGAGCAGCATAAAATAAAATCAATGTAAGCCTTTTCTAGATGGGCATATGTTTCAGGAGTCCCATGGTACTTGTACATATATATTCCACTTTATATATGTATTTAAAAAATTAAAGTAACATTTTGCCAATTATTTGTTTCTCACAGTGTTCTGAAATACTTTGTTCCTACACAAAAGATTATCTTAAAAAACATTTAGTCTTTGTTAATTGTGTCAGTTGAGGTATAAGCACATACATGATTTCCTTACTCCTGTATATGTACTTTTAGGGATGTTCTGGTGGTTAGTATTCCCTTCCTACCTCTGGAGCACCCAAAGCACCCCAAGGCTTACTGTACAGCTTATGAAGCTCTGTTCCCTGCCCCACAATCATTCTGTGCCTCATAGAGGGTGGGAGAGATCAGAGAAGGAGCTGGCTATGTAAAGGTAAAGGTAGTCCCTTGACGTGAATGTCTAGTCGTAACCGATGGTTGGGGGTGGTACTCATAACTGTTACTAAGCCAACGTGCCAGTGTTGTCTGAGGACTACTCTGGTGGTAATGTGGCTAGCATGACTTCACCAAATGCTGTTACCTTCCCACTGAGAAGTACTACCTATTTATTTACTTGCATTTGCATGCTTTCAAACTGCTAGGTTGGCAGCAGCTGGGACTAGTGACAGGAGTCACCCCATCATGCAGCACTCGGGTCTCAAACTGCCAACCTTCCGATCTTCTAATCGTCAGAATCGGTGTCTTAACCGCTAATTCACTGCATGTAGCTGACATGAAAATGCTTCAGCAGCACTAAGACCTCTGGAGTATCCCAGTAGAACTCATTTTGTAATTTTGTATCTCACTACAAGGACATAGCCAGATGCTTCTCTAATCTTGACTGCTCCTCACAAGATATGGAATGCTACCTGGGAATGGGCAGTGGATGTTTAGAAGCTCTTAAGGATTATGGTAGTATAAAGCCTCAGGCTAGCATTGGTCTGCATGAAAAATTACTACACTTGGACCTCTGTATCCACAGGTTTGCCATTTGCAGTTCTGAGCACTGCAGACAGCAAGCCCGATTGTCTCCCATGGCCTCCACCATTTGGGAAAATGGGACTTGAGGTCCTGTGTTTTTTTGTACAGTATCTGGGGGAGGGATCCAAAATAGATCCTCCATGGATATGGAGGTCTGACTGTAGCAATTTTTCACACAGACCAGTGCTAGGCTGTCTTTACACTACCACAGCCTTCAACAGTATTGTTGTGGCACCAGATCTCTCTGACAGCAGGCTAAATGTCTCACAAAACTACATTCCCCAGAATCACATAGTTTTGAGCCATAGCAGTTAAAGTGGCTTTAGACTGGATTATTTTTGCAGTGTGAATGCAGCTTTAATCACCTATTTGGAAGGCACTGGAAGCCAAATCTTCTAGACCTCAGTCTTTGAGAAGATGTAAATAGGGAAGGTGCTCCTTCAGGTTCCAAGATGTTTAGGGCTTTCAATGTGATCACCAGAAACTGGAATTCAAAAGTATTGGTGAGTTGTATAATTTTCACAAGATGTTCTGGTCATCAATTTTACTGCTGCATTCTGCCCCAGTTACAGCTTCCAAGTCATCTTCAAGGGCCATGATTTTGCTTATGGCTTTTTTCAAAGTCAGTAATGTAACGTACAAATATGGTCCCATCCACCATTATATAATTAATAGGGCGCACAAGAGACAATTTGGAATTTGTTTATGTGCATGTTGTATATCTATATCACATATTTGGAAGGCACTGAAAAGTAAAACTACATGTTCAGAAATGCCATGTCATATAATCTTCCTAGGAGAGACTGAAAATAGATTGCAGTTTCCAGAATTCCCAGGGCAATTAAAACAGTCTCAGACTGGATTATTTCTGTAGTCTGTTTTAGACCTTTGTGCTACTGCCAATGGAAAGTTAGAATATTGAGTAGAAAGGTTTTAATGATGTCTTCTTCCTAATTTCTATTAGTAAGTAGATCTTCCATGCTCCATGGGGTGTAACTTTTCATATCCCACTAATTCGGGGAAAGAGCGCTTACCTTTTTTCTCTTTCCCAGTCAGAAGTTATTTTACTGTTGTTGAATCTGAGGAACTTATAGCTGCAGCCAGGATGTGGGATGGAGATGGGGATTATTGCACACTAAATTTCTGCAGAATCGCTTGCTGCCATTAGCCTGGGTCCAAGCCACACTCTGCCAGCACTTTCTAGAAGTTGGAAAACCTTCCAACTTCTAAAAAGTGCTTGTGAAGCACAGCTTGGACCCAGCTGGGACCAGGGCTGATGGTGGCTGGAGATTTGGTGGTGGTTTAGTGTGCCATAATTCCTGCATCAATTCCACATCCTGGCTGCAGTCGGGAAGGCTGGAGCTGATTTAAAATGCCAAGTGATAAGCTCCTGAATCACACCCTTCCTCTAAGGAGATAAGATTCTAGTTTCAAAACAAAGGAAGTTAATTTGAACAGAAAGGCCTATTTAATTTCCTGAACTATTCTTTTGATGGGAATGTTTTGAAAACTAGCTTCTGTCCTGAATGTTTCCAGTAGCGGACAGTGTGCCAAACTTGTAGTCCCCAAGAGTAACCTTTCCAAACTGAGAATAAAAAAGGAGACTACAGTTAATTTGCACTTTGTTGAGATCCCAGTCCAAAGATACATCACAAAATTAAATCTAAGAGCAGATACTATGAACCTTTTTTTTAAAAAGTCTGAACACACTGAGATGGATGTAGGCTAGGTGTCCAGTATACTTGCAGTTCAGTAAACAAAAGATAGCCATCATGGTGTAGTGGTTTGAGCATTAGATTATGGTCCTGGAGGTTTGATTTCTTGCTCAGCCATGGAAATCCACTGGGTGACTTTGGCCAAGTCACACACTCTGAGCCCCAGAAAACCAGTGGCAGGGTCACAACAGGGTCACCATAAATCAGAAATGACTGGAAGATGCATAGAACACCACCAACAAACAAGAAACCACCATTCATTATCACCTCTAATATTTTTCATTCCCTACAATGATAACATATCAGATCCCAAACACCTCTAAAACCAAAACCATACACTGCAACTCACACACTCATTTAAAACATTAATAACAAAAACAACAGCAGCAACACACAAGCAGTTTTCAAAATGCCAAAAGATAAAGCAAGAGACACGTGTTTCCAATGCAGAAAGCTCCCAAGATGAAGCCAGAATGAAAGTAGTAGTGGATATCTAATTTACTGAACCAAAGCATAAGGGCCATGGCAGACATATTAAAAATAATGAACGGAAGTAAATTATCCATGCCCTGTTTCCCGTTCTAATAATAGAGGCACAAGAGGATCTTAATGCCTGTAACAGGCAATATATTTAAAACTGGCCCCTATGCATTATTAATGTCTGAGACTCATTGCTATAAGATAGGGAAGGCCAAGAGAGCTCAGTTAAGTCCAAATGAAGACTGAAGATATGAATGTACAGTTAAACCATCCCCCTTCCATTCAGTGATGAATTCTCAGGGCAGGGTAAGCATCGTCAAAAGCATTTTCTCTTAGCTCTCACTGCAGGTATCAAAAACTCTTGTTTCAACATTTCTGATGTCTTTAAATGCAGACCTATGGGTGCTGGAAGCAACTAGTTCTTTGTGATTAATTTATTTCAAAATAATAACAAATAAGTTACTAATTTATGTTACTATTTTAAGTTGATTAGGGATAAAAGGCTTTTGTGGTATAACTGTTAACTCTTTACTTGTTGTATATACTCATGTAGAGGTCTAGAAAAAAAAACTGACACCAAAAAATCTGAGTCGACTTATCCACGGGTCAATATAAGTACTGTATCTATACTCTTATTTAAAAGAAGGAGCCGTCCCCTGGTGAAAATCAAGAGCATAATCCAACCTGGAAGCACTGATTCCCTTTTCTCGCTCATCCATCCAGCCCGAAGAGTAAGCACAAAGAGTTATGTCTGCTGAAATTTTGTAAGTTCTTTGACATTATTTTGCTTTGCTTCATCCTTTAGATCCTTTGCTATATGCTCCTGCATTTTACCCTCGACTTATCCATGGGTCATAGCAAAATCCATATTTTTGGCCCCAAAACTTGATGTTGACTTATACATGGGATCGACTTATAGTCGAGTATATACAGTACTTTTATAATTATAGTCATGTGGTGGCCTTATTACACAATAGTCTGGTGCGACAACAAGAACCCTCTAGCTGAAGATGCCAAATTCCTCCTCCTTAAAGTGCAAGTTCCAGGATACCATAGGATGTTGCTATGAAAATCAAACTAGAATCATAGCACTGCAATTATGTAATGTGAAATGGCCCTAAATGGAGAAGGCATGCCTACATATTATATGGGTCAACTCCTGGCTCATGCTGTGTTTCATGCTGCTGCATCAGACTCCCTTGTCTGTGTTGTAGCAACATCAGAATTGATTAAGCTGCTTTTTATACCATAGGCTGTACAATTATGGCAGTTTTAACAGTTTAATTTAAATGCCATGGCAACATTGCATAGAATCCTGGAACTGACAACTTACAGACAGGTATAAAGAATTCTCAGCCAAAAGCTCTGCTTCCCCACCAAACTCCAAGTCTCAGGCTTCCATAGGATGGAACTATGACAGTCAAAGTGGAATCACAGTGATATTTGTGTAGTGTGAATATTTCCAAGGGTAAGAGCAGAGAGTTTGGGAGGAACCCGAGGAGATTGCCTCAATCTACCTGGTTGTAGGGCCAAGGCTGTTTCGCAACAATAAAGTTTTACTAGGTTTGCATGGGATCAGGCATGTACACAGACACACACAACACTTAAACTGGCTATTTAATGTTTAATCCCCATTTGGAGTAAATGAGCTACATTTGGAATAATTAACATTGCACTGGAAACCTCATAATCCTAACTTATTCAGTGGGCCCTTGGTTTCCACTAAGATTTAGTTCCAGAACCCTACTGTGGATACAAAAATCTGTGGAGGGTCAATTCCCGTTATATACAGTGGGTAGTAAAATGATGCCCCTAATCTGAAATGGCAAAATTAAGGTTTGCTTTTTTGAATTTTAAACAATATTTCAAGCTATTGATGGCTGAAGATGTGGACACAGAATCCTTGGATACAGAGGGTCGACTGTATAATAAAAGTAAATCTGTTCATTAGGGGAAAAAAATAAAAATATATATTTTTTAAAACTTCCAAGTTGGGCCTATCTATCTGCAACTGTGTTTGTTTGTTTGTTTTAAATCAAATAGTGTTTTCTATTTGGGTAAAAAAATGCACTTACTGAAATGTTGGAAATTAATTAAGTATGATTAGGTAGAAAATGATCCCTGATCTTGTAGATCTTTTCCCCTCTCCCTTTCTCCCCAGCTGCTCCAATTCTTCTCCCCCACTTTTTCCAGACCTCCTTCTACTTTTCTTCCATCTCCACTGACTCTTCTATTGCTCTTGGTGCCTCCTTCTCTCTAGCATTCTTCTCCAGGGTATTATTGTGGGTGGCCTTTTCTTCTCATCTCTCCACTTTCTCTCCCTCTCAGGTTCTCACTCAGTCTCCTTGTGCTTCTTCTTTATCCAGTAATTCTGTTTAATCTTTTCTTTCTTCTGTGTGCCTTGTCTACTCCTCTGTGGCTCTTTAGTATCATATAGATCTCTCTCAATGCACTTTCTCTGCATGTCACTCCTTTTCTCTTTTCTCATGTATCATACTCACATGTCCATTCTTACCCCATGTCACTTCTTTACTGAAGCTGGCCTGTCTTCCCTGTGTGTACTTCCACAGTACAAGCCACAGTGCCACAGACTTCCTCTTTCTGGTCCTCCTTACCTCTTGTCCTTTGTTTTCTGTTGCACTTACAGATTGGTATCATAGCCAACAATTCTGGTGAGAAGAGGGATGGAGGGAAACATAGTAAATATAAATGCTATCATTGATATAGTTCCCTGGAAAATTCCTTCAGAATCATTTTTGTGGGGTTTTCGGGCTATGAGGCCATGATCTAAAAGAGTTAATCCTGACGTTTCACCAAACGCCATCTTCTTCTCTGAAGATGCCAGCCAGAGCTGCTGATGAAATATTGGGAATAAACTGTTCTAGAACACAGCCTCATAGCCTGAAAAACCTACAAAAGAATATGGATGCAGCCTTCGATTTCACATTCCTTCAAAATTATACAAAGGAGATTACTGCTCTACACTCTCACAGTGATGATATTCCACTTTTAGTGCTTTGGGTGCCTGCCTCCTTTAGCATTCTGGGGACTGTAGTTCAGTGAGGCCAGGCCTAAGAGCTTTCTGGTGAAGAATTCTAAATGCCTCTCCCTAAACTGCAAATCACAGAATACCATGGGAGGAACCAGATCAGTAAAAGTGGAATAGCAGCACTGTAAGTGTAGTGTGGTAATATGTTTTCATAGGAGGATGAAAGGTACTTTATGTCCTGGCTAAAAACAAACAAACAAAAAAACCTATAATGTGATTAATGTAATTAATATTAACCCATTGCTTCTAACAGCAGAACATTCCTCCTGTTTGACTCTATATTAATAGCATTATAAAACCTTTCCCTGCCTTCCGTATCAGATACTACTCTACAGAAGCCTCAGTCTTCCTCCCTCCTCTTGGTGCATAATTTTGTCTCTACTCTTTGCTCCTTTCTACCCTGCAAATGTGCTCAATGTGTGTACAGCTGTGGCTGCCTCAGGGGGCGACGTCATTGTCTTAAATTGCTGTTCTGATATTGCCACTGAGCGGAACTGTTCCAAATTCTTTGCCCCAACCCCCATCACCCTCCACTCTGGGCTTCTCTATTTCTCTCAAGCTGAGGAAGGAAAGTTACACCAATTCTGATACAGAAGGCAACTAAATTCTTCTTGGGTGGTTAAGCCATTCCAAGCAAGACTACATTAGCTTCTGCTCGGGTAAGAAAATATGACCTAGTTATAGCTAGCGTTTTCTCGCCTTTCTTTTTTGAATGATGAAATGGAAGTGACTTGTGGGTTTTTGCTGAAATTTGACACCCCATATAGGCCATTGGATTCCTTCTTTGTCATGTGTGTGTGTGTGTATTTGGGAATATATTGCCATAGCAACCACTTATCCCACCCCTCACTGATCTGTGAATCAGTGCTGCATTCTAAGGGAGAATGTCAGATGCCCTCTCCCTTATCCCCCTGGTCTTCTCCCTGTGCCCCACCTCTCTTTACACAGCTCCAAGAAATCAAATTAAAGGGTGAAATTAATATTGAAGCTGCTGCCAGAACCAAGGAAATGCCTGTGAATGGCGGCGGGGGGGGGGGGGACCTCTCTTCATCCATTGCTGACAGCGGCAAATGAACTTTATCCTGATTTTAGCGCAACAACTCTCTCCACCCATACTTTGCAAAACATGCAGCAGTGCTACCTCTCGGAGTCAAACCAAAAAGGCTGAGATTGTTAGGCTGTGCTTTATGTTACTTATTGTTTCATTGACAATGATCCTGAAAATTTCATTCCAAAACAGACTGTTCTATTTGCCCACCTCTAAGATTCAATTAAAACAGGGGTGGCCATACAGAGGTTTTTTGGCTACAACTCTGATCACCACTAGTTAACACAGCCAACAACAAAGAATTATGGGAGCTGAAGTCCAATATCAAGAAGCCCTATTTTCACTGTCTAAAGATGCTGATGAACAACTTAGAACTGAAGATTTCAAATCACAGTACAGCAGTAATAAAGCATACAATACAAAACAATATATTAAAAACATAAGATATTAATTAACCATAAAGCAAAGTGTTAGGCTGAATTACGCTGGGAAGTTGGAAAAAATGCTTAAGTCTTCAACATGTGTCTAAAAATAAGACTTGTTGGAGCACATCTGAGATCAGAAGGATTCACAGGTGGCTTATTAACCGAGCAGGACACCTTCCCCCCAACATTTTGGTATAAGATGCAAGCTGCCAATTTGATCCATAAGCTGCCCCTGGAGGGAAGAGTATTTCATTGAGTTGGTGCCATCCTGACAAATGCCCAGCTTCAAATGAGAATATTGCAGATTGCAGGAAAATGTGGGGCCAACTGGAATGTCTTGTCAAATGAATTCAAGGATCTGTGAGTCAGATGATGGTTACTCAGATAAATCTAGCCTGTTCAGGCATTCACTGATTGTTGGTGCCAAATATGTGAGGAGGTACTCTGGAATGACACATGAGCTAACCCTATCCCATGGACACTTCTGTGAGTGCTGGCCATGCCATCAGCTGTAATGGCAATGAATAACTGAGTAGGGCATTTCCAGAGGTGTCATGTGCAGAACACACTGGGTGACACCCCAGCAGGGATATCACTTGGTGGGGCTGTAAATCTGGAGGGCCTGGAACGGCTACTGGGGAAGTGAGAAAGAGCATTGCCTCCCCCCCCCCTCACCCCAGCAGCTGCACTGGACCCTAAACAGGCTCTCCAGAGGCCACCGTGCCATGCTCCACAGTAGCAGTGGATGCTGGGGAGAGCGGTGCCTTCAGGATCTGGTGCAACTGCTCAAGAAGCAGCCATACCAGACCCTGCATGGGCCTTACAGAGGCCACAATGCCACCCCCTTCATCAGCAATCTGGGTAGGCAAGCACCTGGGGAGGAGGGAAAGGTAGTTTCCTCCCCCCACACACCAGGTGACACCACTGGAAATTCCTATTCCTGATATGCTTTTCTACCTTGTGAAGGGACTTGTGCATCACTCATGACAAAAAATACACATACAGGCACATCAACTGTATCCATACATTATAAGAATGTGCCCTTCTGGCATACTATCTGATGCTGCAACATATGGATAAATCTTTATGACCAAAGGTGATTTCCAAAAGAAGTCAGAGTTTTAAGGGTCATTTGTAAAACCGACATTACAATCCACATCTGTTCCAAATTCACCATAGTTTCCTGTTTTGCCATTCAAATATTTGTGAACTTTTGTGTTCACAAAAGCTCACATGCAAATAGTGTTGTGTGTTATCTCTAAAATACTGCTACATATGAATGCCACTGCATGTTATCAAATATTGTAAAATATAAACGCTACATTCATGTGAGGTATCAGATATCACACACCAGTAGTTTTCAAACTATTTTCCATTTGATTTGATGATACAAATAGATATGGATAGCTTGCCCACCACACCTGATATTCCTCCATGAGATAAACCAAAGTAATGTTGTGCCCTAGGATACACACTCAGTTCACAATGGCTGAAAGTGAGACTCAACAATGTTGTCCATAGCCCCGATGATAGCTAGAATTTAATAGAGTTGTCTGGAGAGTTGCCTATCCTTACCTTAGAAAACACCTCCAAATTCTCTGCATCATGAAAGATATACATATCTGACACACAGAGAATCCTTGGTAGATGATTTTTTAAGAAATATTTGACATCAAAGTTGGCAAGGCTATTTCACATATTATATAGAGGCAGTCTAAGGCAGGGGTGGGAATTGTGAAGACTTCCAGATGTTATTGAATTGCAGCTCCCAGGATTCTTCCTCACTGGCTATGCTAACTAATGCTGCTGGGTCTTGTACTTCAGCAACTTGTGGAGGGATGTATGATTCCTATGCATTGTCCAGTGTTTTCCACAGAGTGTACATGCAAAGCAGAGTTTTGATAAGTACTTTTTAAATGTTATCCATTGCTTATTGCTTTTAAAGAGTGGCTAGTATTACTTGTTGCCCCTAGTTTGGCTAATACAGTGGGTCCTTCATATCAACTGAAGTTTGGTTCTAGGACACCCCCCTACCCCCAGTGAATACTAAAGTCTGTGGTTGCTCAAGTCCTATTATATACAATGGTACAGTACAATGGTGTCCCTTATATAAAATAATAAAATCAAGATTTTCTTTTTGGATTTTGTGTGTGGGGGGGGGGATATCTTCAAGCCATGGATGGTTGAATTCATGGATGCAGAATCTGTGGATGCGGAGGGTTGCTTGTATTAAAGATAAAGGTAAAGGTAGTCCTGTGACATGAGTGTCTAGTCGTAACTGACTGTAGGGGGCGGTGCTCATCTCTTTTTCTAAGCCAAAGAGCCAGCGTTATCCGAGGACTACTCTGGTGGTCATGTGGCCAGTTTGACTGCACTGAATGCTGTTACCTTCCCAAAGAGAAGTGGTACATATTAATCTATTTGTAGTTGCATGCTTTCAAACTGCTAGGTTGGCAGAAGCTGGGACTAGTGATAGGAGCTCACCCCATCATGCAGCACTTGGGCCTCAAACTGCCAACCTTTTCATCTTCTGATCATCAGAATTGGCATCTTAGCCACTAAGCCACCGCATCCCTTATATAATAATATCTTAACATACAATTTTTCATTAATTCTTTCATTTAAAAAATGATTAAATGACCCCCATATCACTTGAAAATATGCCTTGAAAAGCTTGAGTTTTAGGGTTGGAAGCCTTTTTGGTTGAAGGGCAGGGTATAAATAAATCTAATTTGTTACTACAAAAAATTAACAATGTTATAGGTCATTTACTTGCCTTTAAAGGTAGCATGGTTAGTTCATTATTATCCTTCTCCTGCTAGTAAAACAAAGCATTTGTACTGAGCATCTTTCTTTATAACGCATTATTTCCAAACTCTGTTCAATAAAATGCTGCAGTGATTGACATTTGATTGAAAATTCTCGTCAAACACAATGCACTAAAAGAATCAGTGTCATATTGTTGTTTCATGCTTACCAATCCATTATAACACTTAAATTGTTTCTGACAATATTATTGCTTAGCCAGGTATTTTACATGTGTTGTTGCCAAGTTTCATAGTCTTGCAATCACTGAAGCTTTCTAGTTTATCGAGTTCATTTTGACTTGTAGTCTAAATTTGCAGGCCCTCCTCATTTTATATGATCTATAAATTTGACAAAGACACTAAACATCTCTCCTTCCAAGTAAATAATGAAAACATAGATGGAGAACTTCATATTTGTATGGGTCCTCAGCACCCTTTGAATGCTATCTGCCTGTATCTTTACCTTAAGTCTGTGTGTTTCAACAAAGTGTAAATCCACTCTCCTTCTAGTCTACAGTTACCATGCTTTTATAAGGGGAAGAGATAAGCAAAAGAAGTCTTGCTGAAGCCTAGCTATGTTTTATTTCATTTCTTAAATTTGACAAAGACACTAAACATCTCTCCTTCCAAGTAAATAATGAAAACATAGATGGAGAACTTCATATTTGTATGGGTCCTCAGCATCCTTTGAATGCTATCTGCCTATATCTTTACCTTAAGTCTGTGTGTTTCAACAAAGTGTAAATCCACTCTCCTTCTAGTCTACAGTTACCGTGCTTTTATAAGGGGAAGAGATAAGCAAAAGAAGTCTTGCTGAAGCCTAGCTATGTTTTATTTCATTTCTTCATATCACTGTTAATCAGTTATCAAAGAAGGAAGTTATATCTGTCAAACATGATTTATCAAACAGATAGGCATTCTTAGGTACTGTCTTGTTTTCTTTTGATTCTTTTTCTTTTAGATATAGGAACAGCACTGCACACAGATGCCTTTACTGTTGTTCATTTATGAAGATCTCTTGTAACTGAGCAAAACTGATCAAAACATTAAATGAATAGGCCCAGGATTGTTCTGGCCTTCCACCAACTACTCTTCTTAATGTCTGATCCAGGCTGAAAGCATCCCCTTCTGTTCACAGGGGCTGTTACAGTTAGGCTTTCTTGAAGTAGTATGGGACAGAAACATTTGAATATTTTTTTCAGGTACTGAGCCAAATCCAACACACAGATGCGCACGCACACACACACACACACACACACACACAAAACACACACCAACCATCCATGGAACAGCTTTCTCAGAGTCCCATCACACTCAGAGGTGCAGTTAGTGAGGACTCAAGAAACAGCCCTCTCCGTAGCTGCTACCAGACTGTGGAACTCCCTCCAGAGGTATGGTCCACCAGAGATCCTGGCTTTCCACCAGGAGGTGAAGATATTTTTATTTAGGAAGACTTTTGAATTTTAATTATGAAGTTACATTGTATGAAGTGGTGTGCTGTATATATACACATTTCAGTCTTTTACTGAAACTATGTGTTAAATACTTGTTATGTGCTTTTAGTATTTTAGCTGTTCTTAATCATGGTTTTAATAATGTTGATGTTTAATTCCTTTTTAACCTTTGTAAATGAGTGTTTTAGTTGGATTTTTAAAAAAATTATTATCAGCTATCGTGGATCTATCTCATTTAGGGAGAAAGGTGAGATAAAAGTGCAATAAATAAATAGGGTTTTAATATCATGAATGATAAAGCTACGTATGGTGCTAACAAAAACATGATTAAGAGAGATGAAAAAAGTGTTTTCACAAAAAATTGGCTTTCAAGTGGTCACAAAAGTGAAATATCTTGATATAAACTTGACACAAAAAAATCAGAACTATTCAATAACAATTTTCAAAAAAATGTGGATGGAAATAAAGAATACTCTGGGCCAGATCAGACTGGCAAGATAAGCTGCCTTCCAGGAGACTTGGGAGAACAGTGTTGCAAGCTCTCAAGACTCCCAGAAGGCTCCAAGAAGACACCAGCCAATCACATGGGAGTAGCTTCATGATGCTCTTGAGAGTGCAGCGTTTACATGCAGCATGCTGCCAGAGTTTCATGAAGCTGGCTTCTGGCTGCAATGTGGCTTCAAGGTAGATTGGGGCCATGGTGTGTGGTTGTCGCTGCCCCAATCCATCTTCAGAAGGGGCAGCTTCTGAATGACAAGCCATCTCAATATGGCAACAGATCTATCTAAATTTCTTTGGTGAGGGAAGAAACCCAGAATAAAATGGAAATTGTTAAAAGATGGTAAAGAAAGAGGAGGATTAAGCCTACCAGACTTACAAATACTTAGCAGATGTTGTACTGAATTTTAAATATATTGTGTGTATGTTGGTTATGTTGTAATCCCGCCTCGATTTGTAGGGAGAGGCAGGAAATATAAATAAATTGTTGTTGTTGTTGTTGTTGTTGTTACAAATGTATCATTACATGTGCTGTCTTACGTGGATAAAAGGATGGATATCAGCCCTGGTGGCGCAGTGGTTAAATGCCTGTACTGCAGCCATAATAATAATAATAATAATAATAATTTATTTATTTATATTCCGCCCCTTTGGGTGAGCAATCGGGGTGGAGTACAACATTTAAAAATACATACAGTTAAAATAACACTTGAGTCTCCCCTCCCACCCCTTAAAAATAGATTAAACTAAGAAAAACAGTGAAACATTGAAAGATAAATATTAGACAATAATAGCTCTAAAAACTGGGTAAGTGGGTGGCCTCAAGAGTATCAGTGTCTTGGTAAATGGGGCTGGAGGGACAGTAGATGACAGAAAGTTAATCGTTTTCTGGGAACGCCTGCCGGAAGAGATGCGTCTTGTTGGCTCTCTTAAAGCTGTCCAAAGTTGTAATAAGGCGCATCTCATCCGGCAGGCCATTCCATAGCCTGGGAGCAATGGCAGAGAAGGCCCTCCGGGAGGTCTGTACCAACCTAGTTTTCATAGGCTGTAGCAAATTCCTCCCAGAGGACCGAAGAGTGCGAGGGGGCTCATGTGGGGAGAGGCGGTCCCTAAGATAAGATGGACCTGAGCCATGAAGGGCTTTAAAAGTCAAAAACAGCACCTTGTACTGTGCCCGGAAACTAATTGGCAGCCAGTGGAGAGATTTCAGCACAGGTGTTATGTGCTCTCTCCTAGATGTGCCGGTAACTAATCTGGCTGCCATATTTTGAACCAGTTGAAGTTTCCGGGTTAGGGACAAGGGCAGCCCCATGTAGAGCGCATTGCAGTAATCTAAACGTGAGGTGACCAAAGCATGTACCACAGTTTCCAGGTCCCTCATCTCCAGGAAAGGGTGCAGCTGGCGTATCAGCCGAAGCTGATAACAGGCACTCCTGACAGTTGCATTCACCTGACTAGTCATGTGGAGCGACGAGTCTAGAAGTACCCCCAGACTGCAAACAGGGTCCTTCGAAGAGAGTGTGACTACATCTAGGACCGGGAGTTGTATTCCCAGACCTGATTTCGGGCCAGTGACTGTCAGTACCTCCATTTTGTCTTGATTAAGTCTCAATCTGTTTTCCCTTATCCAATCCATTACAGCTGCCAGGCATTCATTGAGAGAGGAGACACCATCTGAGGTCTGAGCAGATGATCTTGTCATGGAGAAATATATCTGAGTGTCATCAGCATACTGATGACACTGAGCTCCATGCCTCCGAATGATCTCTTCCAGTGGCTTCATATAAATGTTAAATAGCATCGGGGACAGATTGGCGCCCTGAGGGACACCACAGTTTAGCTCGATTTTAGAGGAGCAGCTGTCCCCGAGCATCACCCTTTGGGACCTGCCAGAGAGAAAGGAACAGAACCACCGCAAAGCAGTGCCTCCGATACCCATCTCTCTCAGCCGGGCCAAAAGGATGGCATGATCTATAGTGTCGAAGGCCACTGAGAGGTCCAACAGCACCAGCAGGGTCACACTACCCCTGTCAATGCTCAAGTGGAGGTCATCTGTCAGAGCAACCATGGCAGTCTCAACTCCATATCCCGCCCGGAAGCTGGTTTGAAATGGATCAAGAAAATCCGTTTCATCCAAGACAGCTTGGAGTTATGAGGCGACTGCTCTCTCGATCACCTTGCTTAAGAATGGCAGCAAGGAAACTGGTCTGTAGTTATTTCTGTCCAGGGGATCAAGGGAGGGTTTCTTCAGGAGAGGCTTTACAGCCACCACTCACTCAAAACCATGAGGTGGCGAGTTCAAGACCAGCAAAGGGCTGAAGCTCAACTCAGGCTTGCATCCTTCCGAGGTCGCTAAAATGAGTACCCAGATTGTTGGGGGGGCAAATAGCTTACAATTGTAAGTGCTTAGACACTCCTTAAGGATATGAAGCGATATATAAATGAAGCTGTTTGTTTTGGGGTTTTTTTTTTTTTTTTTGGATAACACTATGAGACAAGGAACTTCTACAACTTGAAGGTTTAGATTTAAGGCATGACTAGCATGCCTATATTTGGTTCAATAGGTTGGACAAAGCAAAGACTTTGATAACCACAGTATAAGAGAAAGATCCCTATTAGATGATTAGGCCCATCTAATCTAGGATATTTCCCAGTTTAGCCAGCCAGATAGAATCATAGCATCATAGAGTTGGAAGACAGCACAAGGACCATCCGGTCCAACCCCTGCCATGGAGGATGACACAAGCAAAGCACTCCTGACAGATGACCACCCACTCTGTTGAAAAACCACACTACAAAGCAGCATATTCCATTGTTTAACAGCTCTAACCATCAGGAGGTCCTTCCTAATGTTTAGATGGAATCTCTTTTCCTGTACTTTGAATGCACTGCTCTAACCAGCAGAAAACAAGCCTACTACAGCTTCAATATGACAACCTTTCAGATATTTAAACATGGCTGTTATGTCACTTCTTAACCTTCTCTTCTCCATGCTAAACATACCCAGCTTCCTAAATCTCCCCTCATAGGGCATGGCTTTCAGACCTTTATCATTTTAGTCACTTTCCTTGGGACATGTTCTAGCTTATCAGTATCTTTCCTCAATTGTGGTGGCCAGAACTGGACAAAGTATTCTAGGTGAGGTCTGACCAAAGCAGAATAGAGAGGTACTATTATGTCTCTCAGTCTAGACACAATACTCCAATAGATGCAGCCTGGAATCACATTGGCTTTTTTAGCTGCCATATAACTCATGTTCAACTTATAGTCTAAGTTGCCACATAACTCATGTTCAACTTATAGTCTAGATATTTCTAGAAAGCCTACAAATGGATATGAAGATGGTAAGGTAATCCTCTCCTGCAGGTGCTCCAAGGAAGTAGCACTATTCAGTAGCACATTGCAATATGGCTTCCATTCCATGGATGAACCTATTTCATTGTCTGCTTCTCCTTGGTCATATGGTTGGAGTGAGAAGTATAAATGGGACTAAACGATAAAACTTGCTCAGCATAACACACACCTTCATTTTTTTTTCCTGCCAGAAATTCTCTGCTCTACATGGCAGAGGCAGGAATTCTACAGGAATTGCCTTTGCAGTCACACTGCAAATCCATGTTGGCAGGTGGGAAGGGAACCTGTTAAGAGTTCTTCCTCTTAGGTAGCTAGTGCACAGTGTCTATGACAGCCACCCCTAGTTGCTCTTGTTATTAATTCACAACGGTGAAAGTGAATAGGAGCAAAGGAGGAGCAGAGCAGTAGCAAAGCATTGTATGTCAGCACTTAATTTGCCATGTACTTCCCTCTTTCTATAATTATTTAAGTATCCCTTTACATGGATACATTCGTTAACAGATATTTTAAAATTTAAACTAGGGGAAGCATTAATTGCTTGCATTTTAGTCAGATGAAGCCTGTTGTAATTTTAGAACAGGATTTCTTTTCAAGATAGATATCAATATGAATTCAATGCAAAATCAGATTTCATCTATTCTGTGTTGAAATGTCTTCTCTATAATGCTTTGAAAGAAACTGCTTGATCTGCTAGTTAACATTTAAATATGTAGTCTGTAAAACCAGGCACAGGAGGGGGACCGTTCTAGTTATTAAGAAGTGATTCATCCTTTCTAATACACTCGTTGGGATGTTTTATATGTTCAGAGAATAAAAGAAAACCCCATAGATGTTGTTTGTGCCTCTTTTAAAAAATCATTATAAGATATGCAGGAATGTTCTTATTTTTTTTACAGTTTCATATTTGTGTGCTTTTTTATTTTGGCAAAAACTATAAATAGAAGGTTTTATTATATAGTGATCTTCATCAAGACATTGCACCAACATTTAGCACTATTTAATATGAACAGAACACGATAGACGATGACAGGAAAAAGCCAAAATGAACATGGAACCCATCTTAATTCCTGCCCATTGTCAATATGGAGATGAGTCACAGAACTTTCACAATATGCCAACTAGCCTGGCCTAATTCATGGATTGATCATGTTGGGATCATGAATATCACAGAACCAAGGCTAGTTGATCCCAACTAGAGTAGAACCATTGAATCACTGGGAATTTGGTAAATCAGCACTTACATAAATTCCGTTGATTGGGTTTATTCTAGTTGGCAATGAACTGTTGTATTAAAGTGCAAGATGAACTACTGTCACTAGGAACAAGTATGATTTTCTGGCCAAGCAAAGATCTGGAATATTTCCAAGAACTGCAAAGCCAAGAGTGTGAAAAGGAACTCTGGTTAGCATCATCTACCTCGCATATTAAAAGAAATAAACTACTGTGCTGAATTAGGAAGGGAAAGAACAGAATGGGACAAAGAGCACAGATATGCAACTCCTGTTAGATAATCACATGCTGCACTACCTTATGTCCTCAGTGTGACTGTTATTAAACCTTGCCTTGGATTCTGGAGTTATTGAACTGATTTTACTAAATGTACTACAATGTTTTTGCTTCTTGTTGAATGGCCATGTCAGCAGAAAGCTTCTTCTAGGAGGACAAGAAACAGAAGACAAGCAGCTTGCAATGTGCCATCTTCCATTTCTCTGATAAGAACTCTGGCACTGATGCATGTGTATACACCCTCGGGTCTATTCTTCCATCTCCGCCTGAGAGCCTTATGCAAGCATCTTCCATTAACACTAATGGGCACTGCTTATGTAAAGCTTCTGAGCACCAATATGAGCATCTTTACTGAGGCTTTCGATAGAAGCCCCATAGGACAACTAGAGAGAGAAATGGCAAAAGCACAGCATCTCTGGTTAGGAAAATTGTAGCATGGAGACCAAATGGCTTACAGTATAACAACAAAGAGCAGCTTTAAACACTGAAGCTCTTGCAGTAACAGGCAGGGAGGAAGCAGTTAAAGAAAACACCATGGAAGTTTTAATATTTATTTGGTATTGTTTAAGGATGTTATCCAGGAAGAATCACAGAGTTTGAAGGGATCTCAGTGGTCTTGTAGTTAAACCTCATGATAAAGTGCAAAGGCAGATTTACAGCTGAACATTAAGAAAGCAAAAATAATGATCACAGATCATTTACATATCTTTAAAATAGATTATGAAGATACTGAAATAGTTTAAGATTTTCCACACCTTGGCTCAGCCATTAATTAAAATGGAGACTTCAGTCAAGAAATCAGAAGGAGACAAGAACATGGGAGGGCAACTATAAAGGAATCAGGCAATATCCTGAAGTGTAAAGATATAGCATTGAGTACTAAATTCAGGTGGTCCATGCCATTGTACTTCCAGTTTCTATGTATGGTTGTGAAAGCTGGACAATGAAGAAAGCAGAAAAGAGGAAAATCAATTTATTTGAAATGTGGCACTGTAGAAAAGTTCTATGGATATCAAAGACTAATGAAAAAGACAAATAAGTGGGTAAGCCAAGATGACTAAACTAAAACTGTTGTACTTTGGACATATAATGAGAAGATATGACTTCCTAGAAACATCCAATAATGCTTGGTAAGGTAGAAAGTAGTAGGAAAAAGGAATATTGCATTACAGATGGATCAAATCAATAAGGGAAGCCAGACTCTGAATCTGCAAGATCTGACCAGGGCTGTTGATGATAGGATGACTTAGGGGTCTGTCAGTTATAGAGTTGCCATAAGTTGTAGTCAACTTGACAGCAATTAACAATTGTAATACTAATCTCAGCCCCAGGAATGGAATTTCAGGATACAACATTTGACAGTGCAAAATTTATGACAGTCTCTGTACTGCTTTCTTTAAATGTATACAGAACAGACCAAATGTTTTTGTCTTAGGAATCTTGGAGCATGTGACTCCATGGAAAGTCTGACTGGACTCACAACCAGTTTGCAAAGGCTGCAAGTATTTGATAAATATTGATGACTTAAAAGATAAATCAGTGAGTGTTTATGGCAAGTAGTCATAGCACTGGCAAGTAGTCATAGCGCACACACACACACATACACACACATAAGGCACTGAGAGCTCCAAAGGTTATATAACTAATTTGTGCTACCTAAACAAGCAAAAATGCTTAAATGCTAATTTCAGCATTTGAGCAGAAGTTATTTAAGGCCTTTCATAAATTCTGAGTGATGGTTTCTAATGCCTCTTAATCTCAGCAGCAGCAGCAGCAACAACAATAACAAAGGACATCTATGTTCTTTTCACCCTGAAGTATCCAAGATATATTTTATAGCCTGTACATTTAAAGAATGTCTCACCCAGCACTGAATACAAATGATTGTGGAATGAAATGTATCAGCCTTTCTTTTAAAAAAGCAGCAGCAGCATAATATATATATTAAATGACACCTGTTTTCATTCATCTGAGTGAAAGAAGGCAGCTTTAAAGCACTGCCTGCAACTCCATGTTTTGAAACATGTTACCACTGATGACAGCTTAGAAGTAGCCTTAACTAATATCCATGAAAGACCAGATAAATTTCTCTCCATGTTCACTTCTTTCTTTTAATCTACTGAGAAGGATATGCAGTTTTCTGGGATGAGATTGTTCTCTGCATCACCTATCCCCAGCAAGCCTGCAAGTGTGTTTTGCCCCATTTTGCAGGGACATTGGCCAGTTTTCTGCTAATGGATCAAACTTGCTAGGTTCAGAGAGCAGCAGAACAGACTTCCATTCCCTTCTTCCCACTGGGGGAGGGCATCCAGAGTTGGGGACTTGAGTATTATCAGTACATTGCCAATCCCTAGTTCTGACAGTTTCCCTTTTACAACTTAGGAGTCTGTGAAAGTCCTGAAGTGTTGTTTGGATGTGGTAAAGGACTGGATGAAGGTGAACAAAATGTGCCTCAATCCAGGCAAGATAGAAATCCTGTCAGCCAGTAGAAAAACTAACTTGATGTTGAGATCACAGGTGTTCTGGATACCATTGCATTTCCCTCTGAAAGATTAGATTGGGAGCTTGAGGGAACTCTTGGATCCAGCACTGTTCCTGTGGTACTCAGCCTGTGTGCCAGCTGCATCCTTTCTTGCATTTCTGGCCACAGAGGTTTATGTCTTAAATACTTTCTTTTCTTTTTTCTTTTTCCATTGGGCCACCTTGAAAAGTGCTTGGAAGCTGCAGCTAGTGCAAAATTCATTAGCCAAACTGTTGTGGGGTGGACATCTTAGAGACCATATAACACCGGTATAAGAAGAGCTGCACTGTCTTCCAGTTTGTTTCAGCTCAATTCAAGGTCCTGGTTTTGACATATAGAGCCCAGAATAGCTTGGGACCAGGATATCTGATAGAATGCCTCTTCCCTTACAAGCTTGCCTGAAATTTGGAGTCCCTGTTGTGAGAGTTTAGGATGGTGTCTACTTGTGATATAACTTTTTCATATGAGGCTTGAAAAGTGGAATCAGAACAGGATAGCAGCACCTGTGGCTGTACCTTATCACACAGTGCTGTACCTGCCCAGTAATTGGTTTGTAGTCCATCCATGGCTGGAGCACTCCTTTTCATTGATGGGCAAAACCTGTCAATGCCTCCCAACTGCACTGTTTTCTACTCTCAATGCATGTGTGATAGGTTCCTCCTGAAGCACTTTCGATATCTGGGGAGTCATGTGTTGGGAGTGGGCATGATTCTGCTTCTCTCCCTCTTGCTATTCTCAATTGGGCTGTTTTTCTTTTTCCATTTTTTCTTTTTTCTTCTTTTTTTACTTAATGGATTGCCATATTGTGCAATTATACTAAAACTAAAAATAAATACAGACTGAAAGGCATGCTGGGAAGAGCATAGGGTTATGGAAGCTGGCATGTAGACAACAGAGGCTGGGACAAAAGCAGCACCATAGAGATTTGGAAGAGATGTGCAATAACAACTGTGCCCGATGCAGTGTGTTTGCATGTCCTAGACTAACACGATTGTGGTAGCATATGAGCCTGGTGTGATGACATCCTGTTATCTTTTTGTATGTTTCTCTCTGTAGCAACATACTGACTGCAGAACTCCTTTTCAAGGGAAGTTAGGCTGACTCTGTCTTCTGAATTTCCAGTGGGCAGTGATGTTGTTCCACATGGCCTTTTTTTAACTTTTGGTTTTAAATACCATTTGGGGGATAAACAGACCAGTGTTTAATGCTTGCCTTGGGGCATAGTGAGGGCATGGCATGCACTACCGCACACCCCGACACTGCCCCGACACTGGCATCACGCTGTGTGCTGGGCCACATGGCGGGAGGTGTCACAGTGCTCCTTTGGCACATGTTTAGACATGCTGCACCAAAGAAGTGCCAAAAAATCTGCAGTGGCAGCATCAAGGGCACCTTTTTGATGGCACTAAAAGGAACCGCATTTTGCCATTCTTTTTAGCACTAGCAAAGTACTGGATTGGAGCCATGGCGTGTGGCTGCAAGGAAAGAACTTCCATCTATTCTTGCTTTTGACACACTGACACACTGCTCCAAAGGGGCAGTTTGTGTAGAGCCTCTCAGTTTTTAAATAAAGGAGTATATACTTTTTAAACACTTTTATCTGTGTGTGATTTAATTTTTTAATCCACTGTGCATTGCCAAGGAATCCTGGTGGGCTGAGTGATGAATGTTAAATGTCATAAATCAATAAATAATCAGAGTAAGATATCAGATTCTTTCAATATCACATGGTCTGCAGTTTATTGGCTTCCATAACCCTCTGACATTCTGAGAGCTGCACAGGGTGCCAAAAATGCCCCAGAACAAAATAACCCATCCAAAGTGGCCAGATGTCCACTTCTGGTTCTTCTCCTCTGTCCTTATGGTTCTATTTAGGAGGAAAATAATAATGTAATAGCAAGATTGGAGAGGGGATGGAGGAAGGAAATTTGTCATGTGCTTTGTATTAGAATTAAACAGTTTGCCAGGGATTGTAAGGGGAAGGGGAATCAAGATTTACCTATATCCTCCTCCTGCTTCCTGAACACAAAGTTCAAAGGACAATATAAGGCTATAACTTGTATGCTGCTCCTGTCTACCTCGAGAAATGCTTACTTCTGGCACAGAGGAAACTGCTTTGTACATAAGCTGGAACCGCAATCAAGTCTTAGCCTTATCCTTATTCTGTAACCTTCCAGTGTGCCTCATCATTTTCAGAGGCAATTCTATATTCACCTACCCTTAAATCATAGCTTACACCAATATGGGCCCAGGCATAAAACAGAGTATCAAATTAATGAAAAAGAAAAAACAGACAGCAGCTGGATTGTTAGGTTTTAGGTCTTTGGTAACAAACTGAGATGCAGGGTTGCAGGGTCCTATAGCTAAAATAAAGCACATAAAATGCAAGATGCATTACTGAACCATACAGCACTGTATGTGCTGTGGCAAACTGACATCTTTCACTTGGGGCAATCTTTAAATACAGTAAATGCTATTAAGTTGAATGGCTCTGAAGAAAGTGTTAAGGGCATCTATACAAGATGTTTGTAGTTGCTCTGCCATTTAGCTACTGTTAGAGAGGAAGCAAAAGGGAATTCATTTTCTTTCCTTGATCATGTCTTGTGTCTTGCTGCTAACACAGGGATTTATTAAAACTTTAACCTCTCTAGAGGCATTGATAGTATACAGTAATTCATTTCCAAGTGACTGAAAAAGAACGTCACTTTGCAAGCATCAGAACATGTAAAAAATTCATCTGGCATATGTTTTTGTGCCAAAGAGATTTCACTAACCAATCTTTCTGAATCATCAAATAGACAGGCAATTTTACAAGACGTAAGCCCCATCACACTTTTAGCCATTTTGGGTCAATGATAGATTAAGAAGTTCCCACCTCCATTCTCTAAATTTAAGGACTCTGTGTGTGTGTGTGTGTGTGTGTGTGCAGAAAGAGTATGTAAATGGTACTCCTGCAAAGGCAATTGCATTACATCTGCTCTGACAGCTTCCCATTGCCTTCCTGTTTTGCACTGTGCTACATTGTGAAAAAGGCAAAGTACAAACCATAATAATAATAATAATAATAATAATAATATTTATTTCTAGCCTGCCCAATCACGAAGAATCTGGGCGGGTTACACCAATAAAATACACCAATGTTACAATAAAATCAAACCCCCATATTCTCAAATGATGCAATACAGTATTTCTTTAGGTCTGTTATTAAGATGACATTGCTCAGAATCAAGCTGGGCTGCGTATCCTATAGGGAAGTGTAACAAAGTGACCTGGCCGGTAACCCAGGGCTGCTTTGAACTGGCACTGGGCTCAGGACAAGATGCATGATTGCCCCCTCCATATCTTCCTACCAACCACACATTTATTTTTAGTTTTTCTTGCCCTGAGTTAAACCTAAGTGACCTATAAACTTCAGTCAAACTTGTGTTAAACCTAAGTGACTCACAAAATTAAGAGAAATGTCAAAACAGGACAATGAGAGATCTAAGGGAGGGAACTTAATATTTCTTTACCTCTTCTTCTTGCTCTACCAATGTCAGAAATGCCTGTTCCTGAGACTCTAATCACACAAAGGGCTCTGCCATTTTAGGCAAGTATCCGTTGCTGTTGCAAACTCAGGAGAAAGCTGGGGCAACTCAGCGGGATGCTCAGGAGTCAAGATTGCTGCTAGTTTACTGTCTCCATTAAACATCAGAATGGGAAGGCTGATAATGACATTAGATTCCCACCTAACCTGTGAGACTATGATCATGGAGGCAATGCTATAGGAACACACCTTTGCCATCCCTCTCATCCCTGCATGTCTACATCTCTAAGGCCTCCATCACTCTCTGCCCCCTTGGCTCATGGGAGGTGGCCGAAAGTCTAGATTTTTGTGACTGTAGCAGATTTCTCTCAGAGGACCGGAGTGCACGGGGAGGATTGTATGGGAGAAGGTAGTCCCGGAGATAGCTTGGACCCAAGCCATTTAGGGCTTTAAAGGTGATAACCAACACCTTGTACTGGGCCTGGAAACTAATAGGCAGCTAGTGGAGGGATCTTAATACTGGGGTAATATGATCCCTCCTGGATGTTCCTGAAACTATTCTGGTGGCCATATTCTGTACCAGTTGCAGTTTCCGAACCAAGTACGAGGGTAGCCCCATGTAGAGCGCATTGCAGAAGTCTAAGCCTGAGGTTACCAGTGTGTGTACAATGGTTTTGAGATCCCTTACTTCCAGAAAGGGGTGCAGCTGTCGTATCAGCCGAAGCTGATAACAGGCACTCCTGATTGTCACATTTACCTGATTCATCATCAGGAGCGACGAGTCAAGAAGCACCCCCAAGCTGTGAACACAGTCACTGGAGAGGAGTGTGACCCCATCTAGGACTGGAGGTTGCAGTCCAATTCTTGGTTTCGGAGCCGCTACCGTGAGCACCTCCGTTTTGTCTGGATTCAGTTTCAATTTGTTTGAAGAATGCCAATAAATAAAGTATTTGAGTGACAAGGGGAAGCTGACAGGGCTAATTAGAGCTCATCTTATTATAGAGAAAACTCAGGGAGGTTAAAAAGTGTGCAATAAGGGAGTATAACAACAATCTGGGGTGAATAGGGCCATGCATTTTGTGAATTTATCACCTCAGATTTGGTAGGAGGGCAGGTTTTTAATGAGTTTTTAAGTAATTTAGACAAAGCCTTGAAGTCCAGAGTGTGCGTCTGACTAAGGAGATTATCCCACTGCATTTAAAGTGACATATCCTCAAGTCACGTTTAATTTTAAAACCAGATGTTATTGCAAGAAGCCGGGGCAGGGAGAGTGAAACCTGTATGCAGCTTGGATCCCAGCCATGCTAATCCAGCAACTTTTCAAAAATGGGAGCTTGCCGTTTTTGAAAAGCAACAGGATAAGTATGGCTGGGATCCAGGCTGCATCCGGGCTGCACTAACCCCCCGTGGCTCTGTGCAATAACACTCATCCCGCTGCGGCTGGGTTCTCCTTTCCTCTGTATAACAAATGACAAGAGGGCATGGTCACTATCACTCAAGGGTCTCAGTATTTCTATCCCATTGACCAGTTAATCTCTGTTGGTTAGGATCAATAGTAAACAGGCAGGCCCAGCTCCATCAGTGCTAGCCTGAAGAAAGAGAGCCCTCCCTCCAGTCCATCTGCCTTGGTCCAGGCCTCAGAGGGAGAGAAGAACTGCTGGACCTGATCCCCTTCCCCATCACCATTCCCTTCTCCTTTTGTGTCGTGTCTTTTTAGATTGTAAGCCTGAGGGCAGGGAACCGTCTAATTAAAAATAATAATTGTAAGCCACTCTGATAGCCTTTAGGGCTGAAAAGCAGGGTATAAATACCATAAAATAAATAGATAAATAAATATAAATGATTCCCTTAGTGCTTCCTCCACTTTTTCTCACTTTTCTTTTCTGGGGTCCAAACTTTTATTTGTACTCCATAGTATTAATTTCATCTTAGAACAATACCAAAACACATGTAGATTTGTTCCAACGTGGTTTTTTTTTAATTGTTCCAACATATTCATACACCAAATAAAAAGAGGTGATACACACTCTCAAGTATCGCGTTTTCTTTCTCTTTCACATGTGCTGTTTGTTTTGCCATTCATCCTCCCATTCATCTTTTTAATACCACCATTATTTAGCTTCCTTTTTATTTATTTCTAGTTCCAGAATAAAACAGATTTTATCTCAAAACTGTTGGTGTGACTTGACTGCCTGGATAGGCATATAACCAAACACAACATGTTGAGGCCAAAACAGACCCTCCCCATGATTCTTTACTGTCAACCCTACCTGCTGTGTCTAGATTGATAAAGGCATGGTGTTCTCATGATGTATACGAAGATGCATTTAAATACATATAAGCACAGGACAGAAATGAGTAAAAGGCATTTGTGAGCTTATTCATAGAATCAGGAAGGGTAAATGTTACCATGCAAGTTAAACATGAGTAGTTACTTTGGTTCACTAAACTCCTTTATCTAATGCAGATCAGCTACCTCTAACACCACAGAAAAGGTTGCTATCCCAAAATACAACTTTGAATACCTCTCCACCTTTCATTAAAAATTGATACATAACTATTGTTTCTACCACAGATAACTTCACTGTCCTTCCAAAATGTAATTTATTAAGTTGTGAGAAAATACATCCCAAACCAGTCTTTTGTAAGAATCTAGCAGTCATCTTGTTTATTTCAAGAGATTTTAAAGAACCATTCTGTGACACACAGCAAAGGGATTCCCTAATTAGTGCTTGGAGAAATTAATATTTTCTGGTGTATAAAAGGTACACTGAATCACTAAACATTTGGCTGCTGGGAAATTGTTTCGGGATACTTTGGGAAATGGGCCCTTTTCTTTCAGACATCAGCTTAATGTACTTGTAAATAACTTCCTCTGTAGTTAAGAGAAGAACATGTGTCATGGTTTGATACATAAGAATTTATTGGGTAGCTTGTCCTTGTAAATGCACCCATTAAACAAAACAAACAGACAGACAAACAAACAAGGGTTAAGGAATGACAGAAAGAGATCAGTATCTCATTAAAAGCCCAGACTGCCTTGGCAACAGCTGCAGTTCCTTCTCTTAAGATTCTTTTCAGTTATTATTGTGGAGGAATCCTCAGCTGCTTAGGAAATAATTTAAACATGAGACATCTCTGGTTTCTTTTCAGAAACACTCTGTGTAAAACCAGCCTCTTTAAAATAGGCAATGCCTTTCTAGCCCCAAACAATTGTAATTTAGATTGTTTATGCTAAAAAATTAATGAAAATTAATTTTAAAAACTAAACAAACACAAAGCAGCTGTAGCTGAGAACACCTGAATATCTTGAAGGAAGATAAGAAGCTGGTCAACTTGCCTGGAAGGCAGCAGCAGACTTCATTTTTACTTGATGTGCAACTAGAGAATGTTACTCCTGGAGCTTAGCTTGCAATAGATTGCTATGAAGTCTGAATCAGATATGGGGTAGTTGACATGTGGGTCAGATGTCAGAGGTGTGGTCAAATACTAGATCAGAGCAAAAGGTAGGAGACATAAAATATATTTACACTTTCCAGTTAAATTAGTTTGATGCCACTTTATCTGCTGTGGTTCCATCCTACAGGATCCTGGGATTTTTAGTTTGGTGAGGAACCTAGAATTCTCTGCTAGAGAGCTCTAATGTTGTAATTCAGGAGCATAGACTACTGTTCTCTCAGGATCCCATAGGATGGAGTCGTGGCAGTTAAATGGTCTTGAATTGCTCTAACTGTGAAGTGATGATGGACTCATATTAATCATGGCGTGGACAGTGTGGAAATCAGATTTTATAACCAAGGTGAAGCAGCGCAGGGAAGGGATGGTGAAATAGGTGTGTTTCTACCAACTCTATCACTGAAAAGAGGGACTGAAGGTTATTTATGTATTTGCATAATGGTTGTCAATCTTGCTAGAGTTCCCCACAGTTCACCGTTTTGGTCAACTGGGCTCCTTAAGTTGCCAATAACAGTATGTTTGGCTTTGGGCTTTCATAAAATTATATTATATAAGAATAAACATATGGCTTTATAATACTTCGTGTTTATTATGAAAACAACTAAACAACTGCCTTATCAGTTATACACTCTTTGTGCAGGTTCATCATACCACACAGACATTTCCAGTCTAGGTATTAGCTTTCATAGATATCACATTGCATTGTCTTGGCACATTATTTTCTTAGAAGGAATATTTTCCATACTTATAAGACACATAGTACTTGTAGTACATTAAAGTGATAAGGAATATTTGTAATATATGAAGCATCTTACACAATACACAGTACAATACAATCCTAAAGTGACCCTGTCTTGGAGTCTTCTGGGGCTGAGAATGTGTGACTCACTTAAGGTCAACCTATGGGTTTCCATGGTCAAACAAGTAATTGAACCCTGGTCTACAGAGTTGTAGTCCAATGCTCAAACCACAACATACCTGAGAAGAATAATATCTATGAAACAGTTAACTTCTTATACCTTAGAATGGGGTAGATGAGCTTTGGGGGTCCACGGTTCAAATTGTTTTCCACACCATATTCCACTATGTTTCAAGGAAGCCAAACCAGAACACAAGAAGACCACAAGAAGGAATGTATGAACCTGCAACATATGCCTGATATTTTAAATCATTGTTTCAAAGACTGGAATATGCTGTTGACACAGATCTTAAGGGTCAAACTCTTATCTGAAAGAGAGTTGTTACTTTGTGGTTTGCCATTCAGGACCTGGCAATGGTTGAAGACCATCTGTTGTCTGGTGCAGAAACAGGTGAGGAGCTGGAGCATGGCAGAATAGCCTCAAGGTCAAGTCAAAAAATCAGATTCTGGGACTGAATATATTTGCTAATCAGGAGAGTAGGTCAGAGTTGGTCCAAGTGTCAACCCAAAAGGTCTGATGACAAATCTAATCTGATACACAGTCCGAGCCAAGAATGTTGATCAGATAGGGAGGGCTGATATGCACCCAGGCAGCAATGGAACAGAGCTGCAGGTGACCTAACTATATTTGCCCCCCTTGTATTCTTTCCTGCAAGAGGTGGTCATTGGAAGTGGCACAGGAACATACTTGAGAGAAAAGACTTCAGAGTGCTGCATTTCTGACCTTTCCCATTGGGCCAAAATTCACAGACCAGAATTAAAGGGTGGGAGTTTACTTCTACAGAGAGGTGAAATCTCAGGTGTTCAGTCCAGTGGGTTAAGTATGTGGTGGCATAGACTCCAGTACAATCAAGGGAGCTGCAGCAGTGAAGAAGGAAATGATGATGATGATGACGATGATAGTAATATTTATTTGTATTCCACCTCTCCCATTTGAGAATCGAGGCAGGTAAACAGCAAGGAAAATTTCAAAATACAAAAGTCACAGAAAATAATAATGAAACAGTCCCTGAAAACCCCTACCCTTCTACCCTCCCTCCCATCAATACAAAATAATAACAATGAAAACATTTAACTGGAATAACATCAGTTAAAACAGCTTGGCAAGATGTGACAACAATATGACAATAATGGGCAATAATTGGGGGGGGGGGGGCTGGTTAACATGGGCGGTTAATTCTGTTTTAGCAGAGGTTAGTCTGGGAAGGATTGCTGGAAGAGGGTTGTTTTTATTGCCTTTTTAAAACCACCAAGAGATGTGATCTGATGAATCTCCTCTGGCAGGTCATTCCAGATTTTTGCAGTGGCAGCTGAAAAGACCCTCTAGGAAGTCACCACCAGTTTAGTTTTTCCTGACTGTAGTAAGTTCCTCCCAGAGGACCTGAGTGTGCAGGAAGGATTATATGGGAGGAGGCGTTCATTTAATTAAGCTGGACCCGAGCCATGTAGGGCTTTATAGGTAATAACCAACACCTTGTATTGTGCCCAGAAGCTGATAGGCAGCTCGTGTAAAGATTTTAAGATAGGTGTAATTTGGCCAAACCTAGATTTTCCTGCGACCAATCTGGCTGCCATATTTTGCACTAATTGAAGCTTCCAAACATGGTACAAGGGTTGCCCCATGTAGAGCATGTTGCAGATGGCTGATTTAGGAAAGGAAGTAAATGATCAACCTTTCCCAATCTGTTGCTCTCCAAACGTGGGGAACCCCCATACCAACCAGTCATTGGGACTAATGGCAGGATGGGCAGGGGATTACAAGAATTGTAATGTATCATATCTCGAAGGCAGGAAATTGGGGAAAGCTATTTATGGGGAAAGCTATTTATGGGGAGAAGATCAAGACACAGACAGAAATGGTAGATGAAGCTGACGAGATACTTTCTCAGATTGCCAGTTCAAGATCTGGGGAATAAAGGAGGAGCAAGAAACCATTGCCCATAAAGGAGGAGTGATAATGCCACAAAAGAATCCTTTGCTTTGAGATGGTCTGGGCAGACCACAATGATGGCCATATCTGTACATTGTACCAGTGAAACTAGGCCTGCCAGGTCAGGATTGCCCCAGCCCCTGAGATTTCAGGACCAAAACTAGAGACTTAAAGACACCCCTTGCGATGCCACAAACAGTGGGCTCTGATGATGTTAAAAGAGCAGTCTGCTATTAAACATGATATATTAAACAGGGGTTTAGGCTATTAAGTCTCCACCTGTGGGTGTGATTTTTAATATATTAATTAGCTTCTCAGTCACTATACTGTAATTCCATTAGCTAGGCACCTTATCACATTCCTGTGGTTACGTCACTCTTATCTCTTGTAACATTCTGTACCTTGTCAAGGAGACAAAACCCAGAGCAAAGCAACAAGAAAGGATTTTGTTTCTAGGCAAAGAAATAAGCTTGGCCTCTGTAGCCAGTCAGATGGGGTTGAGAGTTATGACTTGTCCGTCCTACCTATGAAAACAGGAAAGAGGGAAGGAAAGAGCAGGCAAAGTGTGGCTCTTCAGAAGTTGTTGGACTCTAACACCCATCAGCCTGAACCAGCATAGCTAATGGTGAGGAAAGCTGGGAGCTGCAGGTCCAGAACATTTGGAAGGCTGCTTCCTCTCCTACTTCTTTGTTGCTCAGCTGATGTCATTACAAGACCTTTGTTCTCAGTATTAGGACCTATTCTTCTAACTGCCAATCCAACTGGTTTAAGTAAGAGAATTATTGCCATGGAAACAGAGATAATCTGTATTTCCTTACTTACAAATTCATATGTGTAATTGCAGATGCTCCATCCTCTTTGTTTTCAGCTTTGCAGTGTGGAAAAGATCATTCAGTGAACATGCCTCAGAGCAGTAAACCTCCCAAGATTTATCATCATAAACATTTCAGTAAGCAAAGGGAGATCCTTCATGTCATGGAAGATGAGACCTTCAGTAATAATAATAATAATAATACATTTTATTTATATACCACCTTTCCAAATAGATCAAAGCGGTTTACAAAATAAAGTAATAATACATAGCATAGCACAGTAATAGCTGAACAACATAGAATAGCATAATGATCTAAACAACAATCCCCAATTCTCTCCCCAAGATGGTGGATGAGGGGAGGGCTCTTCTTGCTTCCAGAAGGAGCAGGCCTGCCTTTCTCTCCCCCTCAAGATGGTGGTTGAAGAGAGGGAGGGCTCTTCTTGCTTCTAGAAGGAGCAGGCCTGCCTTTCTCTCCCCCTCAAGATGGTGGATGAGGGGAGGGAGGGCTCTTCTTGCTTCTAGAAGGAGCAGGCCTGCCTTTCTCTCCCCCTCAAGATGGTGGATGAGGGGAGGGAGGGCTCTTCTTGCTTCTAGAAGGAGCAGGCCTGCCTTTCTCTCCTCCTCAAGATGGTGGATGAGGGGAGGGAGGGCTCTTCTTGCTTCTAGAAAGAGCAGGCCTGCCTTTCTCTCCTCCTCAAGATGGTGGATGAGGGGAGGGAGGGCTCTTCTTGCTTCTAGAAGGAGCAGGCCTGCCTTTCTCTCCTCCTCAAGATGGTGGATGAGGGGAGGGAGGGCTCTTCTTGCTTCTAGAAGGAGCAGGCCTGCCTTTCTCTCCTCCTCAAGATGGTGGATGAGGGGAGGGAGGGCTCTTCTTGCTTCTAGAAGGAGCAGGCCTGCCTTTCTCTCCCCCTCAAGATGGTGGATGAGGGGAGGGAGGGCTCTTCTTGCTTCTAGAAGGAGCAGGCCTGCCTTTCTCTCCTCCTCAAGATGGTGGATGAGGGGAGGGAGGGCTCTTCTTGCTTCTAGAAGGAGCAGGCCTGCCTTTCTCTCCTCCTCAAGATGGTGGATGAGGGGAGGGAGGGCTCTTCTTGCTTCTAGAAGGAGCAGGCCTGCCTTTCTCTCCCCCTCAAGATGGTGGATGAGGGGAGGGAGGGCTCTTCTTGCTTCTAGAAGGAGCAGGCCTGCCTTTCTCTCCTCCTCAAGATGGTGGATGAGGGGAGGGAGGGCTCTTCTTGCTTCTAGAAGGAGCAGGCCTGCCTTTCTCTCCCCCTCAAGATGGTGGATGAGGGGAGGGAGGGCTCTTCTTGCTTCTAGAAGGAGCAGGCCTGCCTTTCTCTCCCCCTCAAGATGGTGGATGAGGGGAGGGAGGGCTCTTCTTGCTTCTAGAAGGAGCAGGCCTGCCTTTCTCTCCTCCTCAAGATGGTGGATGAGGGGAGGGAGGGCTCTTCTTGCTTCTAGAAGGAGCAGGCCTGCCTTTCTCTCCCCCTCAAGATGGTGGATGAGGGGAGGGAGGGCTCTTCTTGCTTCTAGAAGGAGCAGGCCTGCCTTTCTCTCCCCCTCAAGATGGTGGATGAGGGGAGGGAGGGCTCTTCTTGCTTCTAGAAGGAGCAGGCCTGCCTTTCTCTCCCCCTCAAGATGGTGGATGAGGGGAGGGAGGGCTCTTCTTGCTTCTAGAAGGAGCAGGCCTGCCTTTCTCTCCTCCTCAAGATGGTGGATGAGGGGAGGGAGGGCTCTTCTTGCTTCTAGAAGGAGCAGGCCTGCCTTTCTCTCCTCCTCAAGATGGTGGATGAGGGGAGGGAGGGCTCTTCTTGCTTCTAGAAGGAGCAGGCCTGCCTTTCTCTCCTCCTCAAGATGGTGGATGAGGGGAGGGAGGGCTCTTCTTGCTTCTAGAAGGAGCAGGCCTGCCTTTCTCTCCTCCTCAAGATGGTGGATGAGGGGAGGGAGGGCTCTTCTTGCTTCTAGAAGGAGCAGGCCTGCCTTTCTCTCCCCCTCAAGATGGTGGATGAGGGGAGGGAGGGCTCTTCTTGCTTCTAGAAGGAGCAGGCCTGCCTTTCTCTCCCCCTCAAGATGGTGGATGAGGGGAGGGAGGGCTCTTCTTGCTTCTAGAAGGAGCAGGCCTGCCTTTCTCTCCCCCTCAAGATGGTGGATGAGGGGAGGGAGGGCTCTTCTTGCTTCTAGAAGGAGCAGGCCTGCCTTTCTCTCCTCCTCAAGATGGTGGATGAGGGGAGGGAGGGCTCTTCTTGCTTCTAGAAGGAGCAGGCCTGCCTTTCTCTCCCCCTCAAGATGGTGGATGAGGGGAGGGAGGGCTCTTCTTGCTTCTAGAAGGAGCAGGCCTGCCTTTCTCTCCCCCTCAAGATGGTGGATGAGGGGAGGGAGGGCTCTTCTTGCTTCTAGAAGGAGCAGGCCTGCCTTTCTCTCCCCCTCAAGATGGTGGATGAGGGGAGGGAGGGCTCTTCTTGCTTCTAGAAGGAGCAGGCCTGCCTTTCTCTCCTCCTCAAGATGGTGGATGAGGGGAGGGAGGGCTCTTCTTGCTTCTAGAAGGAGCAGGCCTGCCTTTCTCTCCCCCTCAAGATGGTGGATGAGGGGAGGGAGGGCTCTTCTTGCTTCTAGAAGGAGCAGGCCTGCCTTTCTCTCCCCCTCAAGATGGTGGATGAGGGGAGGGAGGGCTCTTCTTGCTTCTAGAAGGAGCAGGCCTGCCTTTCTCTCCTCCTCAAGATGGTGGATGAGGGGAGGGAGGGCTCTTCCACCTATTGAACCGTCCCTTAACCTTCAGCACCTGAGCTATCAGAGTTTTCCCAGGAGCAAGTTGTGGACTGCTGTCCTTTCAAGAGAGAGACAGAGCTCCCAACATCCAGTCAACATCCAGTCTTTCAGACAGCTTTGATGGTGTAGTGATTTGAATGTTGGACCAGGACTCTGGGAGACCACAGTTCAAAACCCTGCTCAACTGTGGAAACCCAGTGGGTGACCTCGAGTAAGTCACACTCTCTCAGCTTCAGAATGGCAATGGCAAGCTCCACTCTGAATAAAACTTGCCAAGAAAAACCAGTGATAGTTCACCTTAGGGCTGTCATAAGTTGGAAATGACTTGAAGGCACATAACAACAATTTCAGAAAAAAGTCATCTGTATGAAATGCGTAATCTTTCCCTGTGGGTTCCTGGCTACACAGCTACCTTGCTAAACAGCCCTGTTATTTCTGGATTCATTTAACCTAATCCAAGTTTGTCTTGAAGCAAGGTTCTTTCTCCAGAGAGACCTGTTTCGTAAATAAGAGTTTGAAGCAACTAGCTACAAATAATCAGTTCCTCACAATTGGTGATTATAGCTATAAGAAAAGAATGAGCACAGGGCAGGGTTCTGTATGGTTCACTCTATTAGTGTTGAACATATTATGTAGCACTTCTTTCATACAACTGTAGCACTTCTTTCATACAACTGTATCAATTAAATATATATAGTTAGAAATCTAACATCATGTGTGCAACCAAAAATTAGATTAATTTTTTCTCAAATCTATAGGATCTCTTTTATCAATAACTTTACTCAACAAACACACCTGGTGCATTTAGATGTATAACTTTCCCCATTGCTTTTCTTAAAAATTGCCTTGTCAGTAATTGCACGCACTCTATAACCCTCACTTAAAATGTCTACATTTAAATTAGGAAAATAAACATGCTGCCCAGTGCACACCTTCACCATAGCTTTTTAATACCTCCCCTCCCATTTTAATGTCATGTCATGCCACAGACTCACATCCACATCCTCCTCACTCATGGATATATTTTTCTTCCCAGATTTTAGTCCCTATGCTAGCCACCTTCACCTATACAAGATTAACCAAAGGTCAGTTTCTTAACCAGACATCCTGTTATGACATGATTTAAATTGCTGTCCTGATGGCAGCTATTTGTTTGCAGCCAGCTGGCTGTAGAAGCTGTAATGCAGCAAATCTGGAGAGCACAAGTTTGGGAAAATAGTAAAAGAGAAGGATAATTGTTTTTATCTGAGGAGTTATAAATTACAAAATCAGATTCTACAGTTTTTTGGAACTACAGCTCCAGTTTTTCTTGTTGAAGAAGTTGAGTGAATATTGAAATTAATCAACAAAAAAACCCTGTTTTTTTAAATCTTCCTTTTAAGTTCAAATGTTAAGGATTGAAATGTCCCAAGTCAACTAACTGATACAGAAATAAGCCCCTTCCTCTTATAAAATTGAAGTTCCTGGGAAATAAATTATTTAACATCATACTATCAATTGTTAAATAGCAACTCAAATTAATAAAAGTGTCAAACAGCTGCACTACTATGTAAAAAAGTCTGATATTTTCCAAGTGAAACACCTTCTGGAGAAATAAAAACCTGAAACTGAGTAATAAAATCCCTGTGTGTATACATATGTCTGATATGTCTGTTTAAACAGATATATTTAAACAATCATTCAAAACTTTAACTTGAATAATTTAAATAATACAAAGAACAGTGAAAACACTTCTACATTTAATATTAACTTAAATCATTCAATGCATCTGATTATTTTGTGGCATACAAAAAATACATTTCTTTAAAAAGAAATAATCAAGGGTTTCAAAGATAACACACCTTTCTCACAAACATGTTTTAAAGAAGAAGTTATACAGTACTTTAAAGATATTGAGCTAAATCGAGTTGTGGGTCCCATCTTGAGTAGACCCACAGAACTAAGGAGGTTTACATAAATGTTGTTTGTAGGCTGCATTCATTCAAAGGGTCAGCTCTAGCTGGGATCAACAACTGTATTTAGGCAATTGCCTTTTACTGCATAACAGCTGATTCTATTTCTCTCTTAAGCTAAACAGTTGCATGCACGTGATACCCAGATGTGTTTATGTATGTCAGCATGCATGAGTGCAACAAGGAGAAACTGAACAAGAGAAAGGGTATCTTTGCTGGCTGCATTCACTTTTACTTCTCCACAGCTGGGTTGGGAAGCTGGAAAGATCTTCTGGATTGTTTGAAAATAAAAAATGGTCATCAAGTACACTTCAGGCCTTGCCAGCTGGCTTCTTTGAAGGTCATTAGAGAAACTTCTTGTTGAAATGATAATTGCCAAGAATTAATGATTTACAAAAGCACAGATGTACTGGGCAGAATCAGATAGGCTAGAAGAATCCTTCGGCTGAAAGCTAGGCTGGAGCTATGAATCAGTCACTTTGATGGCTTAAGTCAGAAATTATCTCACAGATTGTCTTCCTTAAAATTCCTTAGGACAATCAGTAAAAACAGCTTGGGAAGTACTTCTATAATACTGGCACACCATGGAGACCAGCTGCAGGGACTGTAGTGACACTTTGGCACAAACTCTTATGCAGATACCCAAAGGTTACAGGACATCTAGTAGATCAGCAAGCCAGTCTACAACAGCTTGTTATCCTTGTAAGGGATCACCCTTCAGCAATGTACATGGAGATACCTGTTAATTTTTCCTGACCCATTTTTCTGCTGGCTAATTATGTAAAGGGTCAACCATCATGGAGGCAAAAAGAAAGAGAAATGGTGTGAAAGCCATCTTTCTTGGCTTGAGATTCCTACTGAATATTCTGTAGTGAGAAAATCTGGAGCTGGTTCCTCAGTGGCAACACAAAATGTCACATTCTCCCTGAGTGTACTGCCATACAAGGGGGAAACTCCCAGTGGCATATTATTCATTTCAGAGTACATTTTCATTTCTGTATATTCATTTTATTACACAGATTTCCATACTGCTAAACACCCCCCCAAAACACACACAGACACACACACACCCAAAAAAAAACAAGTCAAATATGTCAGTATATTTTTGCCCCAGGCTGTGTAAAATGTCTCAGGTGCATGCAATGGGTTAAAGAGGAAATGCTGATTCAGAGGAAGCTGGTGCAACTTGAGCATGGAGATGAGTCACAGAAGGTCAAAGCTGCACTGTCATTGTAGCTACATGACAGGAACCTGATGAAACACTAGCAGCGGGTTGGATCAGAAACCTAGCTGTGTTTGTGTATATAAGGATGAATGCTCCAGTACACAGTGATGGTTGTGTGGATGTCGACTGATGGTGGAGCATTATGCTGGTTAGTGTAAATATTGCTATATTGTGATTATAAATATTTGCTGTAAGTAAGATTAAAGGCCTCTTTAGAAGAACCTCAACAGTTGTGAACTACTTCCAGTGGTGTTTGTCTTCCTGGCTGGCAGTCTTCTTCATGTAGACACAGTTGTACCCCAGCACTAACAAGATAAAACCAGCATAACTGGATCATACTTCAGGGAAAGCCTTCTAAGCAGAAGTCTGAAAGTCATTTCTCCCCCATATAGTCCTTTCTCTTGCTTGCTCCTACAATGAACAGGGAAGGTCAGATTCTTGTTTTATTGTTTTTCAATATAATATAAAGCTCTAGATCACTGAAAAATAGATGGAACCATACGAAATGTGGCCATAGTGTTTTTGTAGATTTGTCTTGAGAGTTCTTATGTACACGGATCTACTTGTTTTTTGTGGGGCTTTCGGGCTATGTGGTCATGTTCTGGAACAGTTCCTTTCTGACGTTTTGCCAGCATCTGTGGCTGACATCTTCAGAGAATGATAGCCTGGAAAAGGATGGAGATATATATCCTGTGTGACCCTGGGAAGGAAAGAGTAATTTTCAAATGTATTGTTCTGTTGCTAATGGCAGTCCTCAGGGTGGGAGGATATGCAAATAAGGATTAATGTCTGCTAACGTGCTCATTGTCTGCTGGGAATCCCCTGGCCTTAGGCTGTACTTAGGATCTACTTGTGTTGATATAACACAAACAGTTTTTTTAAAAAATCTTATGTAGACAAGTACAAGGCCATCTTAGGTTTCCCCTCCCTGATCTCCTAACTGGAAGGAACTAGGTAGGAGCAGAAGTGCTAGCCACCTCTAGAAGATTTTCTAGACTCCCTTTCCTTTGTAATTTTCTTGTTCAAGGACTGCAAACTTTAAACTCTGTATTGTATGTCCAGGGAGATTGAAATGTTCTGCAACTGTTTTTTGGTTATTGCCACTTCTAATGTCCAGCTTGTGTCCATTTATTCTCTTGCATAAAGACTGTTCTGTTTATCCAATGTAGAGTTTAAAGGGGAATTGCTGATGTATAATGGAATATATCACATTGGAGAAAGGACAATGAATGCGCCTCTGGTGCTGTGGGTGATATTATTGGTCTCTGCAATATTGCTCCCAGAATAGATGTGGGGACAGGGTCTTGTTGCTATATTTCCATCCATGTTATGTATGTATCCTGTACTTTTTGAAGAGTTGGAGGTTGTCTGTTGGCCAAGAAAGGCCTGCATCCCAGAGCTTGTGAGAAGGCTGTATTCTCCAGAACAGGTTGTACCTCATTGATGATGCACTTAAATGGTTTCAACTGGGTACTTTAGGTGATCATTGGGGTGTTGTTGGGCTGTCCTGTAATAGATTGTTACTGGGAACTAATCCTTCCTTTATTTGTTTCTTCATCTCCTCAGCTATTGTATTGTAGTTTGGATATTGTAGTTTGAGGAATGTTTGTTGTATATCCAAGAGTCTTGAGTCTCTGTCTTGTAGGTCGGAGCAGATACAGTTGTATTGGAGGCCTTGGCTACAAACTATATATTTGGTAGTGTGTTCTGGGTAGAAACTGGATGCTTGTCAGTATGTATCACAATCAGTGGATTTTAATAGAGTGTTTTGCTTAGAAGTTAACTGTGCAGTTGCATAGTGGTATCAAAAAACTGAATGTGTTGTGTGTATTGTTCCAGGCTCAGGTTAATGGTAAGGTGTCAGTTGTGGAAATCTTGGTGAAATCTTTCAAATGATTGTTTTCCATGTGTCCAGATAATAAAGTTATCATCAAGATATCATAGGAAGAGGAGAGGTGTCTTGGTGCATTAGCTGAGAAAGCATTGTTCTAGGTCAGCCATGAAGATGCTTGCATCCTGAAGGTGCCATATGGGTGCCCATAGCAGTGTCACTGAGTTGGAGGTATATGTTATTTTCAAAGTTTGGTGGCTGTATTTTTGCTACCACCAGTGGTACCTGTTAATGGTGGGCCCTAAAATAGGTCATGAGAGAAAAGAATGATGAAGGAGTAATTGGATCCAAAGACTAGACTCAAACAAGTGTAATTACTGTCCCCTCAGAGAAAACAATGCATTTTTTTTTCATTTTTGTAGATTTTAATTTTAAAAGACAAGTGTTACATCAGTAAGACTTGGGTTGTTACTAATCAGATTGCTTATTGTTATTTACAGTAACCTTTGGTTGTTCTAAGTCAAGGGACCTTATGATGGATACTTGGTGGAGGAGAGTATGGAATACTTGGTTATTGGGGTCAGGGGCTTCTACACAGTAAATGCTTCCAATAGATGCAAAAGAAATACATGAATGTTAAAAAAAAAAACTGCTGGTCAACAAAGAAAATTCAGCTTTCCTTTAACTCATGTTCTGAGTTGTACAAGATGGTAAGGCTCTTGAGGTGGCAGATCATCTGACATTTCTCTCCCCTCTCTCACCATTAAAACTCCTCTTCCTATCTGCTACTGTTGCTAGGAATGTAAGCAACACAACATATAAGTGAGGGGAAAATGTCCACGTAATGTTCTTTTCACAGTGCAGTTCACTTGCTCAGCTTGCTCGCTCCCAGAGAGCAATGCCATATCATATGTCTATCAACTTTGCAACAGATGGTGAACATATGGAGCATGTGGCGACAAGAGTAACCATCTAGGTAAGACTGGGGAAATGCTTTTGGCTCAAACTAAATCAAAGTCATGTAATCTTCACATTCTGTGGAGGGTTTGGTTCAACATGGCCACAGAGGGTGAAAATGTGCCGAACCTGATGTTTGAACTTCCCTCCCCATTGCAAAGTTCAGATTCGTTGTTACCTCTAACTCTTCCTATGTGTGCAAAAAATAGATGGACTCTGGAGTTTATCTCACTGAAGCTGATTTTGACATTATAGAGAGATCAAAGTGCATTTATAGCATCCTGCAAATGAAGCGGAAATGGCGAGTAATTGTGCAAATGATTATCACACACAATTATGCAAATAATATAAAAAAATTAAAAATAGTGATATTGGAAATGCACTGCCACTGAAATCCCAAAAGTAAAAGGTTGCACATTAGTGCTTCTTTTTGACCACTTTAATGGTGGGTATTGTGTCATGCTGTGTGAAATCGTTACATGTAATTATGTGATTTTTCCAGGATATTCACTGGATAAACTTTTGATTTTCTTCATGTGATAAACTCCATAGTCATATAAATGGATTGCACTTCATATAGATAGTTGGCAATGCTTTCATTTGTTCCATAAACTTGAAAAGAAAGTGTTGCTTTGGTTAATTTTAACTTTTATAGTCCTATTAAGCCTACTCAGATAATTCAAGAAGAAGAAGAAGAATCAGCTAAATTAGCACAATATGCTTCCATCTGAGAAAAAACAACCTGTTTACATATTAAAAGCTTCCATGATCAGTATAAATTATAGTTTTTTGTGGGCTTTTTGGGGTTATGTGGCCATGTTCTAGAAGAGTTTATTCCTGATGTTTCACCAGCTTAGAGATGCTGGTGAAATGTCAGGAATAAACTCTTCTAGAACATGGCCACATAGCCCAAAAAACCCCCACAAAAAACCTCTGGATGCCAGCCATGAAAGCTGTCAACTTCACAGTATGAATACTTTTTATTAAATGGCTGCCATCTGCAAAAGAAGCATGGTAATCAGAAAAAAAGGAATGTGATTAAATCTATATCTATTAATCTTTGTCTCCATGTGCCTATCTATATTACAGCAAAATAACAATAACAACAACAACAGCAACAACAAACAGCAACAACCCGAATCAGTTAAAAAAACCTTCACTGGTTAGGTAGGTGGCAATATGAAATATTATGGCACTGTGAACACATTTCTCCATCATTTTTAGCTGAGGGGGAAAGAATGTTGCCATCTAGCTTCTTTAAACTTATGAAGTGATTGGCTTTTCCCAGCTTTTTAACTATTAGAAAGCTTCATATCACAGTTATCAGCATTTTTCTCTATGTAAGAGATTTTTTGTGAAAGTATTTGGGAAAGGCCTATCTATGTATCTGTCTAACAACTTGCTTGTCACAAAACGTAGAAAATATCAGGACTTTAGAAAGGGGGGAAACAACAGAAAGATATAGAAAAAGGTTTTAGTGAGTTTTATGAGAAATTATATGGAAAACAAGATATACATAAAGATAAAATCAAACAATATATAGATAATAGCAAGGTTCAAATCTTATCTGAAGAACAAATTTTTTTTAATCAAATGATCACTATGAAGGAAATAAGAGAAGCAATAAGTAAATCTAAGATAGGTAAGTCCCCAGAGAATGATGGATTAATGGCAATATATTATAAAACATTGTTGATGAGTTAATAGAACCCCTACAAAAGGTGATGAATGAGGCATTGGAAGGGAAGATACCAAATTCTTGGAAAGAGGCAGAAATAACTATAATACCTAAAGAAGGTAAGGACGTTCTGGACCCATCCAATTACTCTTCTCAATAAAGATTAAAAAATCTTTGCGGCTATACTGTTGGAAAGATTAAAAAGATGCCTGCAGGAAATAATAGACGAAGATCAAAGAGGCTTTCTACCCAATCGTTATATGACAGAGAACTTAAGAATCACAATCGATATACTGGAGTATTATGAATGACATAACAAGAAAAAACTAGGTTTATTTTTCTTGGATCTCGAAAAAACGTTTGACTCGGTAAACTGGGATACATTACTAGAATCGTTAAAATTATGAGGGAAGGAAATTTTACAAATTGGATTGAAAACATTTATTGTAATCAGAAGGCACAGATAAGAATAAATGTAGAAAAAACCCAAATTTATAAATATATAGAGAGGAACAAGACAAGTTTGCCCACTCTCCCCATTACTCTTTCTACTAATCATGGAACTGCTCATAAAAGAAATAAAATTAAATAATAAAATTACAGGAGTTCGAATAAAAAACATGAATACAAAATTAGAGCTTTCGCAGATGATGTAATCTTAGTAATGGAAGACCCAATTAATAATATTAATAAAATTTTAAATCTGCTAAATACATTTGGATCAATAACAGGATGTAAAGTAAACAAAGAAAAATCAGTTATGACTAAAAATATGACATTTAATGAAGAAAAAGAATTGGAAGAAAAGTCTGAAATTAAAACAGGGAAGAAGGTTAAATATCTGGGAGTCCAAATTACCAAAAAAAAACACCAAAACCCTACAGAATTATTTGAAAATAATTACAAAACATTATGGCCAGAATTAAAATATGATTTAATCAGATGGAATAAATTAAACATATCAGTAATGGGTAGAGTGGCAACTATTAAAATGAATGTCTTGCCAAGATTATTATTTCTTTTTCAGATGATTCCAATTATAACTTCAGATAAACTATTTAAAGATTGGCATAAAGATATCACTCAATTTATATAGAGAGGAAAGAAACCAAGAATGAAATTAAAAATGTTGCAAGATGTAAAGGAAAGAGGTGGGTTAAATTTACCTAACTTAAAACTATATTTTGAATAGTAAAGTTTATTGTGGATTAAAGACTGGGTAACATTGTCAAATGCAAAACTTTTAGATTTAGGAGATGGTACAAACTTTGGTTGGCATGCACATTTAGCATATGGGAAAGATAGATAAAATTTTTCAAATCACATCATTAGAAAGTCCTTGATTAGGATTTGGAATAAGTACAAAAGAAGGATTCTATCTAAAATGGGATGGTGGATTTTGCCTCATGAGAATATCTTTAGAAAAGAAATGACTAATGACTCCAAATGGTATAATTATAAAGACATTTTAGAAAAAAGGGCAGGTAAATGGGAGTTAAAATCCAGAGGAAAATTAAATGCAGAAGGATGGAATATCTCTTGGTTCACACACAGGCAGATGCACAAAAGATATAAAATGGATCAGAAAACATATGGATTTGAATTACAAGAAGAAGATTTGGAATTGGGGAAAATCCTAGCTATAGGAGAAAATTAGAAAGTTCTATGCGGTCGTATTAAAGTATGAAATGGAAGAAGACGTGGTCAAAGAACAGATGATAAAGTGGGCAAAAATCCAAATCTCACAATGGGAAAAACCTGGAAAAATATATACAAGCACACGGTTTCTCAAAATCTGAGGGAAAATTTTTATAAGATGTTTTATTTTTGGTATTTAACACTGGAGAAAATGTCAAAAATATATAAAGTAAATAATAGCTCTTGTTCGAAATGTAAAAAAGAAATTGGTACCTTTCATCACTGTTGGTGGACCTGCAAATGGGCTAAAAAGTACTGGGTAATTATAGATCTTATTAATGAAATTTTGGATATTAGGCTTCCACATAAGCCAGAGATTTTTTTTTATTAGGAATATTAGATGATGATATTGAATCTAGTTATGGGAAAATTTTATTTTACATGATCACCCTTGCTCATCTATGTTTTGCTCAGAGATGGAAAGATAAAGAAATTCCTACAAAAGAAGACTGGGTAATAAATATGATGGGATGATGATGGATAAATTGACCCAATTGATAAGATGCAAAACAGAAGGAAAATTTGTTAAAGAATGGGAAAGAGTAATTAAGTTCTTGAAAAAAGATGGAGGGGAGATAGTATTTCCAGATATTTAATAGCCTCAATATGAGATGGATCCAAAGGGGAAAAGAAAGTGAATTTAAGAAAGTCAACAAAATACCAAATAGACAGATATTGGTAGAAAGGAAGTCATTTTATATGGGTTAGACAGATGGAGATATGAATGTGAAATGAAAAGATGAAGAAAGAAGTAATTATTTTATGATTCTTGTAGGAGATAAAGAGTTAGAGATTAGGTGTTCTAATAGAAAGAAATCTCAAGATAGAGATCACTGGTATATGTAAGTATAAATACTAATTGGTAGGAATAGATATGTATATGTATATGTATATATGTAATGACTGAATGTTTTTAAGTGTGTTTGATTGTTTGTTTGTTTTAATTTGATAAAAATTAAAAAGGGGGGAAATAATTTTTATCACTGTGACATATACTTATTTATTTAATTACTTACTTATTTTCTCACTTATTTATTTACTTATGCTGTCACTTTTGCATTTATTTATTTAATACCCCACCTTTTTTTCAATATGGGTCCCAAGGTATGTGAAGGTTAAAATGAAATACTGTTAAAAGAATGATAATACAAATGCTAAAAGCAATTAAATGAGCAATCATAATAAAATATTAATTGAAAACAATTTTAAAACTTCATTATGTCAGCTATTGCATAAAATAAAAATTGTGTAAAACCCAGTGTAATATGACAGCTGAAACACAGAAGACTCCAGTTATTGCACATGTACTATTCAAGTATATCTCAGATTTACTCAGAGGCTTGGCACCATGCTGTTCAAGTTAATAGTCCCTTTAAGTTTGTTGTTCATTTTCCTCTCTATGTGAGTTTTTTCATTGCTCACAAATGCATATTATCTCTCTCTCTATCTGTATATATATGTGTGTGTGTCTTTCTGTTGTTGTGTGTTCTCAAGTTGTTTCTGATTTTTCACAGGGTATTCTTAGCAAGATTTGTTCAGAGGGGATTTGCCACTGCCTTTTATATATGTATATAATATTTTATATGTACTACATGCACACCCATTGTGCAGAGAAAGCTGTTTTAGTAAATGCTGGCCACTTTAAATTATAACATACTCATACATTTTCTATTGATATTTTCATATAAATGTATTTTTATTCCATGATCTATCCACTTTTCTAAGTGTCTCAGGAATACCATTACTTGAGATCATGTATCAACAAATCTACCAAATGATCCCACCCATCCACTAACTGGCCAGTTCTAGGCAAGAAAAATCACAGGAATCCTTCAATATTTTCATCAAATGCCAGGAGAGTCTTATCTTGGATAGCTCAATAGAAATGTATTTGAATACACAAGGTACATAGTGAAGACAAATTGAGTTATGATGAGAGAGAGAGAAAGTTTCTTGTAAACCATCTGCTCTGCCTGCTTCTGTTCTGTTTAGATCAGAATGGCAAAGAAAGGTATGCCTGATAAACCATCTTGTTATTTGCAGAATGTGTAGTATATGACCCTAATTTTGTGATGTATGTCTCTCTGCCTGCCAAACTGTTTTTATTTTTATTCATTTTGTATTTTTAATTGTTTTTATTTGATTGTTTAATTGTGGTTTTAATATTGGGGAGGGGGGTTGGGAAAGGATCAATTTGTATTTTATTGTATTTCTAATGCATGTGTATAGTTGTAACCCTCCCGGATTCCTAGTGGTTGGGTGAGCTATAAATAAATAAATCATCATATAAAGAGAATGAAGTATAATAATTTTCTCCTGTTCCTCACCATGAAAACCTATGATAGGGTTGCCTTATCACATGAACTTTAAAACTGTCTCAAGTGTCATGGGCTGCACCTGGGATGGAAGCAGGGATTATTGCATGCTAAATTGCCGCCTAATCGCTGCCGCCATCTGCACAGGTCCCTGCCATACTCCGCCAGCACTTTTTAGAAGCCTGAAAGCTTCCGACTTCAATAAAGTGCTGGCAGAGTGCAGCTGGGATCTGGCTTGGACCCAGGCTGATGGCGGGTAGCGATTAAGCGGCAATTTAGCATGCAATCATCCCTGCCTCCATCCCATGCCCCGGCTGCAGCCCAGGACACTTGAGATGATTTTAAAGTTCATGTGATAAGCTCCAGGGCCAATATAAGTTGGAAACTACTTGAAGGCACATAGCAAACAAAAAAACCCAACTCAGCTTGAAGCAAATAAATAAATAAATAATAAAAACAAATCCAAAGGCCACAAGTTTGAGTTTTAAGATGTGGTTGACCACCTTGAAACCCTTCCAAAAGAAGGAAGAGACTTGTAAACCTTCAAAAATGGATCAGAAATCTTGTCTCTTTCAAAATCCCAGCAAGGGCTGTTTCTTGCCTGCTTGCACTTGGTTCTAGTTTCAAGTTGTTTTTACTAAAAAGTTTATCCTAAGATTCCACTGAAATCTACCATCCTGTAACTTCAACCTGTTAAATGTATAATGGTCCTCTGGGATAAAACAGGGCAGGTTTTCACTCTCTTTTGTGTAACAATCCTCTGAGAATGTGCAGAGTTCAGAAGAGGGCAACCAAGATGATAAAATGTCTGGAAACCAAGCCCTATGCAGAGCAGCTTGGGGAGCCTGAATAAGAGGAAAATGAGAGATGACACTAAGTATCTGATGGGATACCATGTAGAAGATGGAGCAAGGTTTTTTTTTTCCCTCTGATGCTCCAGAAACTAGGACACCACTAACTGATATTCCTTCCTACTCCCTCCTTCTTCTAGGTTCTTCCTTCCTGGTGACCTGTACTTTCTCATTTCACTTTTTCCAGGTCTTCAGAAGACATTACCTCCCCTAAGTGCCTGTTTCTGAAAGGGCATAAGTTTCTTCCTTCCCCCACTCACAAGTGTGTCAGAGGAGATGAGAGTGGTGTCCACAGCACTGGCGGCACATGCTCACTGAGAGGTTACCAGAGACAAAGCCAAGTGGATCTAATTTTCTATTTCTATCCAGCCTTCCCTTCTGACCTAGACATTTCCACCCCATCCTCACTGCCAGAATTAATGAGTTGCTAAAATGGTGTCTCTTAATTTCCATTGGAATTCTATTGCTCAGCAATTTGTAGTCAAGAAGCCACAATTCCTTTACTTCCTGGGTATTTTGAAGTATCTTTACGTCATCTATATCATAATTTCAATCACACTCCAAAGGGAAATATAAGACAATTCTAGAAGTAGTCCATTGTCTGCTTTTTCACAGATTAACACAGAAGTGCGGAGCATGCTCCTTTTGGGCCACATGCAGCCCATAGGGGCATTTATGTGGTCTCCAGGATTAAAAAACATTGAACCAGATGTTGACTTTTAAGTCAAGTTCTGTTGTAAAGAAAAAAGTATCCCTGAACATAAAACAGCTGTGGAAGAACATGCCAAAAATGTCCCAATATCTCAGAAGTTTTGTAATTGTGAAAAAAAATGAACAGTGGGTTTAGCCCTCATGTCATGCCCCCCCCCCAAGAGTTCATCTTCATCAGAAGGTGAACTAGACTTACCTTTAGAGTAGTCTTAGACAACCAAATATTTATATTCAGCAGGTCAGGTCCAGAGCAGGAAGAGGAGCTGTGGCAGGCCCCCCTCCCCAATGGTAGAGAAAGGCTCAGGCATCTGGCCCAGATAATTCATCACAGACAAAGTGAGAGGTTGCAGTCAAGGCATCAGGAGAAGTACAGCTGTGGAACACTCTCTCTAAATACTGCCTGTACATGCTGCCTACATAAGGAAGTTTCAGCCAGTTTTGCTGAGTACAACTTCAGTCTTCTTCTTGACAGCTTGTGAAAGTGTGTATACTGGATTTATAGTCACTGGATTGTTTAAGGATTTGGCTACTGTGACTCCCTGGAAACCTGTCTTTGATTTATGGCTTTTTTTGACCCTGGACTGTTTGACACCTGATACCTTACTTCTACAAAACATCTGGCCTGAAGGCAGTACATGCAGGAAGGGTCTGGGGTATATTAGTAGACCACAAGCTAAGCGTGAATCTATAGTGTGATGCAGCAGCTTAAAAAAACTCACTGCAATTCTGGATTGCATCACCCCAAGTATAGGTCCAGGTTGGTGAAGTAGTAGTGTCATTTATTCTACTTTAGTCAGGCCTCACATATATTGTAAGAAATGTTTGATAGAGGAATAGTTCGCCTCGCAAGAAGAGCAGTAGGCTCTACATCTTTGGAAGTCTTTAAACAGAGGCTGGGTGGGCATCTTTTAGGAGTATTCCTTCATGGTAGAGAATTTGTCTAGAGGGCTCTTGTGGTCCCTTTCAATGCTATGATTATATGAATTAATTCTTGTAAATTTAGCTTGAAAAGAGCTAGTATAAAGTTTAGTTCTATGAGCATGTGAATCAAGTCAACACAGTACAAGTCAACACAGAAGATTACAACATGTTTCTTAAATAATGGGATAGAAGCAGGATTGAAACTGTTATTGTGGGATCTTATCGCACCACATCGTGGTTAGGCAGTAGGTATCCTGTAGTTAATCTGTGCTTCACTGCTGCTTTGAAAAGAAAAGAATCGTTGCTATTTTGGGTGTTTTAAAAGCCACAACAGCATTGGGATGGAAACTTTGTGTGATAATCTCCATAGGAGTTTATCATATGACAGAATTTGGGGGTATAGTGCAATGGTAATCTGAACGCAATCATGGGGTTTCACTTTATTGTGTATGAGTGTATCTCTCACAATTCCAGGCAATGGGAAGTCATTCCGAACACAATCATGGGGTTTCACGTTATTGCATATTAGAGAATCTCACACAATTTCAGGCAATGGGGGGGGGGTTCATTTTCGGGCAATGGGAAGTCATTCTGAATGCATTCCAAACGCAATTAGAATCCACGTAAATCTGCTAAACTAGTGAATTTACATGAATTCAAATGGCTCCATTCAAAATTGGGAGAAATTCCTCCCACATGATAAACTCCATAGTCTCTGAATTCCAATTTAATTCCTAAACAGGTAATCCCTGTTTAGATAATTCACAGAATCATAGAATCATAGAGTTGGAAGAGACCTCAAGGACCAACCAGTCCAATGCTGCCATGCTGGAAAACACAATCAGAGCACCCCTCACAGATGGTCATCCAGCCTCTGTTTAAAAACCTCCAAAGAAGGAGACACCACCACATTCCAAGTGGGTTCTACTGTTGAACAGCGCTTACTGTCAGGAAGTTCTTCCTAATGTTGAGGTGGAATATATTTTCCTGTAGTTTGAATCCATTGCCTTGGGTCCTCTTCTTTACAGCTGCAGAAAACAAACTTACTCTATTCCCAGTATGACATCCTTTCAAATGTTTAAACAAGGCTATCATATCACTTGTAACCTTCTCTTCAAGCTAAACATACCCAGTTTGGGAATAGCTCATTTCAGTATCAGAGGACCTCCAACCTCAAAATTAGCAAGAAAGGGAAGAACTGATCTCACAGAAAGTCACACTTCCTTAGAGATATACCAGTCACTCAGGAGTTGTCTGCACAGGCAAAATAAAGTGGCTTCAAACCAACTTAAAGGCTAGCTGTTCAGACAATGTACGGTACTAAACTCGATGGAAACTGACACAAAGCTGAGCTCTGGGGCTAAAAACCAGAGTCAATGCACCAGCATATAAATAGCATAGTGTGATTGTGAGAATTTGGGAAAACCAAGGCAGCATATGGAAGCAGTCTGAAGCATGTGCCCCGGGACCAGCAAGATGCAGCTCCCAGTGCCATTGCTCACCATGAGGTTTTCCATTTGAGCATACAGGCACATGAGTGGTCAGCTGCACCACTGACCCATCGCACCATCGATTGTCACACACCTCATGATGTAAAAGTATGACAAACATGGCAGGTCACCAATAATGCAATGGATGTAATTAAAACATACACAAACCAGACAGTCCAGCGGAAGGGCATGGGGTGAAGTGGGGGAAAGGGGGGCTTGTATGGGGGGAGGGCTCCATGATTGTGCTTTGCCAATGTGTCACGAGGTGCACTGATGCACTGTATGGGTAGTGTATTGCTTGTGTGACTGTGTGGTTGGTCACACGGGACATTCAATCGGATGGCAGGTGGGAAGAGGGAGGTAATTCCAATTTCAGGTGATGTGTTTGTGTGATGGTGCATGTGCATGGGGGATGGGTGGCAAAAACAACAAACAAGTGGTTAGCTTGATGCCTGTGGGTGTTTGGCCCACATTCAGAGCAGGCTGTGTAGACAGCAAGGCTTTCACATTTAATTTCCATGACTGAATCCTATGGAATCCTGGGGTTTGTTGTCTGGTGAGACAAATTACTAAAGCTCTTTCTCTGATAATTCTAAATATCTCATGTAATGATGTGAGTTAAAGTGGGCCTTGTTATCCGCTGGTGTTTGGTTCCAGGACCCTCCATGGATAACAAAATCCATGTATGCTCATGTCCTGTTAAATATAATGGCACAGCAAAATGGTGTCCCATATATCAAATGGAAAATCAAGGTTTGCTATTTGGAATTTATACTTTTTGGGAATATTTTCAAGCCGTGTAAGCTCAAATCTGTGGATAAGAAATCTGTGGATAAGGAGGGCCAACTGTATATCCTTAGCATGGAGCCATGGATGTTAAAGTAGTATCAAAGTGCTATAACTATATAGTACCAAAAAAAAAAAAAAAAGATTCTAAGAGTCCAGTGGGCAAGTCAAGGGCTGCATGATTCTCATCTTTGATCTAAAGCTTCAGGGTTGTATAAGAAACTGCACACATTCATTCATTCATTCATTCCGCTAATGTTGGAATCTGGACACTCTCCTGAGAGATACACTTGAAGTGGCTAATTAACCCACTGTAGAAAATGAGTGATTTCTTTGGGCCAGCAGTTGCAGAGGCACTCATGTCAGAGGAAATATACATAAACAAATCTGCTGCTGCAGCAACAAAACAATGAAACAGTATCTAAGCATCATACATGAAAGTCAAATAGGATTCTTCCCACTAAAACAAAGCATTGATCACATATTTACTGTGCACTTCATAAATAAATATGTATATATTTTTTAAACGAAAAGAAAGTACTTGGCTGCTTTATGATATTTTAAAAAGCCTTTGACTTAATCTGACATCTTGGATGAAAGCTTAAATAGCTATAAAATGGAAATTGTGGGGGTGACTGGCCTAAATCAATCTGTGTATCTGTCCATCAAAGATAAGGTAAGAATAAGCAACATGCAAATGAGGACTTGAAGCATGGAAAAAAGGAGGAAAACTGCAAAGAAAATCAGCATCTTCACTAAAGATATCTGCATGATCTGTGAAACAGTCTCTTTCTTGCATGCTATGCTTTTTAAAAAATAAGAGGTTATTGGGGAGGGGGATCTGTGTGTTTAAACTTGATTTTTCACTGCTTGGTGCCTAGAAAGCTCATTAACCCAACACAGAGCTATCGTGATAAATCTATTTTCTAGCAAAAATCTATCAACTATGTATATGTCTAGTAGTACTTAGAATTCCCTCTTTGGGGTGTTTCTCAGATTATTCACATTAGTATAGTAGGCAGGAGTGGCATATAGGAGTCATTCTTTGATAGAGATAGGAATAGTCCCTTTGCAGATGAGTGGGGAGAGGTGTCTTGTGCAAGGATTGTGTGTTTGCCAATTTTTCTGGTTAGTAAAATTGGATTGTACACACCTGGAGTGCAGCATGAAATATACAGCTGTTATGATTTTAAAACACCTGGGATTAATTCCAGTGAAGAATGGAACTACAACTGTTAATCCTATACTACAAACATTTTGTACAAGAGTTTGTCCAAAAGTTCATATAGTGTTCTCACAGGTATGATATACAGTAACAGAAGTTTTTCTATGAGGGACAGGGACACACTAGTGATTAAACCTTAAGATTAAGCATTTCAAATTTTACCATGTGAGAAAAACCAAAAAAAAAAAAAAAAAAATCTGGGAAGCCACCAAACAAATGATGATAGCCATCTTGGGAAGCCTAGAGAACTGGAATGCGACCCTAAAAGCATCATGTTGGACCTGTCCCCTCCTATTTTATAGCATTTCTTTTGTCACATCTTACAAGACATTACTCAAGCAATTTGGATTGGTAGACAAAACAGAGCTGTTTGGATGTAAAGTCAAGGAATAGGTGACTTTATTAATCAGTACCTATAAAGCTAAGATGAGAAAACTGAGACTGTTGTACTTCAAACATATCATGAGAAGGCATGACACATTGGAAAAATAATAATGCTAGGAAAGTGGAGGGAAGTAGAAAGAGAAGAAAGTTGCATGCTATCTGGATGGACTATATTAAGGAGATCAATAGTATGACTTTGCAGGAACAAAGCAGAGCAGGGGAGGACAGGGAAGGAGATGTCTCATCTACAGGGTTGCCATGGGTTGAGATTTACTCAAGGATGGCTCACAACAACATATGAGAGCTGTCCTTCCATTTCCAAAAGCAGGAGCCTTCCTGAATAAAATCTTTCCCCCTTGCACTGCAATCTTTATCCTGTTCAAGACCTCCACACTTTATTTTTTTAAGACTAAAGAATGTGAATACAAGTACACTTTGTTACCAGAGGAAGAGGGAAAAAAGAGAACAGTTTAACAGATTTTAGCAACTCTTTTATTCAGAACTAGTGATATGGATATACAGTATGAAAGATCAGGTAAGATTTGCATAAGTAAACAGAAACTTTCTGAAATTTCTAAGGACCATATGGAAGCTGCTTCGAAAATGCATCCAGGAATGATTTTCTTTCACCAGGCTCTAATTTTTCTATGAGATTCATTTTGGTGGCCAAACTTATAGATCTAGGCTTATATCTATCATCTATCTATCTATCTATCTATCTATCTATCTATAGATATAGATATAGATATAGATCTCAGATATAACTGATGAGGGAGACTCATCTCTCTCCTTTTCATTTCATTTTGCTATATATACACACTCAGTAAGAGATTCTGGGTGCAACTGTAGTTATTAGGAGACATGTAAAGATAATGTACGCAAGCATTCAAAATGTATGCAACCATAAGAACCAGACAAGGCTATACAAAGAAAGGTGTGACAGTTTGTATAGGAAGAAACTGGGAATCAGAAGGGGTAACAATTAGAAGTTCTGAAGAGAGGGGTGCATGGAAGATGGACAGTGGCTCAGACAGATTGTGGGGGCTAAACAGTGAGAGAGACCCTCTGTGCACACACAATGCCAGAGTTGAGGCTGATATCTGATTTGTCCCCTTGTCCTCAAGGGGTATTTGGTGCTATCCTGTAGTATAATAAAATACCTGATGGGTTTTCCATGGGAATTGAATAAAGGGGCTGAATTGGCTGATGGTTTTTACTCTGGAGTGACAAAAAGATTTGGATAGCTGGACAGGACATGTGAATAGTGATGCACACTGGGGTAAAGTGGAGGTATGGCTTTTAACTGCTTGTGATAGGACTGCTTAGTCTCCATATACAGAAAACCTGGAAGAGGATAATCAGCAAACCTATGGGTTATCTGGGTTTTCTACATGTCACTGGACTAGCATGCCTTTCCCATGTGAAACTTCCTGGTGTTCTAACAGTCACTGTGATCTCTTAAAAACATGTCTGAGCTGGGTATTAAATATGAGAATATGAAACCACATATTCAGCAAGAGGGGTGTAGGGATGCAAACACAGCGCAGATGATTCTAAAAAGTTTGATTGGAAGGAAAGGGAGACGGGGCAGGTGTAAAAAGACTTTGTAAAAAGGAGACTTTGTTAGAGGCTGTATACCTGTAACATGTAGCCTGACTCAAAGTTTTCTTTCTTAATCTTTTAAATTAAATTTTAAAACATAAATCATAGAAAAATTCAAGTACACACAAAATTATAAAAACACTCAAATGTACATAAAATCATAACCCTATAACAGCTAATAAAATAAAACTATACTAACCTCACTCCTCCATATCTCCAATTCCCTCCCTCATAAAACTATATCAACATAAACTCAAATTAATACATTTAACACAAACTAAAATTGACTTTCCCACTTCTCAAGCCTAAGTATATTAATACTCCATATTAAGTTCCTCAGGAATGCAAACTCATTTTTATTTCATTTCCAACCTAAAAATCAGAACAAAATTGCTTCAGACTTCCTACTTCACAAGAGTTTTACTTTTCTCATGGAAAGCTGAAACACAGCTTTTCCATAAGCCAGAGGCCCATCCACATGTGGAAGTGCACCATTCAATCCAGCACATTCTTTGGAATGTATTTAGTACTAAACTTTCTGCTAAAGTAAAATTTGAAGCAGAAATGGGTTAGTTGTCTTTTGGTGAAGTATGTCAGGAATTTGAAGGTGGGGAGGTACACTGTCCTCTTAAAGCACTGTGCAAAAAGAGAAAAAAAAGGGATCGCAAAAAAAGGAAGATGAAAGAGGGGAAGATATCTGATTAAGAAATTGTTAAATATTAGATTATAATTACTATAAATGGAATAAAAATAAAATATAAAATAAAGAGAGTGACAGTACAGCTCAACTGAATGCAAAGTACTAATGCAGAAGGGGAAATGTCAAGACCTCTGATCCCTACTCATATGATTCTTTAAATTAAATCTGGACCAAGCAGAGAACATTGCCTTTAAAATTGGATACATGGCTAGGAGGGAAGAACAATAGATAGCTAGGAAGGAAGAACAAAGGGTTCTTTTTAAAATATTAATATTATCAAGGAGGTGAATAGGGAACATGGAAGATGTGGGAGAGAGAAGGAAGAGCTTCTCCCAAAACAGGTCAGAGGAAACTAAGCAACACCTCTCCCTAAAAAAGATGAATAGGCAAAGCAAAATAAAACAAAAGAAAAGCAAAAAAAAAAAAAAAATAATAAAATTGGCTGTAAAGATAATTGATAAAGAATTTATAATTGACAGGACTCGGCAGCTGTTCTTTTTTGTTGTGTCTTGGGAGCAGAGCTTTGCTTTGGAGAAAGGAGCTGATTTGAGAGCTAATATGTTGAGAAAAGGTTGGAACTTGGCAGAAAAAAAAGTAGCATAGTCACCATGCAGTAGAGCTGTACTGTAACTCTTTTTATTTTATATTTTATTTATATTTCATTTATAGTAATTATAATTACTATATTTTGTAGATCTTAATCTGATCTCTCCCCCCACCTTTTTCTTCTCTTTTTCTGATCCTTTTTTGCACAGTGTTTTAAGAGGCCAGGGCTTTAAGAGACTTGAACAGTGTGCCTCTGGGTTTTCTGCTGTCTATAACAGTGATTCCCAAAGTGGGCAAAAAGGGGCAGCAAGGGGGTGGTTAGGGAAAAAGGAGGTGGTGGTGGCTGGAGGAACTTTAAGTCAAAGTATTGGTAGGCAAGAAAGACAAGGGGAACCAGCCTTTAGGATCATGGTAGGGATGAGGTTTACATTAAACGTTTTTTTGAGGCCTCTACATGATCAAACAGCCTCCCCGATTTCTTGTGAGGTGGTGTCTCTCACTCTCTATGTCCCCAGATGAACTGACTCACTTAGCTTGCTCTTTTGCGAGTAGCAGTGGCTGGGAAATTCATGTGAGGCTTGGGTTCAGGGCACTGCTTCTGTGGCTTGGAATGAGACAGACTGACTGATGAGACAGATTGACTTAGAAACACTAAACTGAGATAAAATATTTTCCTTCACCAAACTCGAGAATTAAAAATGAAATCCAAACAACCCCATCTCCACCCCATTAATTGGAGTGAGGCATTAGAGCACATTGGAGTGAGGCATTAGAGCACATGGAAGCCAGGAAAAAGTGTTGTTATGTTATTTATGTTATGCCATTTTTTTTTGTATTTTATGTATCATCTGTAATAACGTGTGTGATGAATTTATGTTTTTTAAATTAGATATGTGAAAAACAATAAAAATAAAATTTTTAAAAAAAGTGGTGGCAAAAAGGAATATTCTGATTTGGGACTATGCTTAAATTGTGTGTGCTTTGCCAGGACTTGTCTGGCAGGTAGGAGTTGTGCTCTGCTTCCTTTCATTGGACAGGCAGATGGCAGAAGAAACAATGTTTATGGGAAAGCTGTGTGGGGAAGGCACGTATCTGAAGGAGGAGTAGCTGGGGTCAATTCTTGGAAAGAGTCCTTTGCCTTGGATGGGCTCCAATACTTAAAATATCCCCCTTTCCCATACATGGCTCTCCCTCTCCAGTCCTGAGCATGTGGTCTCTATAAACCCTCTATGGACATGCTGGCTGTGCCCCTGTCCACCCTAATGTCCTTCCTCACTGGGGAGCAGCTTCTCCCTTTGCATCTGTTCATCTTGCGAGTTGCAACTGAGCAACTGTCTGAGCAGTGACCAAGAGGCCTCTTGCCTGTTCTGGACTTTGCTGAAAGGCAGTGGCAACACCAGGATTGGTATTACCTGGTGCAATAACGCAAGGTGTCACACACTCCTCATTAACCGCCTCCCCTGCCGGGCCATAAAGAACCCTTAATGATGTTTTTTGTACTAATGTTACAGCTTAATAGTTCCATATCATCACTGAATGTAATGGCAATAGTTGTGACATAAACAACATCTTCATATTCCTAACTCCTGCAGCTGGAGGCTGCTATCTCCCATTCACATGAGAGACTCACTCCAGCCCAGAGATTCTTCCTCCTCTTAACTCCTGAAGCAAAACGCTGTTGTTAGAATGGGAGACAATAGCCCTCAGCTTCAGGAGTGGGGTGCAGGAGGAACCCAGGAATTCTTTGTCCTTCTTACTCCTGAAGCAGAATCCCTGGATTCCTCCCACACCCCACTCCTGAAGCTGGAGACTGCTGTCTCCCATTCTAACAACAGTCTTCTACTTTGGGAGATAAAAGGAGGAAGAATCCCTGCATTCCACTCCCGAAGTGGAAGGCTCTTGTGTTAATGGCAGACAGCAGCCTTCCTCACATTCATTCACTCCCTGATTCTCCTGCCTACTTGTTTCTCTCTCATGGATGGTTCCAGGCCATACCAGGAGGATGGAGAAACTCAGAAAGTCCTGCCCTGCCCTGCCTCCTCCACTTCTCCTGGGGCTTCTCCTTTGAAGCTCAGTGATCAGAGAAAAGACAGGTCTCATTTTCCCCACTTTCTGGCCACACGTTCTGAGCTCCTCATGTCTTACTAAGTATATTAATGCTATGTCGCGTTTCTTCCAAAAGGCAGACATTTAGGCAGCAACAGTGGCATTGCTAGGATGTGGATGTGGTGTCATCCCACTTATGGTATTACCCGGTACAGCCCACACCCCACATGTGCCCTAGTGACACCTCTGCCACAAAACTGGCACAGGAGAGAGGCTTCTCAGTCATTGCTCTGCCAGTTACTCATTCACTGTTCCAAAGAGAGCAGTTACTGAGATTAGTTGATCTGATTGTGCAGTAGAAGAGAAGACCAAATATTAATAAAATACATGTTTTTGGGGCACTAGAGTTGTCATCTAAGAGGAAATGGGCTGTAGCCCGAAAATGTTTTGGGACCACTGTTCTATAATATTTTGAAACTCCATTTTCAACACATCCAGGATATCTGATGAAACTAATTTTTAGACTTAATATTGAGCACCTTGCATTAAAAATACTTCTGGGGCCCCTGGGCATGAGATGGTGGCTCAATGGTTGTTCTTAATTTCCCTAAAGTAATATGTGAATTGAAAATAGAGAAGACTTCTGTGCCAAAACAGTGAAACCACAATGACTTACATAAGACTAATGCATTTCTTGAGGGTAGGGGGGTAGCACCTTCCTATTTGGAAGTAAATCTCAGACATTTCAATTGAGATTTATTTCACCATGAGGTATTTAGGGTCAAAATACCAGCTCATTTAAAAATTTCAAAAGTCCTACTCAGAAAGCAGCCACATAGAACATGATTGCTAAACACAGGGCTCTCTAGATGTGTTGAACACAACTCCTACCATTCCTAGATTGTGTGGAATGGAAATGATGGCAACTGTACTCCACCAAATCATGAAGGTACTAACATATATGACACAATTAAGACAGACATTGTACTGCAACATTTATCTCTCTCACGCACTCACAAATGCACACATTGATATGCATGTCTTGACACACAGCTTTCTTCTTCCTCTTCTACAAGCTACGGTAGTTCAGATTTTTTTTTACAAGATAATCAGCTCATACACACGCACTTTGTTGATGTTTGCCTTCAAGTTGTTTCCAACTTATGATGACCATTAGGTGAACCTATCATGGGGTTTTCATGGCAAGATTTGTTCAGAGGAGGTTTGCCATCGCCATCCTCTGAAGTTGAGGGAGTGTGAGTCACCCAAGGTCAAGTCATATGTTCAGTTTTGTCCATTTTTCAAGATCAAGTCACATGCACTAGCAAGTCAAAACCAAGTTCAGCCCACTGGCCACAGTCCAGCAGAGCTCAATGAAAATAGCCCATTTGTAATGCTGGAAGTGACTACACCTAACTGTTGGAGTATGGCCTGAGTCTGTACAACAGTCCATGAAAACAAGTTAACAGGAGTGCAATGAGAACTATTTTACTAACGACTTGAGAAACACTAAACTGACATAAAATATTTTCCTTCACCAAACTCGAAAATTAAAAAATGAAATCTAAACAACCCCATCTCCACCCCATTAATTAAGTCAACAAAACTCATTTCCTGATCTGCAGAGCAAATAGCCTCACCTAGAATCATGGAATGTCTGGGGCATTAAGCCAAAAGTGACAACACTGAAGTATTGTACTGGTAAGAGGAAGAGATCAATATCAGGACAGCTAAGAGCCCTGCATGAGCCCTTATTCTATTTTATTACACACCATATGGAGATTCAGAAATTATCACACAACAGAGAGTATATTCTTAAATCATTTTGGCCTTTGATCTCTTTTCACAAATTACTCAGGAGTATTCATGTACTACTTCCTCAAATAGAAGGAATGACTCTCACTATTAAATTTAAAACTAATTATGGATGACCATTCTCGATGGCTGTTAATATTTATGGATCAGATAGAAGAATGTTGCAATGTTTTCCCTGAGATATACGGCTAATAAGATTGGCATTTCTAAGCAGTGAGGTTACCTCTTACATTGACAATGCTTGAAATATTTTTGTTTCATTTTTAAAAATCCACATACATTGTGTCATGTAAAATCTATGGTATACCCCTTAGGAAAATACAGTGGACCCTTGGAATCCACTGGGAATTGGTTCCAGGACCCTCAATGGATACCAAAATCCATGGATGCTCAAGTTCCATTAAATAGAATGGTGTTCCTTATATAAACTGGCAAAATCAAGGTTTCCTTTTTGGAATTTGTGTGTATGTGTGTGTGTGTGTGTGTGTGTGCATGCACACACACGTGCGTGAGAATGTGCATGCACACACACACACACACACACACACACACAGAATATTTTCAAGTCATGGCTGGCTGAATCCATGCAGAAAGAATCTGTGTATACAGAGAGCTGACTGTACACTGGAAAAATATGGTATTTCTCAAATAAAAACAGAACTGCAGTAAGAGGTGCTTTATTTTGTCCAGGCATAACTAAATCCAATGCTATCTAGTGATTAAACTATATAATTACAATATCCATGCAGAGTTAATAGTGTGAGGAAGGGGGTTATATTGTTATTGTTAGACAAATGCTGTATTCACTTAGGGGAAATTTTTCAGGGCTTGCATCTCTGGGATGGTCTACCTATGTTCACTTCTGAGCAAAGCCAAAGCTAATACTGGAAGGGAACAATGGTGAGCTATCCTTTCACCTCCTGTCATTCCTTTATCTTCTCTTAGTTGTGACCCCTTTCCAAGGATGAGTAAGCTTTCTTTTGAAAAGTTTAAATTGTGAGCCATAAAATTGAGGCACTGTGGAAGGAGTGAGCTCCTCTGATGCACTTTCTTACCTATGTGTGTATGTATATGCCTGCAAGTCACCTATTGATTTATGGCAACCCCATGAATTTAATAAAGGTTTCTTAGGAAAGAAATACTCACAGGTATTTTTGCCGGTTCCTTCCTTCAAAATACAACCCACAGCACCTGGTATCCCTTGGTGGTCTTCCATCCAAGTACTTGCTAAGGCTGACCCTGCATAGCTTCCAAGGTCTGATGGGAACAGGTGCCTTTAGGGTATTTAGATCCTTTTCTTACCTATACCCACCCCCTGTTTTAATACACTGATGGCTATTTATTAGGGGGGAAATGAACTATTTTTGGGGATGCCTAGTTATAGCTTCTACTCAGCGGAATGTTGTCAGTGTTTTCCTGCTGTTTGTTTCCAATGAATCCTTCCTCTTATTTAAAATTACTCTCCAGTTGAAGGATTCTTCATATCACTTTGTCCAATCACACCAAGTATTGTTAAGCAGAAGTACACCTCACATTGATCATTCAACTGTATTATTTTAAATGTTTCTTTAGAGCAGGCAGAATGTGGATAACTTCTGTGTTTCTGTATATTTTAAAAATTCCTCTATGGAGCTGGCCTTTTGTACAAATATGGATAGACTACTAATGATAATTGAAATGAGTTCCATAATTTAGGTGCCATAATTTAGGTCTCTGTAATCCTTCACTACACTTCAGGCATTGTTGGGTTAGGATATGCAGTTCAGAACATCATTCAGATGATGATCTAAGTAATGGAGCAGATTCATATGCATACAGTTACGATTCCCCATCAGTAGCACACTTACATAGACTTTTAAAAGTCAAAAACACAGCACTTTGATTTGGGCCCAGAAACAGCAGAAACTGGTGGCCAATAGAAAGTTTGGTTCAGCATGTCCTAGATAACTCTTGTGTTTTAGAAGTTATAATTTTCCAAACACTATTTGAAATTAGTCCTGTTTTAAGAATGTTTACATTAATTTACTTGAGATGTTATCGAGATCCAAGTGAAGGTGGCCAGAGCTTTCTTACAGAATAGAGAGAACCCCTGGCAAAACAGTCTGCAGAAAATCCCTAAACTGACAACCTGAAACATAAGAGTGTGCCAACTTATAATCTATGCTTGTTTCATTGATTCCTAGCAGCACTCCATGTGCAACATGATTCCCTTATTCAGTACACCACTAAGCCAAAATAATGCTTCTGAGCCCAAAGTGCCACACTATCAGGCATGAAAAAGAGGACCGTGATGGTCCCATGTCCAGAATTTTTGTAAGGTATCATCCATTTTCAGTTGCTCTAGATGCACTTCCCAGCGACTGCAGCCTCCAAACTGGGGGAAAACTCCAAAGTGCACAAACCTAGAGATGTGCTAAGTAAGGGAAGCTGTAACTCTATATAAAGTTACTCAGACAGTACCCTTTTCCCATGAATGAATGCCATGGGACTTGCTCCTCAGCAAGCCATGTACAGGACTGCTGGGCAAAACTTGAAGACCTCTCTCGGTTCCCAGGCACTCCTTTCTCCTCACTAAGGAAGGTGCAGGAAAGAGTGTGCACCTTCTTAACAGAGCTCTTAGGTGCCTCTTGCCTTGCATTACTTCACACACAACCTGAGTAATAAATGGCCCCTTCTCTGTCTCTATGAAGAGACTTTCCACCCTGGTTCCCGCCTTATTTCTTTACTCCTGGAGCAGGTGCCTGGTGAGAGAATGGAGGTCTCCAGTCTTCTGTTGACCCAGGCAGGGTTTTTGCACTGTCAAGTTGGAAGCCCACTTTGGCCTCATTTCCACTACATAAAAACCAGTTTTCAAACTGATCTGAACTGGCTTAAATGGCCCATGTTTGCATTTCATAGAGTCATAGAGTTGGAAGAGACCACAAGGGCCATCCAGTCCAACCCCCTGCCATGCAGGAACTCCCAGTCAAAGCATCCCCGACAGATGGCCATCCAGCCTCTGCTTAAAGACCTCCAAGGATGGAGACTCCACTACACTCCGAGGGAGTGTGTTCCACCGTCAAACAGCCCTTACTGTCAGGAAGTTCCTCCTAATGTTGAGGTGGAATCTCTTTTCCTGCAGCTTGCATCCATTGTTCTGCGTTCTAGTCTCTGCAGCAGCAGAAAACAAGCTTGCTCCCTCCTCAATATGACATCTGTTCAAATATTTGAACAGATGTAATATTGAGGAGGGCGCAAGCTTGTTTTCTGCTGCTGCAGAGACTAGAACGTGGAACAATGGAGCACCTTATGGTTTTGAGTGAATGGCCACAGTACAGGCATTTAACCACTGCGCCACCAGGGCACACATATATCCTGTGTGACCCTGGGAAGGGAGGAGTGATTTGCAAATGTATTGTTCTGTTGTTAATGGCAGTCCTCAGGGTGGGAGGATGTGCAAAAGAGGATTAATGTCTGCTAAATACTGCTCATTGTTTGCTGGGAATCCCCTGACCCCAGGCTGTTTCTCATTTGCATTGGTTGAGTCTTAATTCCCAGGGTCACACAGGTAATATATATCCAATCCTTTTTCAGGCAAACATTCTCTGAAGATGCCAGCCACAGATGCTGGCAAAACTTCAGAAAGGAACTCTTCTAGAACATGGCCACATAGCCCAAAAGCTCCACAAAAAACTATGGATGCCAGCCATGAAAGCCTTCGACTCCACATTTGAATTGATCCATTGCTGAACGTGAATGCGAAGTGGATTAAATTGAAATGGGTAGGTTCGGTCATGGCTTGAATAGTGTGAATGTCTATTCAACGCTAAATCACTTCATCCTTCAACTCAAAAAACAAGGAGGCCCTGGTTGTCCTTCAGCAATGGTGGTTTTCCTGCTCTTGGACTTTTCCCTCATATATCATCATATAAGTAATAGAGTATGCCCTTTTCTTCCCCTAGTTGATGGAGGTGATGGCAGGCAAAGAAAGAAAGAGAAAGAAAGAAAGAAAGAAAGAAAGAAAGAAACTGAAGGGGAGGGAAAGAAAGAAACTGAAGGGATGGCAGCTGTGTGGCTGCCTTCAGGATCCCAGCACTGAAAGGAAAGAAGGAAGGAAGGAAGGAAGGAAGGAAACAAGGGAAGGAAGAATTATCCAAAGTACGACAACCTGAGTTTTGTCATCTTGGCTACTAGGAATATTTCTGGCTTGATCTGCTCCAGGACTCATTTGTTTTATTGTTGTTGTTGTTGGCTGTCCATGGGATCCTTAGCACTCTTCTCCAGCACCACATTTCAAATGAATTGATTTTTCTCCTATCCACCTTCTTAACTGTCCAGCTCTTATATCCATACATGGCAACAATGGCTTGTACGATTCTGTGCTCAGTTGTATACCCTTGCATTTTAGGATCGTTTCTAGTTCTTTCTTAGCTGTCCTCCCCATTCTTAATCTTCTGCTTTCTTGGCTGCAGTCTCCATTTCTATCAATGTTTGATCCCAGGTATGAAAATTCTTTTATTATTTCTGTTTCTTCATTGTCTGATACAAATTTGTGTAGGTTCATGAGCAGATTAAAATCTTGGGAAAGAGCTGTTAAACTGCCTCCAAGATTGAGTGACAGCAGTCACGTGATAGAGAGGGAATGAGAAAGAGGGAAATAGAATGAGGGGGAAAGAAAGAGGGAAATAGAATCAGAAAGAGGGAAAGGAGAATGTAATGCATAATTTTTCCAATTTATATCCCTGTTTTGGTGGATTTTAGATGTTACTGGAAGGCAAGACCCTGGTTTGGAAGGAAGCCTGGTATGGTTCCTCCTCCCTGGGCCACCCTGAGGGGTTAGCTTCGCTTCACACAGGGATTGCAGTTATTAGCAATTCTAGAATCTTGGGTGAGAGCTGTTAAACCACCTCCAAGATTTGTAAGTGATAGCACTCCTATGATAGATGGAGTGAGAAAGAGGGAAATAGACAGAGGGAAATAGAAAGAGATAGAATGAGAACAAGGGAAAGTGAAAGTGGGAAACAGAATGAGAAACAGAGAAACAGAGATAGAATCAGAAAGAGGGAAATGCCTGTAGAAAGAGAGAAATAGAATGAGATAGAATGAGAAAGAGGGAAATAGAAAGAGACAGAACAGGAAAGAGGGAAATAGAATAAGAAAGGACCTTATCAGATGGGAGGAATTTCTCTTTGTTGCGAATGGAGCCAATTGGAGCCAATTTGAATTCACATGAATTCGCTAGTTTAGTGAATTTACGTAAATGCCAATTGCATTCAGAATGCATTCAGAATGATTTCCCATTACCCGAAAATGACCCCCCCCCCATTGCCTGAAATTGTGTGAGATACTTTAATTCTCAATAACATGAAACCCCATGATTGCGTTTGGATTGCCATTGGATTATACTTCCAATTTCCGATGTCTGATAAGGTCCAAAGAGGGAAACAGAAAGAGATAGAATGAGAAAGAGGCAAATAGAAAGAGGGAAATGGAATGAGATACAACGAGAAAGAGGGAAACAGAATGAGAAAGAGGGAAATAGAAAGAGGGAAATAGAATAAGAAAGAGGGAAAGAGAGATAGAATGAGAAAGAGGGAAATAGAAAGAGGGGAACTGAATGAGAAAGAGGGAAATAGACGGAGATAGAACGAGAAAGAAGAAAACAGAAAGGGGGAAATAGACTGAGAAAGAGGGAAACAGAAAGAGACAGAATGGGAAAGAGGGAAAGAGAATGAGAAAGAGGGAAATAGAAAGAGGGAAAGAGGACGAGAGAGAATGAGAGAGAGGGAAAGGAGACGGTGTAAGGCACAGTTTCTCCAACAGTGCTGAATGCCTGGCCCCTGTTTCGGTGGCCTTTTGGCTGTTGGAGGGAGGCGAGCCCTGCCTTGGGGGTCCCTCCGCCTCCTCCCTGGGCCACCAGGAGTTACCTGAGGAGGGCTTGGCTTGGCTTCCCTCCCCTGAGTCCCTCCTTGAGTCCCCTGAGCCCTCCCTCCTGACGAGAGGGACTCCCTGCTGGGAGGGGACTCAGCCAGCCTCTGCCTAGGGCTCTTCCCCCCTGGAGTCCCCTGCTCGCCTTGTTCCAAAAGGGGCCAGGAGGAGGAGGAGGAGGAGGAGGGAAGGCAACTTTGCTTGCCTCAATGTTGGTTGGCTGGGGCTGAAGAGGAGGGGGGGGAGGTGGAGGGGTGGGCGGTGGTGGTGGCTCCTCCCGGGTCCCTCCTGCCCTGCTGCTGCTGCTGCTGCCGGCTCCAGACCAGGGCTCTGGCTGCTTCTGGGCTGGCTCTGTTTTTCCCCCAGACCCCCCTATTCTGGAGGAAGAAAGCATGGGGCTCCGGGGGGAGAAGCCTCCTTTGCTGCGCCTCCTCTTCCTCTTACTCTTCGGTGAGTCTCCTGGCAGAGGGTGGCTTTGTGTGTGTGGTGTGTGTGTGTTTGTGTTTATTTTTTTTTTAAGGGGGGAGGGTTGGTGCCACTGGAGCCAGGCGTCCTCCTTTTCCCGGACGCGCCCTCCATGCCCCAGCCTTCCACTCCAGGAGGACGCCCTCTCCCTTTGCAGCATGGACTTCTTCGTGGCATGCTTCTGGCAGGAGCCTTGGCAGCTTTTGTTCGGGCACCTCCTCCTCCTCCCTTTTGTTGGTTTTTTTCCCACCCCTTCCTTCAGAGTCCTCCTTTTTGTCCTCCTTTTTGGAGGGGGGGGGGTGAGGACACCCTGGTTTTCTTTTCTTTTTTCTTTTTGGAAAATGGGGGGTTTCAGGCCTTTTAAGGACTTTAAATGGTAGGGTTTTGGAGATGGGGAAGGCAGCTTCTATCTTTCATTCTTTCTGGCTTTGTCCACACCAGAGAAATAACTCGGTTTGGCACCGCTTTAATTGCTTTGGCTCAAGGCTGTGGAATTCTGGGAGTTGGAGTTTGTTGTGGGGTCCGCTCTGAGCCCCACAACAAACTCCAACTCCCAGAATTCCACAGCCTTGAGCCAAAGCAATTAAAGCAGTGCCAAACCGAGTTATTTCTCCAGTGTGGAAAAATCTTCAACATTAAAGAGAGACCGAAGTGCATTTAAAGCATCCCGCAAATGAAGCGGGAAACGTCGAGGAATTGCGCGAATGACGATCGCACACAATTTGCGCACAAATAATATAAACAAATAATTTAAAAAATAACGATGCCGGATATGTGTTGACACCAAAATCCCAAAAGTAAAAAAATAAAATAAAAAGTGCACACATCGATGCTTCTTTGTGAGCACTTTGATGCTCACAGGCAATTGCACAAATGAAGTGATATCGAAAATGTGTTGCTGCTGAAATCCTGAAAGTAAAAAAGAAAAAAAAAGATGCACGTCAGTGCTTCTTTGTGACCATTTTAAGGGTGGGTTTTGTTGTGCAACATCGTGTGAAATCCAGGGTGTTCACAGGATAAAGTCCCGATCGCTTTCATGTGATAAACTCGGGTGCCATGACTCCATCAGGGGTCCTTGCACTTCAGGGGAAAGGCCTCCACACCTTTAGTCCCAGGAATCTGTGTTTGGGTCCCACTAAATGGAGATGGCTGTCCTGGCCTGTGAAAATTCAAAGATATAGCCATGTTAGTCTGTAGAATCACTACATCATTGAGAGGTAGCACCTTTTTGACTAAAAGAAAGAAATATGGCAGCATGAGCTTTTGCACACCTGAGGAAGGAGACAGAAATCTACAAAAGCTCATGCTTCCCATTTCTTTCTTTCAGTGAGTCTCAAAGGTGCTATAAAATCTCTCTAGATATTGCCCTGTGAGAGAATCTGAGACCATTTCCCCTCGTCTTGAGGTGGCCTTGCAATCGTCTTGCTCCGTGCTTCGCAATCTTTAATGCAGGTTTGGATCGCCGTTTCCTAAAAGGTGGGTTAGGATGCCAGGGAGCTTGGTTGTACTCCTTGCCGTTGAAGAGGTAGGACGTTATCACACAACAGGAATTGGAAGTGTAACCCAGTGGCATACCGAACGCAATCATGGGTTTTCACGTTATTGCGTGAGAGATTATTACACACAATCGCTGGTAGTGGGAACGCATTCTGAACGCAATCCCACATCTTTTCCCAGGCTATCTTTTCTTTTGAAATTGAGAGGAATCCCTCCTGTGTGATAACGCCTGTAGTTAAGCTGCTGTTGAGTTCTTTCATTCATGGGCTGCATCCAATCCAGTGCAAAAATAATCCAGTTTGGCACCACTTTAACTGCCATAGCTGTATGCTATAGAATTCTGGGATTCTGGGAACTACAATTCTCAGAATTCCATCGCCTTCAACCATGGCAGTTAAAGCCGTGCCAAACTGGATTATTTCCTCAGTGTGGATTCAGCCATGGAGCCTCAACGGCTCAGTCTTTCCTTGCTAGCCATGAATAAGGAATGCTTGCATTGAGTTCTTGTATTTTGGAGTGCAGGAATGCTGCCTTCAATAGTCCTCTCCTCCCCCTTGAGGTGTGAATATATTTAATCATTGTGAACTTTCCAGTCTAAAGTGCTAGTGTTTCAATGCTTTGAAAACAGCGTCTTCTTTCATTGTTTATGCTCCGCGCTTTGATTAAAACCTCCCCCAGTTTCTGCCAGTGCATTTTATTTTATCCTTTGCTTTTGCGGAAGGTGCCCTGTCAGTATCTTCAGCAGTTGTTTTCACTTCATAGTTCTTTCTGTGATGTCTAGATTAATGGAAACATAAGCATCTTCTAGAATCCGCCAGTGTAGCGTTTTTGTAAAGGTATTGTGAAAAACCGCTGAATTTAGCTTTGTGCATATCTTGGTGGCGTTCTGACATGCAGAGATGATGCAGAGTTCATAGTGCTAATTTTAGTTTTGTTAATTTGTGTTCACAATATATCTTACTAATTAATGAATGGCACTTTTGTAATTGCTAAAGTTTGTTGGCTCTGTTGGAACAGCTGTCCTGGTGTGGATTCCGGTGCTAGACAAGAAGAGGTGTGTTCCATACTTGTATTCTGCCCTGTGGCACTTGGAAAACTTTTGTAACAACACTGCTTAAAATAAGCTGCATGTGTAAGAGGGTGAAAACCTGGGAAATGTAATATGCAGAAGGGATTTTGAAAAGTCAGTAGTGCAGGTTGAGTCTTCCTTAACTGAAATGCTTTGCACCAGAAGTTTGGATTTTGGATTTTTTTCCAGATGTTTGAATATTTGCATGTACATAATAATGAGATATTTTGAAGATGGGATCCAAGTCTAAACATACAATTCATTTATGTTTCATATACACCATATATACATAGCCCAAAGGTAATATTATACATAATATTTTGAATAATTTTGTGAATGAAACAAAATTTATATACACAGAACCATCAGAAAGCAAAAGTATTACTATCTCAGTCACCCACGTGGTCAGTTTTAGTTCTGGGATATTTGGGATTTTGGAATTAAATATAAGGGAAACTCAGCCTGTAGTGCTTCATAGCATATGACAAGGGTATTTTGAAGCTCTTGTAAATAAGCTATAAGGTATCAATTATAACATATAGTTAAATCTTAGAGATTTTATTTTCTAACACTACAGGATATAGAATAATGCTCTTGTCTTAAGCAGAAGGTAATGGGAATTCATGACTTGGGACGTATAATGGGAAGACCATCTCTCCTAAGTATTTTCACAATGACTTAAACCAGTTGCAGAGTACTTTGACAATCAGTTCTGAAATCCCACATGTTTTGATGGCTTAATGTTATCTGGCTAGGCCATATTTCTGAGTAATTTGAATAATTATATACTATTGAAACCATTTTCCAGTATACATTTAACTTTAAATGGAGAGCTCCAGTAAACATGGCCTGAGGTACATGTTGTAGTGAATGGCGCCGCCCGAATTAATGGGCCGGCGCTGTTGCTGCGTGAAGGAAGGCCTCTCCCCTTCCCGCGCGCCAGGCTTGGGCGCCCCAGCGGCCGGTGCAAGCGCGGGCTCGATGCTGATTGGCCACCGGGAGGAGCAGGAAAGGAACCTGTCCGATTGGCCACATCAGGGTATGGCGTGCCCTCCTATTGGTGGAGAGCTCGGAGAGGGTGGTGCCTCCATCGTTCCTGAGCCCTCATTGGCTGTTGGGCCTATTTAAGGCCGTGTAAGGTGAGCGTCGGCACCATTGCCAGTTCTGCTCTCCCACCCTCCCTCCCTGTTTTGGGAGTTGATTGTCACAACTTCTGTTCTGGGTGGCAGCATAGGCCTGGATCTGGGGTAGGAGTTTCCAGGGCCCGCTGGCACTGGATCGGGAGTCCTCATGACCCGGGTAAGGAGCGGTTCGCTGTGGCCATTGTGGGGGCCACAGTCGATTAATACCCGGTGACTAGGATGTCTCGCAATTCGATGTGAAGCAGCGCAGTTGCCTAACTGCGCAACAGGGCGGAGCTTGGCACGTACGTCATCCCGATGTTTGCCCCTGCTACCAAGGGTACATCAACCAACCAGGGTGTTGCTGATGGCCAGATCCAGACCTTATGCTTTGGGCCAACCCTATGGTTTTGTGTTGTTCTGCATGTGTGGAACAGTTAATAAAGTTGTGGCCTTTTTTCCTCCAACCAGGTTTCTGTATTTATTGGGGGGGCCTGACCTGCGTGGCAACTGACCTGTACAACCAACAATGAGTAAATTGGGTGTGGGGGCCTTTAATCTTTAAACCAAAGGACTCATATGGATGAGTTTCTGCACACATGTTAATTCTACCTTCCTGATGGCTATGAATACTGGAAGTGAGTGGGGCTGTGAGAAAAATCGAGTGGGATGGTGTTGAGGAGTTTGATAGCTATCAGGCCTAAAAGGGTTCAGTCCTTTTTACCTGAATGCCCTCATTTGTAAATAATTAGACTGACTCCTTGAACTCTTCACAGCTAGGACAAATCTTAGTATAAACAAAAACAAGTGTTTGTGTGTCCAGAAGAGAAGCAACCAGCCAGTGAAAAGTCTGGAAACTATGCTATGAGGAGTGGCTTAGGGAGCTGGCTATGTTTAGCTTGGGGAAGAAAAGGTTAAAAGTGACATGATAGCCATGTTTAAATATCTGAAGGGATGTCATATTGCGGATGGAGCAAGCTTGCTTTCTGCTGTTTCAGAGACTAGGGCTGCGTTTCCACTATGATTTAAAGTGAATTGCTGATCAGGTTATATGACCGTCATTCCCATTTGAAACTGGTTCTGATCCTACTGTGATTGGTTTCAATCACAACGAAGCAAGGCAAACGTAAAAATTCCGCTCTTTCCTGATATTAGTTCTTTGGTGGTTCTTTTGAAAAGAATCTATTCCGAAGCGTATACAAGTGGGAACAACGGATCAGAATCGCATCATTCTGGAGGGGAGGGACTAATGGCAGAGGGGTGTTTACCATTCCTCCTCAGTTTTTGGTAGATCCACCATTCCCCTCCCACTTCAGCACTGCCTTTGTGGTGTGACCTATAGGTGCATGATTTTTTAAAAATAAAATAAAATAGATAGAACATTTGATTCATTGATTTTGCAACTACTTGCAATCAGTGAGGCAAGTAGTTGCAAAACCAATGAATAGAATCTTCAATCAATTTTTTAGATAGATAGATAGATAGATAGTTCCCAAGCTGGCCTGCCCGGGCTGCTGCTTACATCACTAATGATGCACAGATGTCACAAACTAGTGGGAATGACAATTGTTCCAAAAAAGAAGCGATTACAAGGGGATAATGAAAAGATCAACTTTCATAGTGGGAATGATGGACCTTTTGGAACTGATTTACCAACACAGAGTGAAGGCGAATCGCAAAACGGTTTAAATGTAAATGGGAATGAGCCCCAGGACACAGAGCAGTGGATTCAAACTACAGTGAAAGAGATTCCACCTAAACAATACAAGGAATGTCTTGATGGTAAGAGCTATTTGATAGTGGAATATGCTGCCTTGAAGTGTAATGGAGTCTTCTTTGGAGGGTCTTAGACAGAGACTGGATGGCCATCTGTTGAGGATGCTTTGACTATGTCTTCTTGCATGCCAGGGAGTTGGACTGGATGGCTCTTGTGGTCTTTTTCAATTCTGAGTCTTAACGCCAATACTAGGTGTGCATGTGTCCTTCCCAAAATACTTACAGGAGAATCCCTTGTTTAAAAGTTCCCTCATGTCAAAGTTTCCCTGTACTAGAAGAATAAAATATCAGGAAAGAGGCAGTAGATAAACAATTTTCTCTTATTCTTGCATCTTTGCACAGTGTGATCCAACCATTTGTGCTCAGAAGCAAAATCTTAATGTGAAGCATTGAGTCTTACTCCCTTATGTGTGTGTTACAGCCTTGAATGTGTAAAAAAAAAAGTCCAGTACAGTTGGATGGGACGCTTCCCTAGTGGGAAGAAAAACACTCCTTGATTTTCAAGAAATGTGTTGCTGATTTATACCATGCAGAGAGGTTTAGATCACTTTGTCATGTGATATGGGATCAAAGGTCATGCCTGCTACTCGTACATAGAAAGCAATTCCCTAGTTATAGATTTACCCAATCAGGTATATAAGGAAGTGTGTGGCTATGGCTAGTTTCAGAAGAACATATCTTATTACTTAATTCATATGGAAATAGCAGAGACAAACATGCAGGGGGGAGGTGTTAATCTCCTGTTAGGCAGGGCTTGGAAAAGTTGTTTTTGGACAACAACTCCCAGAATCCATAGGAAGCCTACATACATATAAGAACATTAGTATTTAATTTGTTATGAACTGGCTTTGCAAGATGATTTTGCTTCTCAGGAAGCATAAAATCACACAGCTCAAAGAGGTAAGGAAGTGAGAAAGGTGAAAAAATGGCTTGTCTGCAGCCTTTTCCCTAATACTTCAGTTTTCTACCTGCAGCAACCAGTGGCCTCACTAGGGGGGGTGCAGACTGCACCTTAAGGGTGTGTGAAACCACTGCTCCTCAAACACCTACCTTTTGGCAGAAATAGGCTGTAGCATTCACCTGCTTCCCTTTAAAATGCTTTAAGAGATGGTGGGAATGGGGTAAAGCTCAGTGGGAGGAGAAAGGAGAAGCCCCAGAATTGTTTAAAATTAAAAAAAAAATAGAAAAAAATATATTTTTTAATTCTTTTAAATTTTTCTTTTAAAACATCCCATTTTAAACCCAAACATCACTATGTAAATGTAAATACATTTAGGTTATGTGTATGACATTGTAATTTGAAGGTATATAATTTTAATTTTGCCAGTTGTTAATGTCACAACTATTACCATGACATTCAGTGACATGTGGGAATTACGATTTATGAGTAACATCAGTGCAAAAAAGTGTTACTAGGGATTATGTATGGTATGAAAGGGGAGAAGGAGGTCAAGGGGTGTGTGTGACACCATGAGTTCCTGCACTTGGGTACACCCTAGGGTACACCAACCCTAGGGACACCACTGGCAGCAACCATTCTGATTGGGAGATTCTGGAAGTTACAGCCACAAAGAAAACCTTTCCAGGCTTTTCTATTGAGCATGAGGTTTTAAACTTTGACTAACAACATGAGTGTTTAGTAGTTAGTATGTCTCTCTACTAGATAGGAACAATAAGGCTAAGGTTGTAAATTTGCATGAAAACCATCTTACAAGTTCCTGTGGTTGTTAAAGTTGTGTGCATTTAGTCTGTAGCCCAAGCTAATGTCAGTTCTTCCTGTCCTAATTAACATAAGAAGTTTGATTTAATTTTTAAAAATCTTCTTTTTTTCAGTGAGAAAAAGCTTGAGGGAACCAGGTGACTCATGTTATAACTGAACTTTATCACACAGGGGAAAATTGGGGGCTTAAACTGTCATTATCCTGGGACAGTTGTGCAATCATGGGAAGATTTTCACATACATTGCAATTAAAGAGGACTTATGCCGTGAACAATTGATTTCCTTGTGAATGATCCTGGTTATTGTCAGGATGTCCTCTTTAATTGTGATATCATGTGAAAACCTTTAGCATGACTGTGAGATTTTCACGGGATAATGACAGTTTAAACTCCTGCTTTTGCCTGCTTTTCCCCATGTCATAAAGTCCTCTGTAAGAACATTCCCAATCAACCTGCAAAATCCCCAAGTAATCAATATTTGTCTTCATTGCTTCAGAGGTCCTTCCATCGCTTTTTTCTGTCTAATCTCCAGCTTCTGGCTAGCATTAGGAATCTTTCAGAGTGCTTCATCTCATGTTCATTGTTGTTTGCCATGGCTTGCATTTCCAGCTGTTTGATTTCTTTGATGCTGCAAACAGTTAGTAATTTAAATCAAGGTTTAATTCAAACCCTGCAGTTAAAAGCTTCCAGTAATTAGTTGCTTGTCTGCTCATAATCACAAACCTCATGAAACAGTGTTCTTTACAATGCAATTATAGTAAAGACCAAACAAGGGAGAACATAAAGGACTTTGCCCATTAGATATGCTATTAGTCAGATCAATAGAAATGGATCTGCAGAGCAAGAATATGAGGGCAATCCTAGTTACTGATGTAATGGAATAAACAAGTACTCTGTTACCTGTTCTATTGCCATTACCAACAATGGAGGATATTTTTTTTTCCTTCCTGCTTCTCTAATATGTAAAGAAAAAATATTTTCTACTTTGTCAGTAGACACTTTTAAAGATGAAGTTTGTCCTCCTTAGTACAAAGGGGGCATATGTTTTTTCTAGGCTAACTAATCTTTGCTTGTTCTTTCTATTCATTTGCTTTGTTCCTAATTTTCAGAAGGATTTTAAGGCTTCTGACTACATGCAGGCAGATAGCACATGTGCTCTCCTCACTGATTTTTTGATATCATGGACAATTGCAATAAAAGTATATGACAGAAATTCTTCTTTCAGTTCAGTTGGATTCAGGAAACTGTGCATATGAGTGTTCTTTGGAGATTTAAAAACAATCTCTTGGGCTGCATTGTAGAAATAGTGAGTACCTTTGCATAGTGCTGTGGGTTTTCCAGAAAAAGTCGAACTGGAAGAATTACCCGTGCTTGAAATAATGTTATCTGATTTAACATATTTACCTATTATATTCAAATACATTCAAAGCTTTATATAGAAATGATTTTATTGGAATATTTGTAATAATATAGAGAGAAAAACATATATATACAGTCGCCCTTCTGTTTCCATGGACTTGAAGTCTGTGGTCTTGATTATTCATGGAGAGGTGAGCCCCATTAGCTAAAACGATGTGCGTGAAGAGCTGTGCACAGGAGCATACGGCCATTCAAGCCAATGGGAATTGAATATGTGTGAGTTTCTGTTTTTGCGGGGGGGGGAGGGGCGGAACAGATCCCTCGCAAAAATAGAGGGGTGACTGTACTCCCCTTCTATATAGAAAAAATGCCTACACCTGAAAGACCACTTTTATTTTAATGTTACATACCTAAAGAGTGCCATACCTGATATATTACCAATTTAACTTTCTATTGCTGATGTATAACTATAGTATCTTCAGCTTCACCTGTTGTCTCTGTGTGTATGTGCCTTCAAGTCACCCATTGACTTATGGCAACCCTAGGAATTTCATAAGTTTTTTTTAAGGGAAGGAATACTCAGACATAGTTTTGCCATTTCCTTCCTCTGAAACATAGCTTACAGCACCTGTATTCATTGGAGATCTCCCATTGAAGTATTAACCAAGGATGACCCTGCTTAGCTTTCAAGATCAGACAGATTCTGGTGCCTTTGGGGTATTTTCCTATCAGTTCCATTTGAAACTGAAAAATAAAGCCTGATATTGTTCAACTAGCTGAACATTTTAAGTTATGGAAGGATGTATGTGAGTCTGTGGGCACAAACACCTTGTCACACTTTCTCTTGACAACTTGTACTTCTAAGTGGGTGAGAAGCAAGAGATTTTTGTGAAATAGAAACAAGCTTAGCAGCATGTTCATTTGTTAGTCCATTCCTAGTGGTTATCAGTGTCTTTGAAGAATAACTAAATGTTTCTTTCTTGTATTACAGAACAGCATCTCAGATAGCTGTTGTTAATGTGCGTATGGGGCAAAACAGACTGGCATGATATGCCGGTTGGGGGCAGCGTTGCGATGTGGCCTTTAGGTGATGCATGCCCCAATGCCATCCCCAAGCCAGTGTCATGCCGCCTATCTGACTAGATGGTGGAAAGTGTTACGGTGTTCAGGCTGCACAGTGTTTATATGCCACACACAACAGGAGCTCTGAAAAGGTGCTGCCATGGCAGAAAGGGTGGCTTTTTTCCACCCCAAAAAGGAACAGTATTTTGCTGCTTCTTTTGGGCTGGAAGAATGCTGGATCAGGGCCTCAGCGTGTAATTACTACAGCCCTAATCCGGTGACCCATCTGTACTGGCCCTATGTTTTAGAAAATGTTCCATGGAAAATCCATAGCATCAGAAAATTTTCTGTTTTGGAAAACCACATCTCTGCTAATAATTTCTCCAAATTTTTTTTTCGGGGGGGGGGGGTAATGTAAGTGGATAAAATAAAATGTTTTGAATTACAGCTCCTGTCATTGGTCATAGAGGCTGAAATTTCTGGAAGATATTTCCTAAGGTTACCTATTCCTGATGTGGGTAATGTACAACTAAGATCCTAAAAAAACCCAACATGTTAAGTGTAGGAACTTGTGACCCTTGCAAAGTATCCAAACAATGATACAATTTAGCCTTGTGCACTCTCTCTTCTTTTGTTTCTCTGCTTGCACATCCCTTGTAGCAAACTGCTTGTGAAACTGACAAGGTATTCAAAAACAAGTATTGTGGGAGGGCTGATGTTGAAAGAAAAAAATATATACAGTGAGGCCTTTGTATCTGCTGGGATTTTGTTTCAGGACCACCCATGGATACCAAATTCCCTGCATACGAAGTTCCATTATATACAGTGGGGTAGTAAAATGGTGTCCCTTATAAAATAGCAAAATCAAGGTTTTCTTTTTGGAATTTATATCTTTTTGGAATACTTTCAAGCTGTGGGGAGTTGAATATGTGGATAAAGATTCAGTGGATGCGGAGAGCTGACATTATATTCACGGAATGTGATTAGGTCTTTGGATGTCCCTAAAGTCATTCTGTGCATCCCAGTCACCATCAATTAGGAAAACAAGGTCTTTCTTAGTGAAAACAATATTTTAAAAATTATTGGAGGAAAGGATGGAATGAAGGAAGAGAATAAAACAATACAACTCACATAGGCTTGAATAAAAGTTACATTATTTGTCCCTCCTTGTTTGTCTTAAGATTTGAGCATTGGGTTATGAAAGTCATACACTCCTATCACCAGAAATCCCTGTGATAGGTTCACCTTAGGGTCGCCATAAGTCAGAAATAAATTGAAGGGACACAACAACAATAATTTGTTCTAAGCAATTATTTTGTCTGTGCTCATTGTTTGGTGTTGTAGATGGGATGTGAACATTATTTCTTTAATTTATATTCTGCCCTCTACTGTGGGATCTCAGGGTGGCATACAATTAAAACAACATTCTTATTTAAAACAGTTCCAAATTACAAACAGCAGAAGAATTTAAACGGAATAAGCAGAATAATTTAATGACTTCCTGTACTGGGAGGAAGGCGAGATAATAATAATATTATTATTTACCAGATCAAAACAATAGAAAGGCTAAAATAGTTAAAACAATGTAGTTGTATATTGTAAAAAGTAATAAATGTTAGGCCCTAAAGTCCTTTATACAAGCCATATTTTTAGGTTGGCACCTAAAAGAGGCCATGTTGTCATCAACCAGGCCTCCAAGGGGAGGACCTTCCATAAGCGGTGTGTGCCACAGCAGAGAAGGCTGTGTCCCAAGTCCCTGTATGATGTATCATTCTGTCTAGTGGAACAAAGCAAAGGAACCCCAGATCTGCCCCAATCCCAGCAGATTTCACTTCTCAAGTATCAACTACATGCAATGTTCTGTGAACATGAACATTTCCCCCAACAGTTTTTATAACTCATTTCTCCGTGGGGTGAGCAAGAGCTCAGAGGAGGCAGGTTTGCTAATTAAAATTGCTTGCTCTTCATGTTTCATGTGAATTTTAAATTTCACTTCGAGTTGCCTGCAACTATTTTGGGGAACTAAAACAAAAAAAACAAAATTTAAATGTTGTGTGTAGTTTGACCCTTTTTATGTTCTGTTTATTCATTCCAAATATGAGCAGGCTGCCAGCTCAGTGTTTGAAAATACTGCTACATAGTATTTTGATGCTAGCAGTGTGCTTCCCCCCCCCAGCTTCAGATAGTTGAGAAATAAATAATTTAAATGCTGATAATTGAGAACAAAGGCGAATTACTCATAATGTTGGTTCAATAATGATTTGAACATTTTATAAAACACAGACATCAAAACAACTGCTTCCAGGAGAGGACTCATGCCCCAAACATCTTACTAAGGATAATTTATGGTAGATTAGATCTTCGTCCTTACCATGACACTGCCTTTCTGCAGTGATAGGACTTCATGCTCCTGTGAGGCAGGAGGATATAGTGATGACAGGAACGCTGCTAGTAGGGTCTTCCATGTCACACAAACTTTTGTTGATGAGCCAGATTATCTGTGATGTTAACAAAAAAGGAAGAACAATAGACCTCATCCACAACATTTGAGAAATCAAAGGGACATTTAAATCAAGAGTGGGGTTGCTCTACAACTGGCAGGGGAACATATTAATGACCAATTTTTTTTAAAAAAAAAATCCTGAATTTGTAGATAGCTAACTTTCTTTGGTCAAGGAGTTCCCCTCCAGAGCAGAACAGCCCTGCAAGAAAAAACAAGAGCAACTTTATTAGCACAGATCAAAAATTTATAAACTTGCATAATAACAACATAGAACACTATGTGCTCATGTGTGCAGTTGAGAGGTTCTGGTATTGCAATAGGCAAAAGTATTCAATAGGGCATTCATTTTATCAGCTTTGGTTTGTCTATGTTGCTAGTTTACTGCCATGTCTTAGGGTTTTGGCTTACACTAGACCAAATCAAGTCTGAACTATCCCTAGAAGCAAGATGACTATAGGCCATATTAGAAGAAGACATGACTCATTACAAAAGACAAAATGCATGGTAAGGTAGAAGGCAATAGGAGAAAGGGAGATCACATTACAGGTGGTTAGACTCAATCAGGGAAGCCACAGCCCTGGATTTGCAAGACCTGAGCAATCTCTGGATGACAGGGTGAGAGGCTTGCTGTAAATTGAAGTTGACTTGATAGTAGTTAACAACATCAAAAAGCTTATTCAGGTTAAACAAAGTTATAAAGATGGAAAATTCTTCAATAGAATTTCTGAAAAGTTGAGTTGGTGCCAGAAGCTTGGACACCCAACACACTTAGAAAGCACTGCTTGTTTGCCCTTTGTAGGGCTTGAAGAAGTTACTTTTTTATTACGTCTCCCAGGATCACAGCCAGCTTGACCACTGGTAGATTCTGGTAGCTGTAGCTACCAAGCTTTTCCAAACTGGCCCTACCCCATTTTGAAGATCACTCATCTTCTGAAACATATGATTCATCAGATGTCTTTGAGCTCTAAGGGCATATAGATAGGTGGTAGGTGTGTACATCTGTAATGCCCCATCTGAAATGCTGTGTACTTTTCTGATTAATCTGAGAGAGGAAAGACTGCATCCCAGATGGCTAGGTTCAATTAGAGAGGTCATGGGCATGAATCTACAAGACTTAAGCAGAGCTGTGGAGGGTAGGGTGTGTGGAGATGTCTCATCACAGGGTTGCCATGAGTGGGGGATGACTTGAGGGCAGTTAACAACCACAACTATCCCATACAGAGCTAACATAGCCACATTAGTCTGAAACATCAGTATGCAAAGGGATCTTGTTGCACCTTTGAGATTAACTGCAAAAAAAAAGCTGTAACATAAGTTTCAGTAGACTGAGGAAGCAGACCAAGTCTATGAAAGTTTGTGCTACAGCTTCTTTCACAGAGTTAGTCTGAAAAGTACATTTCCAGAGCTTGAAAACTAAGAGAAACTTACATAAAATTATCAAAAGAGTGGAGTATCTTGTCTACAAGCAAAGTTTAACATATTTCAGTCTTTTTTTAGTGGGGGAGATGACTTAGAACTGGTAGTAATGGGCAGAAAGAAGATTATAAAATTCAGAATGATGAAAGAGAAGAGATGAGATGAAGAATTCTTTTTTTTGTTGTTGTTGTTCTTCTGAACTGCAGCTTGGCCTACCAGAAGAAGCAAAAAGCAGACCTGAGATAGCTGCCAAAGGAAATGCTTCATCACACTAGGAATAATTAGTTCAAGAAATTTACTATCACGTGGTTTCGTGGTGACCACTGAGTTGTATGGCTTTTTAAAGGAAATAAATTGAATGAAGTTTTTATTTCCTGCTTGTACATTTCCAGAGGCACATGGTTCTCCTGTGCTATAGATATAATTCTGGACTAAAGGAACATTTTAAAATAAATAAATAAAAATTTGAAGTTCTTATAGAAAATGCCTATTTACTTATGCTAGGATCAAGGTGGTAGAATTCTTGTTTTAGCAATATATTTTAAGATGTGTGCCTTTTTTCTCCTTTGCTAATTTTATTGTCATGAACCTTATCTGAACTGTGCCCCTTGTTGACTTGGTATCTTATTCATTTAAATATAACAAAATACCAGCACAACTACATGTTAATACCCTTTAGGAAGCAATGTCTTTTTCATAGCCCTGTGGATTGAGATGGGGCTGTTTGTTAAACAATACATGAAAGAATAAAGATGAATGAAGGCAGAACAATAAATACTGATATAGATTTCTTTGTGAAATTATAGAGAAATTCTATTTCTACATTTGGAAGAATATATAAAAATACTAGTATGTTTATACATTAATGATATATTCAGTTTCTGAAGATCTATGAAATAATAATTCCAGAACTTGTAAAGGCACTGGAAGATTTTCACTAAGCAGTCTGCCCAGTGAAGGACTGATCCAAAATGTATAGTGGATATAGAATGCAAAGCTCTAATGATGAAATAAATTAAATGGGAGAATGTTTGACAGAGAATGTGTTTATAATCAGTATAATGATAATAATCAGTGGCCCTATCTGTATTTTTGTTAAATCGAAGCTGAATTTGGCTGGCAGGTCTTTTCCAGCAGCTACTTTGAGATCTGAGGATCTTTTGAGAGCATTAGTAGAATCTTTCTGTCATAGAATCACAGATTCATAAACGTGAAAGGAACACTAACGATCTAGTCCAAACTCAGTCAATGCAGGAATCCACCGCTGACAGGTGGCTGTCCAACCTCTGACAGGTGTAAGCATCTGAACATCCCTAATGTGTTCCAGCTATATAGTTTGAGGTAATAATAGGTGACATCATAAGTGGATGCAGCTGCAATGCTATACATTGCACCAGAATAGGTACAGTTGGCCCTTCATATCTTTGGAGGTTGTATTCTGGAACATTCCCCCCCCCCCCCAAAAAAAAACTGTGGAACTCAAGTCCCATTATACTCAATTGCAGCATGATGTGTGTGTGACTGCATTATATTGGCAGTGCCATTGAGGAGAATGGGGTGGGGCCATTTGTGGACAGCAAGCCCACTGATATGGAGGGCTGACTACACTGTGAATGACATGTAGACTCAGCCATGTGGAAAGGCATGGGGATAGAGGAGTTTGCTGAAAGAGCCCACCATCCCCCACTTGCTCTGCATTTCTGACAGAAACCACAAGGCAAAATATAAGTTCTGCCAGAGCAAACAAGACCAGAATCCTTCTTTCATCTCTTATATATTCCTAATCAACTATTTCTGCTTTCTCGTTCCTGGGGACTCCAGATCTTGTCTAGGTAGTACAAAGTTCATCAAGCATCATTGATCAATATCAGTCCTTCTCATCTCCCATATATTCAAACAAACTCTTCACTTTGGAAACCTTCTCAGGTTCTGTTGATGGATAATCAAGCTTTTGGTTACCTAAAGAAACTCTATGGATTGGGATTGGTTTTAAAGTTATAAATAGCACCCCAAAACCTAGCCTTTTGCTGCAGTTATTCCCCCCCCCCCCACTTGCCTGGTCTGTTGCCTCCAGGCATCCATCTGAGTCGCTATTAATTTATCTGTTCCTTTCTGCTTCCCCAGACCTGCATACTCAAGCCTCATAGTTTAAGCCACTCTTGCTTTCTGTGAGCCTTCTCTTAAGGATTGGTAGCTATAGCCCCTTATCCAACTCTCAAACTCTGTTATCCCCTTTCACTTTTCTGTATTTGGTTGTCTCTGAATGCTGTGTGAGAGTGAGTTACTCTAGTATGTGTGCTCTTCTGTATTTTTCCCAGTAAAAGTTCATATAGTTCCCCATGCCTGGAGTCTCTGTCAGTTATTACCAGTATAGGTGGTGTTTAGTTCCTGCATGGCAGTATATTGCTCTCATAAAGCCAAACTAAACTTCCCCAAATTAATTAAAGATAGATTGCAACTGTCAGTAGAGACTCTACAAGTCCCACACATTTTGGATAACATAGGTGGCTGTCCTTACTAACATACCAACAAAGTAAAGTTCACCATTTTCCAAGGTTTTGATCAGCTTTTACCTCCAGTGATAACTTCCTAATGTTAATATGGAATCTTCTTTCTTGTAAGTTGTATTCATTGTCTCAAGCTCTGTGATCTGGAGCATTAAGAAAGCTTCCTCTGCTTTCCTCTTATAGCTCTTCAGATATTTAAGGGGTGGTTGCATTTTTTCTGTAGGTTCAATATACTCAGATCGCTCAACTCTTCCTTACAGGACTTGGTTTCAAGACTCTTTACTGCACTGATTGTTTACAATTGTCAGTGTCCTCAAACTGTGGTACCCAGAACAAATTGTAATATTCCAGATGAAGTCTTATAAAACCCAAACAGGATGGTATTAGTTCCTTGCTTAATAGACACTATACCGTTGATGCAACCTAGAATTGTATTGGCTTATTTGCCCATAGTATTCATACTGTTGGGTCATGTTTAACTTGTGACCTACTAAGACTGCAGAAGCTTTTCACACATACTGCTGTCAAGCAGCTGTTTATCCATCTTTCTGAGAAATGCACACTTTTAGTGACCATTGTATTTTTTACTAAATGCTTAAACACTGACTGTTTAATGATCTGTTTCAGAACCTTATTTGGTATGAACATCAAACTTGTAGGTAGCTGTCTGGCTCCCACCCCCTTTTCAAGTTAGTGATAACATCTGTCTGCCTCCAGTCTGCAGGGTTTTCATCTGTTTCATAAGAAGTCAGAAATAATATATATAGACATTACTCCTGCAACTTCATTAAGTACCTTTGGGTGTAGTGCATGTAGCTCTGGATGCTTGAATTCATGTAAAGTATCTAAATGTTTCTGTACCACCTATTCTGGGCTGCAGCCCCCACACTACATTTTCAGCAGGTTGAATACTGTTGTCCTTTTAGAAGAAGACAGAAGTAAAGGAGGTAGGCATACTATCCCTCTTTTGTTATTTTTTAAATCTCTCTGGCATGCCTGAGTTTATTCTGAACTTCAGCCTTCCTGGCTCTGTGTCTACAGAGATTTGCCTTTTGTTTTGTGTCTGCCCCTTTTGTTACATGTGTCACTTTTTGTTATATGTTTCACTCAGTGCTTCCAAAAATTCCTACTGTAACCATCCTGGTTTCTTGAGATGCTACCATTTTAAAGCTTGATATACAGAGAGACTATAGTGGTCCCTCCACATTTGCTGGGGTTAGGGGTGAAGGACCCCTGTGAATGTGGAAAAACTGCAAAAAAAACAAAACAAAACAAAAAAAAAAACAAAAACAAAAAAACCACACTGTTCTTTTTACCTGAGAGAACACATCTCTAGAAATCTCCAGGTCCTCCAGTGCAATTCTGTGGTCAAAGTCTGCCAGAAGTTGATCATGTTGGAGGACCTGTAAATGGCTAAAGAAGTGTTTTCTCTAGGAACTTCTAGGTTCTCCAGCACAACTCTATGGTTGACTTCTGGCAGAGTTGCACTGGAGGACCTAGAATTTCCTAGAAAAAACATATTAATCAAAATTGCAAATAATCAAATCCACAAAAGTCAAAGCTCCTGGTGGTACAGTGGTTAAATGCCTGTACTATATCAACTCACTCACAAATTGCAAGGTTGTGAGTTCAATACCAGCCAGGGTCTCAAGCACGACTCAGGCTTGCATCCTTCCAAGGTCGCTAAAATGAATACCCAGCTTGTTGGGGACAATTGGCTTACACATTGTAAACCACTTAGGGCTTAAGTGCACTGATAAGCAGTATAGAAATGTACTTGCTATTGCTAATTAACTAAAGTTGGGGGGGGGGGACAAGAAGTACATTTTCCCATGTCCATAAATGGCTTGAGGAGAAGATTAGAAAGTCTTACATGGACTTATGATACAACATAGTGCTCAGTTTGCTTAAATATAGAGGTTTTGACACCAGGTTTTGCCTTCAAAACTTGGGAGAAATGCCCTCCATGTGTCCAAAGGGAATTTGAGATCACAATTTGTTTTTGAAAATAATTGACCCCAGAGGGCTACCCTAGCAGGGCTGCATGCATACCCCACTTTACCCACCCCCTGATATAGTGGGGTAGATTGTACTTCATTTTAAGCAAAGTCTGCAAATCATTGTAGTGCTGATTTGGTCTGCAGGGCAGACTGTCTCTTTTAATCAAATGAAAAGGCTACTGTGAAAGGGAGTCTAAAAAGATTGTGTTGGTTCTTTGTATTTGAGAATGAGGAAATAATTGAGAGCTGCTTGTTTGAGCAAGGAATGCTATCAGGGAGGTGTGAATATGTACTGAAATGCAACAAATGAGCAAGACAGTCTCATGGGTTGGGGTGTGCAGTTTGTTCAATGCTGATTGTGAAACCATGGACACCGCTTAGTAAATGTTGTTTAATTTCTCAGTGGTATAATAGAGCATAAGGTAAAGAGTTATTGGGGGAGAAGGACATTTTGGATTGAGTGCTGATTGGTGGAATATTTTGAGGACATTTCCAGAAGGCTTGTGAAAGAGAGTTGGTAGTTAAGGTTTGTGTGTTAATATAATTGCTCTGTGTAGAAAGGTTTATTTGAGATTTAAGGCTGCATCTGCACTACAGAAATAATCTGTTTTGGCACCCCTTGAACTGCCATGGCTCAGTGCTGTGGAATTCTGGGAATTGTAGCTTGTTCTGGCACCAGACCTCTATGATTGAGGAGGCTAAATATCTCACAAAACTACAGATCTCAGAATTCCATAGCGTTGAGCCATGCATGGCATTTAAAATGGTGTCAACCAGTTTATTTCTACAATTTAGATGCAACCTCAGAGTTAGCTTTAAGAATAGATGATGGTACTGTATTTAAGGGTCTGCTAGAGAGAAGTGTGAGATTGTGTGTGTATTGAAACACATTAAATAAATATTCTGCTTTGTTGTTTTTAATGGCTAAACAAACAAAAACAGCTTCATTTATATACCGCTTCACATCGCCTAAGGAGTGTCTAAGCAGTTTACAACTGTAAGCTATTTGCCCCCAACAATCTGGGTACTCATTTTAGAGACCTCAGAAGGATGCAAACCTGAGTCTAGTTTGGGCCCTTTTGTTGGTATTGAACTCACCACCTTATGGTTTTGAGTGAGTGGCTGCAGTACAGGCATTTAACCACTGTGCCACCGGGGCTCCTAATGCCTATAAATAAAAAAGGTTTTGTTTTTATCCACTTTTGGCCTGTGAAACATGCTGTCAGCCTCAGAGGAAGGCAATTGCAAACCTTCTCTGAGCAAGTCTTGGCAAGAAAACCCCATGATAGGTTTGCCTTAGGGTTGCCATAAGTTGGAAATGAATTGAAGGCACACAGTATGCAATACCATGTATCTGAAAGGCTGGATTCAGACAAGGTGGCAGCATTGACTATAGAGGGTTGATGTCCTTTGAGGAGAAATGTTACATCAATCCTCATAGGAACCAAAATGGTTCCCACAGTTGGCGCTTCACACAAGGACAGGAGGACATCCTTGCCCTGGTGGCAGGGGTGAGGGTGAGGAGCAGCCCTCAGTCTTGGTGACTGAAATGTGTACTGTGGAAGTCTTCACATTTGGTGGGTTAAAGTGTAAGAAACCCCACATTTGGCAGTGATGGGAATTCCTGAGGGGTTCCCCTGCAATTCATGGCAATATGGTGGGATTTTGTTTTTTTGAAAACTCCACAGTGATCCTCTTTTGCACAAATCTAAGATAAACCCAAGTCATATTTTAGAAGTTTATTATTTATCAAGAATAAATATTAAATTGTACTGCTGCTTTGGTACCTTAAAATGTGTTTCTCGCACTCTGTCTAGGAAAAAGAAAATTGCCATTCTGTTATTATGTTACAAAGAAGGAAACCTTAGCCTCCTGTTGGGCTATAATCAAACTCTCTTCTGTATCTGCAGCCACCTCCCAGAAATTGCGTGCTAGTTGTGTAACATTTCATTTCATCCTGATGAGGAAAAGAACTTGGTGTAGGGAAACGACAGCATGAACAGTTTTCGGAAAACAGGCTGTGCCTGAGAATGTAGAAGATATAGGGAAGTGGCATGGATGGATTGGCTGGGCTTTCCAGCCCTTTGCCTGTCTGTCAGACTTGATGAGCTTTCAGGTAGATCTTATAACAGTGAGGTAGTCTCCTAACTAGAAGTGACAATTCTATGCCATTAGGGAGGATTTAGGTTTTTTTTTTTTCTTTCTTGTCTCCTATATTGTGTTATATCCTGTTTTCTGTAATTCTATATGAGCCTCCCCAAGCAACTTTGCAGGCACCTGTAGAAAAGCCCAGTACATGCTCTGAGAACCATATTCCTGAGGGCCAGTTCAATTAAACCCTTTTCTTCTACATCTGAGCAGTCTCTAATTCTGACCATCTCCATGTATGAGAACTGACAGGCCAGATGCAGCATTTCCTATTATCTCAGTAGCTTGATTTGCTATTAGCTGTATCTTTGAGTACACACACTTTAACACTCCCTACATGTATGCTCGTTGAGGACAGTTAACACTGCTCACATAGAGCAAAGCTATCCCGTGAATTGATCCCAAAGGAGCTAAAGTTCCATCTGAATTACCATCAAATAGGACTCCCACATACATATTGAAAAATTGGCTCTATATTTATAGGTATGTCAGTTTCTCTCTGCATAGTTACCTAGAGTGACTGTGATGTAGAAAGGCAGGGCAAAACTTTTTTCAATAAAATACCTTTTTTTGTTTTGTTTCAGGTGGAGTTCTTTTAAAATCTATAGTCCAAAAGAGTATTTCCTTTCACCCTGTTCCCAGTACTTTTGAGAAATACTGTTAGAGGGAAGCAAAATAAATATTTGCATATATGTGTTTATGCTTTAGAATAGAGATATTTTATTTTATTTTATTTAGTTAACAGGTATATATAATTAACTGTTAGAAGCACTTTTTTCAGTATTTAGAAATAGTACATGTATCTGTAAAAAGTGAAGAGGAATTCAAGAGTGCAAGATTCTAGTATTCCTATTGAATGTAATTTGTTTGGACTACTGATAATAGCATAGGCTGCTATTTTTGACGGCTACATGATCTTAAAAAAACAGCTACCCAGTTTGTGTGCGTACATGTGTACACGCAATTTTTTGAATGTGGAAAAAAGAAACCATAACTAAGAAAAAAATGTGGCCATTGCCAAGTTTGAAAAAAGTGTTAGCTGGAGTTTTCTCCTTCACCTCTTTGGAGCACAGTTCTAGGATCTATTTTGAAGACCAGCTGGAGACAAATAAGATGTTGACTAAACATTAAAAAAGATCTGCCATTTTCAGAATTCATTTTTTTTCTTTTGTTAATATTTTGGGAGTCAGAAACCCTTGGAGATCTGCTGCAAATAAACTAGAGAATAATGAATAGTCACAATAAAAACCTGAAAAAGGGATGAAGGAAACACAGTACCTGAAGAAAGACAAAAATTTAAAAATTGTAAAAACAAAAATCAAGAATGCTCAGATTTTAGGATAATTTTGAACTTCTAGTTCCAAATATCAAAATCTGACATGTGTTTGAATTTCAATGTGATCTTGATCCCATTTCTAATACTAGAAAATTTTCTCAAAGTGTGGTTTTAAAGGAAGTCCCATGCTTTGTATCTGTTTAACAGAAAAGGAGGTTGGTATTCCAGAAATCCGATTTAATTGTGGATTACAACAAGTGTTGACAAGTGTTCTGTGCTCTCACTTTACTTTTGCACATGATATCTTACTTGGCAGACCTCTACAATGGCAGAGACGTCATACATATTCCTGTGGGGCAAGTGCAGACATCTTCTATTTTGGATACTTCAAGTATTTATTATCTGCTAGCAAATGCTAAAGCATTTGACTGGCATAAATCCCATTAACCTCAGTGAGATTTTAACTGGCATAGCAACAACCGATAGGGTTTTGAAGGTTTATAGAAATGTGTACAGAAGAAAGAGCATCAGTGGTTGTACTACTGGTGCTGTAATTCCATGTGTGTCCAAGACATTGTTCTTCTGGTACATGGTTCTAAATAATTTGGTGAAGGACATAAGGAAAGTCTCTTACTTTATTTCCCTCTTTTATGAGAGAAGATTTTTTTTCCTTGCCTCTTCCAGTGTCTCCCCAAATTTCCCCTGATACTATTAGAATATTTACAGAGATAAGAAGGGCCTAACATATAACATAACCTTCTTCATTGGCCACAAAATCAATGTGAATTGAATGAAAAATGCAAAATCTCTTTTCATGATCATACTGTATTTATTTACTAAACACCTCCCTGACTCACAAAGAGTGGGGAATAGAGGAAACAGACAACCCTCTACAAATTCCTCTTTCCTGGGTAGCAGAAGTCCTAAGCCTTTGTGAAAAAAATACCACACTTCAAGGTGGGAGGTCATCCTTTATATGAGATCCTCCCTTTCCTCGCTGTGTGTGTTGGAGAAATGAACGCTTGTGACCTCAGCAGTATCAACTATGCTAGAGGTATTCATTGTTATTTTTGGCTTTGCTAAGTGACAGTCATTGTAGTTCCTTGCATGCAAGCTGCAATAAGTACAACATGGGCTCAATGCTCCTCCTTTAAGGAGGAGAAAGAAAAGGAGGAGGCTGTAGTCCATGTGCTTGGGTGAGATCTAATCTAATTTACACTTGAGCAGCCATTGCATTCTGGGAGCCAGTGCTGGGAGGCTACTTAAGGCTACTCAAGGCTAGCAGAAGCTCCATTTCCTTTAAGGAGGAGAAAGAAAAGGAGGAGGCTGTAGTCCATGTGCTTGGGTGAGATCTAATCTAATTTACACTTGAGCAGCCATTGCATTCTGGGAGCCAGTGCTGGGAGGCTACTTAAGGCTACTCAAGGCTAGCAGAAGCTCCATTTCCTTTAAGGAGGAGAAAGAAAAGGAGGAGGCTGTAGTCCATGTGCTTGGGTGAGATCTAATCTAATTTACACTTGAGCAGCCATTGCATTCTGGGAGCCAGTGCTGGGAGGCTACATAAGGCTACTCAAGGCTAGCAGAAGCTCCATTTCCTTTAAGGAGGAGAAAGAAAAGGAGGAGGCTGTAGTCCATGTGCTTGGGTGAGATCTAATCTAATTTACACTTGAGCAGCCATTGCATTCTGGGAGCCAGTGCTGGGAGGCTACATAAGGCTACTCAAGGCTAGCAGAAGCTGCATTTCCTTTAAGGAGGAGAAAGAAAAGGAGGAGATTCTAGTCCATGTGCTTGGGTGAGATCTAATTTAATTTACACTTGAGCCATTGCATTCTGGGAGCCAGTGCTGGGAGACTACTTAAGGCTACTCAAGGCTAGCAGAAGCTGCATTTCCTTTAAGGAGGAGAAAGAAAAGGAGGAGATTCTAGTCCATGTGCTTGGGTGAGATCTAATTTAATTTACACTTGAGCCATTGCATTCTGGGAGCCAGTGCTGGGAGACTACTTAAGGCTACTCAAGGCTAGCAGAAGCTGCATTTCCTTTAAGGAGGAGAAAGAAAAGGAGGAGATTCTAGTCCATGTGCTTGGGTGAGATCTAATTTAATTTACACTTGAGCCATTGCATTCTGGGAGCCAGTGCTGGGAGGCTACTTAAGGCTACTCAAGGCTAGCAGAAGCTCCATTTCCTTTAAGGAGGAGAAAGAAAAGGAGGAGGCTGTAGTCCATGTGCTTGGGTGAGATCTAATCTAATTTACACTTGAGCAGCCATTGCATTCTGGGAGCCAGTGCTGGGAGGCTACATAAGGCTACTCAAGGCTAGCAGAAGCTCCATTTCCTTTAAGGAGGAGAAAGAAAAGGAGGAGGCTGTAGTCCATGTGCTTGGGTGAGATCTAATCTAATTTACACTTGAGCAGCCATTGCATTCTGGGAGCCAGTGCTGGGAGGCTACATAAGGCTACTCAAGGCTAGCAGAAGCTGCATTTCCTTTAAGGAGGAGAAAGAAAAGGAGGAGATTCTAGTCCATGTGCTTGGGTGAGATCTAATTTAATTTACACTTGAGCCATTGCATTCTGGGAGCCAGTGCTGGGAGGCTACTTAAGGCTACTCAAGGCTAGCAGAAGCTCCATTTCCTTTAAGGAGGAGAAAGAAAAGGAGGAGGCTGTAGTCCATGTGCTTGGGTGAGATCTAATCTAATTTACACTTGAGCAGCCATTGCATTCTGGGAGCCAGTGCTGGGAGGCTACATAAGGCTACTCAAGGCTAGCAGAAGCTCCATTTCCTTTAAGGAGGAGAAAGAAAAGGAGGAGGCTGTAGTCCATGTGCTTGGGTGAGATCTAATCTAATTTACACTTGAGCAGCCATTGCATTCTGGGAGCCAGTGCTGGGAGGCTACATAAGGCTACTCAAGGCTAGCAGAAGCGCGCGCCTAACGGCGCGCGAATTTTTATTTTTTTTTATCTAGTCAAGGAGGTGTTTAGAGAATAGAAGAGGAGCCGGCCTGAAGCATCAGAGGAAGTGAATCAGAGACTTGCCTTTGGAAGGAGCTTTTAGCCAGGAGCTCTCTACATAACTATAGGCCCCGTGACTTGAACTCAGTGACAGAGCTTGGGAATAAAGGCCAAGTCTAGCAAGGGAAGCCCGCAGTCTTGTTTCAGTGCCTCCTTAAGACTTCTCAGTATGGACACTGAAGGCCCTGCTGCAGTCACCTGCAACACCTGTGGGATGTTTGTCTTCTTGCCTACAGAGGTGGCGAACTACACCTGCCCCAAGTGCAAGTTGGTAGCCCTCTTGGAAGAGAAAGTACAGCAGCTAGAGGAGCAGATATCTGCACTCCAGCATCATAGAGAGCAGGAGATTCTCCTGAACAGATTAGACCAGAATGTCTTGGGTGAGAAACAGACAGAGGAAGTTGTTGGGGCGGAGGAGGTCACTCCACATACAACAGAGGTAGATGCTTGGAGGAAGGTCACACACAGAAGTAAGGAAACCAGGGAACGTTCTGTGAGCGGCTTGCAGCTACAGAATCGCTTTGAATCTCTCTCTGTTGTCAGAGATGATGAGGAAAAGCAGCAGGGACAGACATCAGGGACAGAGCAGGAGAGCCTGAGAGTATCACGAAAAGGAACGGCCACTGCTAAGCCTCGGAGGAGGCACGTGGTCGTGGTGGGGGACTCCTTGCTGAGGGGTACAGAAGCAGTGGTTTGTGGGCCTGACAAGATGTCTCGGGAGGTGTGCTGTCTCCCTGGGGCAAAGATCCATCATGTGACGGAGAGGCTGACAAGACTTGTCAAGCCTACTGATCAATACCCCCTTCTTTTGGTTCATGTGGGAACCAATGATACTGCAAGGCACAGCCTTCAGAATATCAAAAGGGATTATGAGGCTCTGGGAAGGAAGCTGAAAGAGATGGATGCACAGGTTGTCATCTCATCTCTACTCCCCGTAGAAGGGCATGGTCCAGGAAGGGAGAGGAAAATAGCAGAGGTGAATAACTGGCTCCGTAGATGGTGCCGCCAAGAACAGTTTGGATTCTTGGATCATGGGCTGCGGTTCCATGAGGAGGGACTTCTGGCAAGGGATGGACTGCATCTCACGCCAGTTGGCAAAAACGTTTTTGCCAACAGTCTGAAGAATCTGATCAGGAGGGCTTTAAACTGAGTTATGTGGGGGAGGGAGACATTATACTGGAAGGCAAAAGGGATGGAGAGAATAGTCCAAGTGGCATAGAGGGAACAAGGCAAACAGTGCAAGGACCCAACAGTAGGAGGCAAAAAAATGTGCAAAAGCAGCAAGTAAAGAGGACACATGGTCTTAAATGTCTCTACACTAATGCACAGAGTATGGGAAATAAGCAGGAAGAACTTGAACTCCTAGCACAACAAGGGAAATATGATATAATAGGCATCACTGAAACCTGGTGGGATGAGTCTCATGATTGGAATGTAGAAATAGAGGGGTATAACCTTTTTAAGAGAAACCGGCCAAGCAGGAAAGGAGGAGGAATAGCATTATATGTCAGGGATATTTACACCAGTGAAGAGATGCAGGAAGTCAATACTGGAAGCCAGGTGGAGAGCATCTGGATAAAAATTAAAGGAGAGGGAAATAACAGGGATGTTACTGTGGGAGTCTACTACAGACCCCCGACTCAGGCAGAGGAATTGGATGATGCCTTTCTAGAACAGATAATCACATACTCAGAAAAGAGAGATGTAGTAGTGATGGGTGACTTCAACTATCCTGATATTTGCTGGAAGTCAAACTCAGCCAAATCCTCAAAGTCTAGCAAATTCCTCACTTGCCTGGAAGACAATTTCATTGTCCAAAAGGTGGAAGAGGCAACAAGGGGATCAGCCATTTTAGATCTGATCTTAACCAACAGGGAAGACCTAGTTAATGGGGTGCAAGTGGTTGGAACGTTAGGTGGAAGTGACTATGTTCTACTGGAGTTTATAATACAGTGGAAGGGAGAAGCAAGGCATAGTCAGACACGCACTCTAGACTTTAGGAGAGCTAATTTCAATAAACTTAGAGAAATACTGGGAGTGATCCCATGGTCAGGAATACTAAAAGAAAAGGGAGTTCAAGACGGATGGGAGTTTCTCAAAAGGGAGATATTGAAGGCACAATTTCAAACAGTTCCAATGAGGAAGAAAAATGGAAGATGTCTCAAGAAGCCAGGATGGATGACTAAGGAACTTTCAACTGAGCTAAGTTTTAAACAGAACATGTATAAGAAATGGAAAAATGGAGAAATCACGAAAGAGGAATTCAAACAAATAGCCAGCACATGTAGGGGTAAAGTCAGAAAAGCTAAAGCGCAGAATGAACTCAGGCTTGCTAGAGAGGTTAAGAACAATAAAAAGGGCTTTTTTGGATATGTCCGCAGCAAAAGGAAGAAGAAGGAAACAGTGGGGCCACTGCGTGCAGAAGATGGCAAAATGCTAACAGGGGACAGAGAAAAGGCAGAATTACTCAACACCTTCTTTGCTTCAGTCTTCTCAGAAAAGGCAAAGGGTGCTCAACCTAAGGATAATGGAACAGGAGACAGAATAGAGGAAATTCAGCACAGAATAAGTAAAGAGGTAGTACAGGAATACCTGGTTAACCTAAATGAATATAAATCTCCAGGACCAGATGAACTACATCCTAGAGTATTAAAAGAACTGGCAAATGTAATATCAGAGCCATTGGCAATAATCTTTGAGAACTCCTGGAGAACAGGAGAAGTCCCAGCAGACTGGAGGAGGGCAAACGTTGTCCCCATCTTCAAAAAGGGAAAAAAAGAGGATCCCAACAATTATCGTCCAGTTAGTCTGACATCAATTCCAGGAAAGATTCTAGAGCAGATCATTAAGCAGAGAGTCTGTGAACATTTAGAAGCCAATGCCATAATCACAAAAAGCCAACATGGGTTTCAGAAAAAGAAGTCATGCCAAACGAACCTGATCTCTTTTTTTGATAAAATTACCAGCTTGGTAGATGAAGGGAATGCTGTGGATATAGTATACCTCGATTTCAGTAAGGCCTTTGACAAGGTTCCCCATGACATTCTTGCAAACAAGCTTGCAAAATGTGGGATAGACAAGTTAACTGTTACATGGATTTGTAATTGGTTGACTGGCCGAACTCAAAGGGTGCTCAACAATGGTTCCTTTTCATCCTGGAGAGAAGTGACCAGTGGGGTCCCACAGGGTTCTGTCCTGGGCCCAGTGCTATTCAACATCTTTATTAACGATTTGGATGACAGAATTGGGGGCATACTTATCAAATTTGCAGATGACACTAAACTGGGAGGAGTAGCTAATACCCCAGAGGACAGGATCAAAATTCAAAATGACCTGAATAGACTAGAAAGCTGGGCCAGCGCTAACAAAATGAAATTTAACACAGAGAAATGTAAGGTTCTGCACCTAGGGCGGAAAAATGAAATGCACAGATATAGGATGGGGGACACCTGGCTGAATGAGACCACATGTGAAAGGGATCTAGGAGTCCAAGTAGACCATAAGCTGAACATGAGTCAACAGTGTGATGCGGCAGCTAAAAAAGCCAATGCAATTTTAGGCTGCATCAATAGAAGTATAGTTTCTAGATCAAGGGAAGTTATAGTGCCACTCTATTCTGCTTTGGTCAGGCCCCACCTGGAATACTGTGTCCAGTTCTGGGCACCACATTTCAAAAAAGATGTGGAGAAACTGGAGCATGTCCAAAGGAGGGCAACTAAGATGGTGAAGGGTCTGGAAACCTTGCCCTATGAAGAACGCCTTAGGGAGCTGGGGATGTTTAGCCTGGAGAAGAGAAGGTTAAGAGGTGATATGATAGCCCTGTTTAAATATTTGAAGGGATGTCATATTGAGGAGGGAGCAAGCTTGTTTTCTGCTGCTGCAGAGACTAGAACGCGGAACAATGGATGCAAACTGCAGGAAAAGAGATTCCACCTCAACATTAGGAGGAACTTCCTGACAGTAAGGGCTGTTCGACAGTGGAACACACTCCCTCGGAGTGTAGTGGAGTCTCCTTCCTTAGGGGTCTTTAAGCAGAGGCTGGATGGCCATCTGTCAGGGATGCTTTGACTTGGAGTTCCTGCATGGCAGGGGGTTGGACTGGATGGCCCTTGTGGTCTCTTCCAACTCTATGATTCTATGATTCTATGATTCTATGATTCTAGGCTCAGACTTTAGTTTTAGGCTAGTCTGGTGGATTATTTTGACTTTCAATATTCATTTTACTTCCAATCACAAACTGTTTTTAGAATTACTTCAGTTTTAGAAGTTTGTCCTGTGGTATTGGATGATGCCAAAGGTGATGATTAGGCCATGATAAAAGAATCTTGCCAGTTTCTCAAGTAAACATATAGCCATATCTCCAACCTTTGTCTCAATTGACTGATGAAGCAGTTTTACTACTTTAAATTTTTAAATGTAAATTAAATTGCCCTCTTGTTCTTTTTTTAATCAAATGTAAAAAGGCAGTGAATTTTTGGATGTATTCTTTAATGGGTTGTAGAAAGACTGTTAACTGAAACTAAATGCAGAATATTAAACCACCCTGAATACTGCCAGCCCATCCTGTATATAAACAATTTCATCTAATTCAGATTTGAAGTGGAGTCAGACATTGTTAGTACTTGAATGAAATGTTATCAGGAATTATAGGAAGCTCCAGACAGGGCTTGGAAAGAAACCTGCCTGAAATTTTAAGTAAATTTATTTAGTTACGCTTTAAAAGTAACTTCCATAAAACACTGCTGGAGTAAATTCTGGATAAATACTCACAGGACTGAGCTGCTAAGCATAAAAGCATATTAAAGTTCACCCCAAAGAAACAAATGGCAAGACAGTCATTATTCAACATACTTGTGTTAGGAAAAGAGTGTGACTTCATGAAAGCACTAATCATTTGAGTGATTCAACTTCACCTGAAAATAGTTCTGCTAAAGAATGAACAAATTTACTAAAATAAATAACATATATGTAGCTACCAGAACATTTTGAGGAAGAAATTAGATAACCTGATATTGGCCAATTGCTTGTATATTTTTAATATAGTGTGAATATATACCAGTGTACGTGCAGTCCCTCCTGCAGTTGTTCACTGTTGCCAAGGCCTTGAGCTCATCTGTTGTGCAACAGTTGACTAGCTCCTCATCAGTCAAGTTGAGAGAGAAGACTGTGGCCTGGAACAGACCGGCAAAAAAAGCTGGCTTTTCTGGTGGCTTGGGGCTGTGGCGTATGCACCATGCATGCCCCCAAGCTGGCAGGAAGTTGCCATGAAGTCACCCAGCCATTGACACAGTGGCTGCTTTTTGGTGCTCTGGTGGTGCAGCGTTTAAGACACCACACACTGCAGGAGTGTTGAAAAGCCATGGTGGAAAGGGTGCCCTTTTTCTGGCACAAAAAGGAGTGACATTTTGCTGCTTCTTTTTGCACAGGAAAAAAGCTGGATTGGTGCTGTGGCATGCGGTTGCCATGGCCCTGATCTGGCTTGACGTTGCCTCTGTACTGCCGTCTGGTTTGGCCCTTATGTGCACTTGTAGAATGACTGGCTGCACCAGGACCACATGTTGCTTGTGCAGCTATTCTCAAGCTAGTTTAGTGCTTCAAGAGGTTCCAGCTACCGTAGTTTTTAGGAATCATTCAGTTGTTTATATACTGTATCCAGTGGTGCTTGTGTTTTGTTATTTGATGATTATTAATCATAAATCAAAGAGCCAGCATGGTACAGTGGCTTGAGTGTGAACTACCAACCTGGGGACTAGGGTTCGATTCCCCACTTGGCCATGAAACCCACTGTGTGATCTTGGGCATGTCAAATGCTCTCAGCATTCAGGGAAGGCAAGAAGAAACCTCTGACCAAATCTTGCCAAGGAAACCCAATGAGAGGTTCACCTTAAGGTTACCATAAGTTGGGAACTACTTGAAGGCATGAAACAACAACAAAGTCATATATCAAGCCATAGCCAAGGTGGAACCCTGTAGAGCTGCTGCCAGTCAGATCATATTGTATTGACTAGATGGAGCAATGGTCTGGCTCAATATAAGTCAGTTTCCTGTGTTCCAGAGTTTATTTGGGAAGCTGAGTGGTGTTCAATCTGTTTAAGGCTGGGAAGGTTACAGTTCCTTTGAAAGATCAAGTTGGCAGAAATCTTAGACTGAGTTTGTAATTTGGGACAACTCTTGGATTCAGCTTTCATTGGAGGCATCAGTGGCTTCTGTGGCTAGTACTGTTTAATCATCTAAGGCTGAAACACTATCCATACCCTTTTCCCCAAAAATAAGACATCCCCAGAAAATAAGATCTAGTAGAGGTTTTTCTGAATTGCTTAATATAAGGCCTCCCCCGAAAGTAAGACCTAGCCAAGTTTTTGTATATAAATATATATACAATATATAATAAATGCTCATTTGTTTTTGTTCAATAATAAATATGAATTCTTCTTCGTGGAAAAATAAGATAAAAATAAGATCTAGCACATCTTGGGGAGCAAAAATTAATATAAGATACTGTCCGATATTTGGGGAAACACGTAGAGATATTCTTGTCACTGCTGTCCATACTCAAGTAACTTCCTGGTTGGATTACTGCAATGTGCTTTACATGGGGTTGTCTGTGTGAAAATGTCCAGAAATTTCACTTGGTCCATAGTTATTGTTGTTGTTGTTGTTATTTATACCCCGCTCTTCAGCCCTAAAGGCTATCAGAGCGGCTTATAGGGCAGGAAGATAGTTAACATCAGGAACTGGACGGCTGTGCTTTGTTAACTGCACTAGCATACAGTTTGTTTTTAGGTCCAGTTCAAGATGCTATTTTAAGCTTTGTTACCTCTAAATGGTTTGTGGCCAGGTTACCCCAAACAACATTCTTCAGTGTGATATCTTCCAGATGTGTTGCATTATAATCCCCACTATTCTTAATCAGCATGATGATAATAGTTAAAGTAACAGGCCAGTGACACAACAAAGTACCAAATGGGGAAGATTACCTAAAAGGATCACTTCCTTCTATATAACACATCGAGGTGTAGCCATGCTGGCCATGTAGCAAATTACAATAACATCCAAAATCCACAGAACTGTGATACCTTTATTAGACCAACCAAAATGCATGTTATTATTTTATAATTTTATTATTATTTATTGGTTTTATTTTGTAACAGATTTAATAATTTTTAAGGGGGGGAGGGATGTTGCTTATTTTGTTTGATGTAATTATATTTTATTGTTGTTAGCTGCCCTGATTGATCTCAAAGGGGTGGGATATAAATTATTATTATTATTATTTTGCAAGCCTTTGAAGCTCCACTGGCTTCTTCATCAGGAGAAAAAAATGAGGATATTAGTCACAATCCTGCATTTTGCCAAGATGTAACTGTTCTCAGTTCAGGTAGTGTATTCATGCAGGCAGGTCCTTCCTTCTTCTGGCTATGTGGGTACTTTTAGGAAATAAAATTTAAGTTCTATTACCAAAACAAAAAGAGATGTTTCTCTTGAGATCCAAGTTGTCTCCATCCTTTGTGAAGCTTCAAGCCCCTCTTTTAGGCAGAAAGCACTGCATTTCTAAAGATGGCCTCCATGTTTCTGCATTAGGAAATATTTTTAGAGGCTATTTTGGTAAAACATGCCAAATAAAATCCAGATTTTTAAGAAAAATGGTTTTGTTGCAGGTAGAAACCTCAAATTATAAACTCCCAGTTCATTGGCCCTCTCTTTAGGATTCTCCTGATGCAACTACAAGGGCAGAGTCAACTTGGATCTCAAGAGGAACATCTTATTGTCTGAACTGAACTGAGAATAGTTACCGTACATCTTGACAAAACACAGGCTTGTGACTAACATCAGTGAAAAGAATACTGAAAAGCATGTAGAAAAGCACAAAACAGTGAGGTGACAATCTCCACGTGCTCTAGGATGGTCAATTGTTTAGTCAGTGTTGTAAAAGCCCAACGGCTTTTGGCCACAATGAGAGAAAGGATTCTTCAGGGGCTGAAAACAAATATAAATATACATATATTATAAATATTAAAAAGATAGGCTGACACTCAATGAACTATAACATAAAAATGTCCATATTATTCATATCAAAATTATGCATACCCTTGCAAAGAATTCAATGGAGTTGTAAGCACTCTCCAAAATACAAGACCATAGAGATTAAAAAGATCAGAATCTACAGCATTTCTTTATATATAATATTCCAGATTGACCATGAAAAGGCATAACCAATTATATGTCTTGGAATGAGACACAGGGACAAAGGAGCCCTGCTGGTGCATTGGTTAAGTGCTGGTACTTCCATCACAGTATTGTAAGTTCGATCCTACAGGAGGGCTCCAAAGTCTGCTCAGCCTTCCATCTTTTCATAGGGTGGTAAAATGATTACCCAGCTGGTTGAGAGCAATTGGCTTTATACACTGTAAACTACTTCGGGAATGCTACTTCACTGACAGGCAGTGTAGAAATTGTTATTGCTATATCTCTGTTGATTTGAAATGTAAAATCTGTGGAGGTATTTTTCTGGGTGTTCCTGCCAAGTAAAATGTGGGCAGCTACAACACAGTGATGCTACCACAGCCTCAAAGAGGCTTTCCTGGTGCCTGATGAAGATAGCTTTTAAATTTTTTCTAGGCATTTGAATATTAATATGTTTCTGTGATTATAGATCTTGTGATATTTCTATAGGGATTTTTCCCACTGGTGCTGTTAATTATGTTATATTTGTTTTATTCTCAGTTGCTGCCTTATGCTGCATGTGGATTTTATGTTTTCCCCACTTTATGTAGCTGTCTTAATGTTACATAACAACAGAGAACTCTTGTTTTTCAGAACTATTTGATGCTAATAAGTTAAAATATGGTTGTATAAATAAAAATGTGTCATATAAACATACAGCTCTTTTGTGCCTATATATCTGAAAGTCTCATTTTATGCTTGAGAAGTAAAGTATCCTTTCATGGCTTAAAGGTGGAGCTTCATATAAACTATATTTCTTCTTGAATATGTTTTGAATTTGAAGATGACCTCAATGTGCCTTTACTAAATGGAGCACTTCCCTAGATATTACAGGCAGAAGTGATAAATAAGTGGCTTTTATCGGTTTATTCTATATTTTGTACTGGGGAAGTGTTCTTGGGAGTCACAATTAGGAGAGACAGTGGAGGTGTGATAGCAGCATTAAGCTGTGAAGCCAACTTTGCAATTTCTAATGCACTGAGAATTCAAAGGTTTAGGAATACCTAGAGGCCCTGGTTGTGTTTTGTTCCTTTCTTATGTTGACACATTTATTATGGCATAAGTTTTTGTGGACTATAATCCACTTCATCAAATGCATGGAGTGTGAACCAGAACATCAGGTATGTACATAGTACATGGGGTGTTGTGCCATCGTGCCCGGGCTATATGAATTCAAAGGGACGTGGACGTGATGATCCCGGGGGGATTGCTTCTTGCCCTCCTTTAGAGGCTTTGGGTTTCCCAAGGACCAAACCGAACAGTTACTTTAGAAAAGGGGGTTTATTTCTTAAAGCAGAGTAGCAATGTACTCAGGTTCTTCTCTTTATTAAGCAAACAAACAGAAAGCTTACTGTAAAGTCCTTAGTAACTGTAGTCCTGGAAAATTCAGCTGGATGGCTCACCAAAGTCTCCCTCTCTTTGACTTTGAGGCAAGGGTGCTCAAAGTCCCAGCCAGATGGCCTATATGAAGGCAGGGAACCTTCCTCTGTTGTCAGCTGGCTGTTTTGAGGGCGCCCGAAGCTCCTCAGCATCACTCAACTGTGCGTTATGTTGAGTATACTGTGCAAACTTTGAGGACTGAAGAATTACATACTAGAAGATGGCTTGACCAAGGCCTGCCTAGCACACCCTCCAACACATCCACTTTGTAGAGTCTCTGGTAGTCGAATGAACGAAAAGATGGTTACCCCTTTCCAGGTCCCCAGAAAAATGGGGAGGAGCAAGCTTAAACTGTTACACACAAACAATAATTGGCAGGCACCAAGAACCAATAAATGCAATCAAACCTTTAACAAGTAACATACACATCAAAACAGTGCAAAAAGGGCTTTAGGAACTCATACTCTTTACAAACTAAGCAGGCTGTAGCATTTCATAAATGCAGACCTCCAAACTCATAGCCTTAAATGCAGAAGGTGCTTGCTGCACCGTCACAGGTGTGGTGTGCATGGCATTGTAGACAATGAGGTTAGAGGGAAATGCAGAATGTATTGATGGTGATAATGACATTATTAATGCTGGCCATTTACAAAAACTGTTACTAGTAACACAAACCTCCAGGCACCAGGTTAGCTATATACACATGTTGTCTGTGATGCTAATAAGACTACTGCACTACACTCTTATAGTGCTGCTATTCCAGTTTTACTGCTCTGGCTGCCTCCTGTTGCATTCTGGGATTTGCAATTTAGGGAAGGGCATTTGGAATTATCAGCCAGAGAGCTCCTAGTTCTCATTTAACTACACTACTGCTTCCCTCTTGCCACATCTAGGACTCACTTTTTCAGTTTGGTAGCCACCCTCCCCAAGCATTCATGTGTGTGAGAGATCTCCTGACTTCAACCATTCTGATCACGTCCTGCAGGCTCATGATCATGGGATCCTTGAGTTTAACCATCTAGTATGCACTCTTTCTCTCTTTCTGCCACCCACTCCTTTCCTAGCATTATTGTCTTTTCTAGTGAGTCCCCTCTTCTCATAATGTGGCTGAAGTATGACAGCTTCAGTATGACAGCCTCAGTTTAGTTATCTTAACTTCCAGGGAGAATTCAGGCTTTATTTGTACAATGACACATTGTCTTTTCGGACATCTGCAGTATCCTTAATACTTTTCCATTTTGTTGTGCCATTATATTTAATGGGACTTGAGCATCCACTGATTTTGTTATCCACAGAGGGTCCTGGAACCAAACCCCAGCGGATAACAAGGGCCCACTGTATTACCAGTAGTCTTTAAGATGGCATGGCTATTTTCTATTTTGATGCCAAACAAAACAAAACCCTAACATGGAAATTTTTACAGCTTTGTTGGTGACGATCTTGAAGAGAGGTGGCACAATCATTTCCCTGTCTTTAGAGTTCCTGCTCCAAATTAGGTTACCCCATATGCAGCTTGAACCCCATGAAATTCAAAATTCAAGTTTTGAGCTCTGAGGTGATAAAACTGTAGCGGTGGGTATTGAACTTTGAGCAGACGCACAATGCATTAAGATTTTTTTAAAAAAACCCCTCTATTTCCACTCAAAAACTGTTTTTCTTTTTAAAGCCCATCATCAGGACTTTGACACACATTTACATTTAATGTTTAGTTGGCCTCTTAATGCTAAAAAATGGGAGTCTTTATACTTTCCCTGAAAGGAAAACAATGTGTATCTCTGCACACACCCCTCCAACTGCTTTAGAAAAAAAAAAAAAAAAAACAGGGAAAAAAGCTACCATTGGGGCCTCATTGTATGTCTAGTCTTCCTAGACCACTTGAAAATTTGTAGCTTTGCATTTTTTAAATGGTTGGGGTTTTGGAGCCTAATTGTGGGAATTGGAACTATTAAAGTCTCCTGTATTCTCAGGATCAATCAGAAATATATTTTAAAAGAAACCAGGACTCTCCCCTTTTGTACCTAAATACGTGATGGAAGAAAGGAACCAGGGAACTTGTTCTATGTTGTTATGCTTAATTAGAGTCTTTTCTGCCTCCATGCCAGTGTCTCAGATGGATGAAGGCTGTATTTATAATGTAACAGCTTCTTCCTCAAGGGGATTTTCCAAGCTTTCTGTGTAACAGTGCTTCAGAGCATCCTGTAACAGCTCAGTGGGCATACAGCACACCTGGTAAATGTAGCTGAAACACAAGGTTGTCTTGGCCATGAAAGAAGTGTCAGTGTATTATATATAGCCTACACGACATAATAAGTGTTGCTGTTGTACCTTCAAGTCATTTTTTTAAACTTATGGTGAACTTGTCACAGTGGTTTCTTGGCACGATTTGCTTAAAGGGGGTTTGCCTTTGCCTTCCTCTGATGCTGAGAGAGTGGGACTTGCCCAAGTTCACCCAGTTGATTTTTATGGCCAAGCAAGGATTTGAACCCTGGTCCCTAGAGTCGTAGTCCAATGCTCAAACCACTATACCACAATGGCTCTCACCAACATAATGCTGTCTGCTCTTAATTTAAAAGCATTACTGTTTGTTTTAAGATTGTTGTTTCTGACAAAACTAGCAACAACAACAAAAAAGGGAGGGGGGAATGACTCTTGCATGTAGTCCTGCTGACTTCTGTTAGCTTTCTAATGTTTGTACTCTGTTCTTCTGATTCAGTGTTTTGCTTCTGTTTCTTGCTTTTGATGCAGTTTAAGTAACACTACAGCAATCTTTGAGAAGAGATGGGAAAATTGTTACAGCTAGACATGTAAATATACTAAGAGTCTCTTTGTGGACAGCATCAGGATTCACCTTGGGAAAAAAAAACTTAAAGAAGCCCTACTTGCAGGGCTGACCATCTGTTCTCTGAAAAATAAAATTTTGTAGAGATCAGGTGCTTGAGGACTAAGAAGAAAAGTAATCCCCATTCAGAAGCATCTTACAATTATGTTTTGCTTTTATTTTGATAAATATTTCTGTTTTAATATTATTACTGAAAATGAAAAGATAGGAATTTTCTGGAGAAAAATTAGACTGATTTAAATATTTAATTAATTTTAATTTTAAGCTTAAATTTGATCCTATTACTTGCCCATATGGGTTCTTAGACTCTTGAAAGAAAGCCTTCTGACTTCTGCAAACATTCGTTCAAAACTGTGAGTGAAAAAATGGTAGAAGTTTCTTGTCAATAATCATACTTGGCAAGCTGCTTCGCTTTCTGGTTTGATAATATAAAAACAAAGTATGAAGAGGTTTGTGATAGACTCACTTTTTCTTTTTCTAATAATTTTACAATAATTGTTCTGTATTGCAATTATTGCTAAAGGCAGCAGATATCTTATTAGTTTAGCTTCTCTGGCACCAGCAAGAGAAGAAACCTAGTCCAACATACCGTATATACTCGACTATAAGTTGACCTCATGTATAAGTCGAGGGCAAGTTTTGGGGCCAAAATTATGGATTTTGCTATAACCCATGGATAAGTTGAGGGTAAAATTTAGGGGCATATAGGAAAGGATCTAAAGGATGAAGCAAAGCAAAACAATGTCAAATAACTTCCAAAAGTCCATCAAACATAACTCTTTGTGCTTATTCTTAAGACTGGATGGATGAGAGAGTAAAGGGGGTCAGTGCTTCCATGGCAGATTATAATCTTGCTTTTCACCAGGGGGTGGTTCCTTCTTTTAAATAAGAGTTAAGATACACTACTTACATTGACCCGTTGATAAGTTGACTCAGGTTTCTGGGGTCAATTTTTTTACCTAAATTTCTAGACTTATACATGAGTATATACAGTAAGCATGTTTCTCCTTATTAGGAAAGTGGTAAAGTACCAGAAAAATAGTGTTTGTAACTTTATTTAGCTTGTTATTTGATTTGTAGAACTCATCACATAAAGCTAATATGATGGAGAAGAAGATCTGCTCCATTGTGTTCTTTTTCCCCACTATCCTTTCTTACCAAGGCTGGCACATTTGTTCTCAGAATCCAGAGGTCAGTGGAGTCAATTGGACACAAGTTCCTCACAACCTGGTAGGAAGCTGGTTAATTACAAGATTTTTTTTTCTGAAGGCAACAAAAAGCGCTTGAGGAAACAACTCCTCTATACAGAAGCAGCATCCATTTGCCTCTCCAGCTCCCCCAGATGCAATGAAAACCAGTATTATTAAGAACAGAAGGGAATACCATTAAGCCAGATTTCAATGTCACCTCAACTGCTGTTTGCCACAGTGCTTCATGTAATCCTATAAAGTAGCCCGGTGTTATCTCCATATTGCAATGATGGAAGCTAAGAGAACAATACCTGATGACACCCATGACTGTAGGTGAGTCCCTGATTGAATCAGTGATAGCTTAAACTTGCCTGTTTGCATAGTTCTGGATTTATCTGAATAACCAAAATATTTGATGATGGATGGTGGCTATGTGAGATTTGTTAATCTGCTTTTACATGATTAAAGTTGCACTTGGATTAGAGCAATCTACCACTGTTAGCTTCCAATCACATTTCTGATGCTTAAGATGCAATAGGTGTTATTCCAGCTAGATAGACATAATAGGTTTTAAGTAATTACACCAAGGCTAATTCCTCTTGAAAAACACTTTGTGTTATCCATTTCTTTAAAAAGTCCTGTCACAAAGGAATAAACATTGCATATGCATTTTAAGTGGCTTGTCCTGTTCACCTTTTATTGCTAGCATGGGATGATCCTTTGGTATTGTAACTTTCTAGATCTCCTGGAATTCAAAACCTACCTGAAACTTCCACAATCTGGAGGCAGACAGTACTGGAGATGAATATCATTTAGAGCATGTCATGGGTTAAAGGCACTTCCCTGCCTTTAGGCTGATTATAGCTTAGCCATAAAGATTAAAATTTGGGTTCTTCTAATGAAGCTTGTAGTGATTTTGTGTGCTTCTGTTCATTGTGTATAGTAGAGGAAATTACTTTGACACTATCTCAAGGAGTGGAAAAGGCCTGCCACTTTTTATGGGATACCAGTGTTCCACATACTGTAGTGTTCTCCCAAGTGCTCTCTCTCTCTCTTATTCTCTCTCCCCCTCCCATTCTCTCTCTCTCTCTCTCTCTCTCTCTCTCTCTCTCTTTGTTGTGCACCTTCAAGTCATTTACGATTTATGGTAACCCTAAGGCAACTCTATCATAAATATAAAGGTGGTGAATTAGGACGGATGTATGGGGTTGAGTCAAGATAGATTTCCTTCATTCAAATTTAAATAAGTGTAGCAGAGTTAGTAGCAGATTTTTACGTTCTGAAATTTTGAATGTAGAATCTATTTCTTGCTTGACTGCAAGCACAGGATGAGGTAAAGGTTGTAATTGGATAGATTCTCCTCATAGGTGACACTCTAGAGACAAACATTCCAATTTCAGCCTCTCTAAACATTCTTAAACAGTAATCTTGCTGTGCCTTTTACTTTATGGGAGTGGGTGGGTGAGAAATAAAGCTGAAGGTCAAGTTCATAATATGCACACCTAAGCTGTGTATTTTGGTTGATACTAGTAACACATTTTGATCAAGGGCTACTGAAAGAGGAAACATTTGCTCTTTGTTTAGTGGTGCTATCATAAGATTTACGTACATAGCCAAATATAAAATTGTGTATGCAGCTCTAAGGAACCCTCTTAAAGTGTAATCCTATACATTGATTGATTGACTGGTTGATTTATTGATTGATTGATGGATTGGTTGATTGAATTTATCCCCTGCCATTCTTCCAGGATGGGGATCAAACTTAATATCAACATATCTACTTAGAGGCAAACATTACCAAGTTTAGGTAAGAGTATCTGGACTTCCAACTTAAATTCCATATGTTTAACTTTTCCAAAGCATTTAATTGAAGTCCCATCATTCTGGCATGTTAAAGCACATGTGAAGCCTCTGTCCTTCAGGTGTGTTTTAAATGCTGTGATACAGACAGTAGGATAGACCTAAAAGGTTAGTAAATCTAGAATCATATACAATACATCCCTCATAGAATCATAGAGTTGGAAGAGACCACATGGGCTATCCGGTCCATCCCCTGCCATGCAGGAACTCACAATCAAAGCACCCCTGACAGATGACCATCCAGCCTATGTTTAAAAACCTCCAAAGAAGGAGACTCCACCACACTCTAAAGGAGTGTGTTCCACTGTTGTACAGCTTACTGGCAGGAAGTTCCTCCTAATGTTGAGGTGGAATCTCTTTTCCTGTAGCTTGCATCCATTGTTCTGGGTCCTATTCTCTGGAATAGCAGAATACAAGCTTGCTTCATCCTTAATAATTGTTGACTGTCCGCTATTTGCACTATGTTTTAACTTGTTGTTGGTTTAACTTGTTGTTGGTTTAATTCTTTTTTAAGGGGGGGAGGTGGGAATGGGATTGGATATTTTAATTGTCTTGTTTTTAATTTTATCTTGTAGCCTGCCCTGATTGCTTGCTCAAAGGTGCGGGCTAGAAATAAATAAATAATAATAATAATAATAATAATAATAATTATTATTATGACACTCCTTCAAATACTTATCACCTCTTAACTGTCTTTTCTCCAGGCTAAACATACTCATGTCCCTAAGTCACTCCTCAAATGGCATGGTTTCCAGACCCTTCACTATTTTAGTGGCCCTCCTCTGGATGCGCTACAGCTTGTGAACATCCTTTTTGAACTGTGGTGCCCTCATATCTGCAGGACCACTAACTGTGGCTTCACTTTCCTGCCTATGAAAAAAGGGGGCTCTGGGCATCTGGAGGTCCTCTGGCATGACTCTCTGATCAGCTTCTGCTGGAAATACAGCTTTCACTGTTAACCAAGGTTTCCCCTTATCTGCGGTAGCCATGGGAATGGATCTTCCACACATACAGAGATTGTACTGTATGTTCTTTACGTCATGCTGTTGGTCAAATAGCTTTTTCAAATTCTGGCATTATATGGATCCCATGATGGTAGAAAAGTGCGATTTAAATTGAATAAATATATATTGGGGGATGGACCAGTGGAGACATGTCATGATGTACCCCCATTACTATTTGGACATTGAATGGAATAACATGGTTGCTTTGCTGCTCTGTGAGCTTTTAAAGACTGTGCACAATGGAGACACTTTAATTAAACCTTTGCCATGAAGTTACTTTGTAAGTCCTTGCTCACCTCATTATGTATAATTCACTTTTAAAAATGCCTCCTGTTCTTGAAGTACAATTGCTGCTTTAGTGGTTGTGGGTAGCTTAGCCTAGTGCCAGTTCTTCAGAAGTGCAAAAACTTGGGAACAAGTTTAAAAGACAAAATAAAACCCCGCTGAACAAATATTTCAGCATACAGACATGTAAGATGTTTGAAAAGGACAAAATAACACAGATAGTCTACCTGAAAGAAGGCATATGAGGTAAATATAGCATTTAATCTGGAGGCTATGTATGTATGCTTTGAAAACCAAAGATGTGAGAAGTAAAGCTCACTAAGTAGCAGGAGAGTTCACATGCTCTGTGGGCATAACTATAATAGAACCAGAGAGTTGGAAGAGACCACAAGGACCATCCATGCAATCCCTTCCCATGGAGGAAGATGCAATGAAAGCACTCCCAACAGATGGCCATCCATCCTCTGTTTAAAAACCTCTAAAGAAGGCAAAGCCACTACACCCCAAGGAAGTGTATTCGACTGTTAAACAGCTCTTACCATCAGCAAGTTGTTCTGAATGTTTAGGTGGCATTGTTCTTGGTCCTGTTCCTTGGAGTAGCAGAAAAGAAGCTTGTGTCATCTTCAATTTGACATCCCTTCAAATATTTAAACAGGGCTATCATATCACCTTATAACCTTCTCTCCTCCAGGCTAAACATACCCAGATCCCTAAGTCACTGCTCATAGGCATGGTTACCAGAACTTTCATTATTTTATTTGCCCTCCTCTGGACATGTTCCAGCTTATCAATATCTTTCTTGAAGTGTCCAGAACTGGACACAGTATTCTCTGTGAGGTCTGACCAAAACAAAATAAAGTGGTACTAGTAAGTGTCTTGTTCTAGTTACTATACTCCTATCGATGCAACCTAGAATTTCATTGGCCTTTTTAGCTGCTGTGTCATGCTGTAGACTCATGTTCAGCTTGTGGTCTACCAACACTCCTTGATCCCTTTCACATGTATTGTTGTCAAGCCAGGTATTCCCCCATCCTTTATCTGTGCATTTCATTTTTTTCTGCCTATATGTACTACTTTACATTATCTCTGTTCAGCATGCAAAGGGATCGTGTAGCATCTTTGAGACTAACTGAAAAAGGGAACCTGGTGCCATGAGCTTTCATTGGAGTCTCCTTCCTGAGATGCATGGAATGGAAGATCCAGAAATAAACCTATGTAAGCAAGGTGTGTGAGAGAATAGCAATATAAATAAAACATTAACGATGGTCATGGGGGGGGGGGGGGCAAAGGCAGGAGGGAAGGACATTGCCTAAAGCCAAGGTGGGTAGATAACCATATAAACTGTGACAAGAGTACTGAAATATAGTGTGATACTGGCAGGGAACCAAAGGGAGAACTGGCAGAGAGAGCCCTATGCAGCTGGGTTGTTAACTTGTGTTATAATATATGTAATGTGGCAGGAAACCATTGTCTCTGTTCAACCCACTGTTGATAGACTGGAGTTTGTGGAGATACTGTAGTTCTTCTGTTTCAGTTTCTAATCTGTTGTTGTTGTTGTTCAAGGACTGAAGTGTTCTGGTAGAGATTTTAGTGTACACTCATTCCTAATGTCTGATTTATACACGAATCTGATTTATACATAAATCAGAATACTTCAGTCTTCTTGGACCCCAGAACAGTGGTCCTTGAACAACAATTTTACAAAGGAAAGAGAAATAGCAGAACTGGGGGTTTGATTTTGCCCCTTTTGCAGATGAGAAAAAACATGGACAATCACGCCCCATATTATTCAGTGGGTGATGACATGTGTGGGTCCTTTTGCACCACATCCATTGAATAACATTGAGCATCTGTCCATGTGATGAATTGTGGAGTCTCAGGTCTGTGGATTGTTAGTCTGCAATCAACGGGGTGGACACATTGTATGTTCACACTCCATAAAAGTTGGCTTGTGAAGGAGTCAGCAAAAAGGAAGGTCTACATGTAGTGACTTGATGCTCTGAGCCACTGATTTTGGTGTTGAGGTATCTGCCCAAAATCTAAGTATCACCAGGTCTTTGACTGACCCTTCCTATTTATTTATTCATTTTATTTCTATGCTGCCTTTCTCCCAGTTGGAAATGACTTGAAGGCACACAATAACAACATTTACTTCCCCCAATGCTTTTTAATTACCCATAGGAATTGATGATGAAAAGAAACTTTCAGATATTGCAGAATATTGGGTGACATCAGGTATTTGGTCCAAAATTAAACTATATCATTCCTGCAATGTGATGGTCTCTGTACACAGCCTCTGACTTCCGTTGGTTCTGCAGTATGTGGAAGAAACCAGTCTAGCTTTGTAAAGGCATTAAATGAAAAAGTAAATGGACATGTGGAAAGACAGAGAAGCTTGTCTCAATCCATATAGACTTTAGTCTTTAGAAGTCAATACAGATGATAAAAATAAAGTCTTTAGAAGTCAATACAGATGATAAAAATAAAGGAGCAAAAAGAGTAAGAAATAACAAACTGATGGTGCTAATAGTGATAGCTCAGAAAATATGCCTGATTATTCAAAATTATTATTCAAATAATCTTTGTTCTTCCCTCCAATTTTCTCACACACTCACTCCTTTTAATGAAAACAGTTATTTTCTGTGGCTGCTTGTATAGTAATGTGCCTGGGTTTTTCTTTCTTTCTTTCTCTTTTCAGCTTCAAATATTTGTTTGCTTTGCATTTACCATCAAAAACAAAGCAGTGCTTGATTTCAAGGGTCAAATGTAGACATTTTGCTGGCTGAAGCAGACTATAAGAGAGTGTGCCCTTCCATATAGAGGCTGACTAGAATGGGTCACATCCTTCTTTGTGTTGGGGAACAGGCCTCTTCCATTTTGCCTACAGGGAACAAACTAGCTAAATGGGGGAAGGGCACATGGGATGGCTCATAACTCCCTTCTTCAAACCTTCCTACCATAGTCTGACACTTGCCCCCAGCATCTGCCTGAGGCATACCCTTTTTCTGCCTAATGTTAGGACCATCCTTTTAGGTTCAGCACCTTGTTACTCAGTTTGTAATAAAAATGATAATATTTACTACTCAATTAGTAAATGTGTAATTATTTATTAATTATAATAATTTGGAACAACTGTACCTTTATACACACACACACACACACATAAATATATACAGTATACATGTAACCCCCCCTCTCTCTCACACACACACACATACATAAAACTGAAGTTATAAGTAATATATTTTATGTCCCTGAAATATCAAACTGACTTTTGATATGTAAAGAATGCTTAAGAATAAGCATGACATGTTTTTTCAAGTTTGCTTCAAACGTCTGTCCCCAAGATGTGTAACAGAGAAAAACACAACAAAAGCTGCATGACTTGAACTAAAAATACATGTATGAAACTGGTAAATAATTGCACTTATTCATCGGTAGAACATTTAATTTGGTTGTAGATTTTCTGTTGGATTTGGTTTTCACATCAGAATTAACTTGGGCTTTAGCCCAGTTCAAATTAGTGTGATGTACTTGCTTTATAGTGGAAACTGGAATAAAAACTGATCTATAGAATTATTGATCATTTAATGACTGCTCAGTCTGCTAATGTTTTCCTTATTTATTCACATGTCAGACTAGGAAAAACATGAGTTATGGCTAGTCATAAAAAAAGCAGTGTTCATGAAGTAGATAAAAGTAGTAGTGAAATTTTGTGTAATTTTGTGTATTTGAAATAAAATCATGCAGTTTCTTTGCATTCCCTGAATGTCACTACTATTTTTGTCTTCTTCATGAATATCTCAAATCCTTTTGGACTGGTTGTAAGAACCATAACATTACAGAAGGTCAAACTTTTTTGAGTGTTGGGCTAAGACTCCAGGCAACTAGTGTTTAAATATCTGCTTGGCCATGGAAACTCAGTGGGTGAAGGTAGGCAAGTCAAACTCTCAGCCTCAGATGAAGACAAAGGAAACCTGCTTTGAATAAATATTCCCAAGAAACCCCTAGGATAGGATAGCAGTCAGTAAAAAGTGACTTGAAAGTACTGTCCAGAGGAGGTTGACCAAAATGATGAAAGTTCTGGAAATCATGCCCTATGAAGAGTGGCTTAGGAACTGGGCATGTTTAGTCTGGAGAAGAGAAGATTAAAGGGTGACATGATAGCCATGATAACTTTGTTTCATACACAGAATTATTTAAAACACTGTGTATAAAATTACCTTCAGCCTATAAGATATACAGGAAACATAAATGAATGTTATGTTTAGACTTAGGTCCGATCTGCAAGATATTTCCTTATGCTTGTATATGCAAAATACAATAATACATAATATTAAAGTTTTATTTCTATTTCCCGCCTCTCCCACTGGATTGAGGTGGGATTCCAACAAGTTATAAAATACAAACATTTGCAATCACATCTAAAATTATCTTAAAATCGTTATCTTAAAACTATTATACAGCAAATCTAAAACAATGCAGTTTAAATCTAACCTAGTCAGTTGCTTTCGTTTTCTTCACATTGATCTGGTTCAGAATAGGTCTGAACGATAATTCGTTATAACAGATTGGGTGGGTAGGCCCGCTGGAAGAGATCTGTCTTCAGTGCCTTTTTAAAAGCATCTAAGGTGGTAATAAGATGGCTCTCTTCTGGCAAGTTGTTCCAAAGTTATGGGGCCACAGCCAAGAATGCCCTGTGGGAAGTCATCATCAATCTCGTGTTGTTCAGTTCTAGTAAATTCTTCCCTGAAGTTCTGAGAGTTGGAGGGGATTATGTAGGGAGAGGCATTCCATCAAGTAACTTGGGCCCAAGCCCTATAGGGCTTTAAAGGTAACGACCAACACTTTGTATTGCTCCTGGAAGCTGGTCGGTAGCCAGTGTAAAGATTTTAAAATAGGGGTGATATGGTCCGTCCTCAATGCTCCTGTAAGTAGTCTGGCTGCCGCGTTCTGTATCAGCTGAGGCTTCCGGACTTGGTACAAAGGTAGTCCCATGTAGAGCGCTTTACAGAAATCTAATTGAGAGGTTACCAGTGCATGTATCAATGTATGGCCCAGGTAGGGGCACAGCTGGCATATCACCCGAAGCTGATACCACACACAATTATTCCAAAATAAAATAAAAAAAAAATCTGAAATCCAAAACACTTCTGGGTCCAAGCATTTTAAAAAAGGGATACTCAGCCTGTACCTATTTGTAGTACTGTGGTCAAATTGAGTTTAAAAGGACAGAACTGTGAAAATATGAATCATTTTATGAATGTTGACCGATTGTTTTCTTATGTCAAATTCAATGTACTTAGAATCCTTCAGAAAATTCTTATAATCAATATTTTTCTTCAGCTGCTCTTCTTAAAAGCAGAGTAGCCTGCATCCCTGACTCCTTCTGACCATGTTTCAAAACTCTTTGGTAGACATCATTGAGAGCGTCACTGACCTTTGCATGGATAATGGGTTGAATAGAACCTGCTGATCCTTGTACAAATACATAAATCTTGCCAGAAATCATTTCTTTTGAAGTCTTCTCTTTGGAATGATGCATTCTTGGATATGAGTAACTGCACTCTGTAGCATAAAGAGAGCTTTGACTTCCTGGTCATTTCCTGTTGTGAAAGTTTTCTGAGAGAAGTATGGAGAATTACTGGTATGTATTTCATCTGAAATAATAAATATTAATTGTTTTATGTAAACTGCAAGTCTCATGCCACTAGGAATACATCTGTTTAATTTTGGGTAGGGGAGAACATTTTGGCCCTCTAGATGTTTTGCAACTCCCAGAAGTTCAAGTCAGCATGATCTGTGGTAAAGGATTCTGTAGTCCAAAACCTTTGGAAGGCCAGAGGTTCTGCATTCCTGCTGTATGTTGTACCCCTCTAGGCTGTTGGCCTAGTTCACATGGACAGAAAATAACTAAGGGACTTTCTAGATTGGCAGGAAAGTGTGACATGAAGTTGCCTTTTCCTTAATGCTTAGCAGCTGCACCACAGCCTTTAGATGGAGCTGCGCTGTTCCGCAGTTTTTAAAAAAGAAGCTGGGAAAACCAGCACCTTTGTAAAGGCGCTTCTTCTCCCCTAAAACGCAAAAAAAAAAAAAAAAAAGCGTTTTCATGGCACACTTTCCCTTTTTCTCATCTAAAGGCTAGAGTTTCATGCAGCCATGAACACACTTCTTTTTGCCAATCTAGAAAGCCCTTATGTAATTCACAAGCTTCTTGTGGGAAAGCACTTAAAAGAAAAGGTTTCATGCTGACTCCCATCTGAATTCCCACCTGAATTTCAGTTGAGCTGATCATTAAAATGTAGGTTTCTTTGTCAGTTTTCTATGGCTTGGGCTTATGTGGGATGCTTGTGTAGCTCAAATTAGAGAGTTAAGTGATAAATGTGCACTTTCCCAGCGAATGCTTTGAGATCCTGTACCTGTCTCATGTTTCAGTACTTTGCAAGTTGCTACTATCAGATTTAGAATGCTTTCTTGCCCTGTCTTCACTCTTTTTTGCCATGTCAAATGGAAAGTATTTGGCCAATTGCATCACCAAGGTTTAAAACATTGTGGCATGTGGACTGTGATCTCTGGTTCCTAAAGCATTAACTCTGGCATTATTCAGATGTACAGTAAAAATAAATGTCCTTGTATAAAATGTGTTTCAGTGTCTGGCTTGATATGCCCTCAGGAAAACACATTACAAGAAACACTGCAGTGAAAATGATGTAACAGTCTATTCTATTGGTCAGCTGGCCTGTTAAGAGAAAACTGTACATGTGTGTTTAAAATACTGGCTTCTGTTGCTGATGACGAGCAGAATTAGGAATCCTGATCATATTTGACTTTCATCATAGTTGTCAGAACATCAGTTCTGTGAAGCTGAGGGCTTTATTGGCAAGCATGAATTATGCAACATATGCTTCACAGAATGGAGACAAATAATTGTTGTCACTGTCAAAATTTTTATTGGCAGTATGAAGATATAGCTCAATGATGGAGCACATGCTTTGTATGTTGAAGGTCATTGGCTTCTGTTCTGTCTTTCCTCCAAAGGATATTGAAGGCTAAGAGGGGTGGGTGTGGGTGGGAAACCTGCTTTCGTGTCATGGTTTGTAAGCAGGGAAGCCAAGAATCAAAAACCAACAGAAGGTATTAGGTAGTTGGAGCAGGGACTATCCCAAACAAATGACAATATGATGCTCACTTTTATTTCATGTCCAGAAGCTTCCTGGATTTCAGCAATGACAATCCTTCACCACTGCTGAAGTTTCTAGATTAGTTTAGGGGGAACAGGAATAGTTGTGTAGCACAACAACAAATTGGGGAGGAGGAGTAGTTTAGGAACAGATGACTTTCTGTCATTGATGTCCCCAGCTGCCTGAGAAAGTTGCTTCACTCTGCTAAATGTAGGTATTGAACATCATGGGATATAGGATGGAACCCTGTGGTAACCTGCAGCTTAATGGATATGGGGCTGACCAGGAGCTCCACATTGTTAGTCTCTGTTTGGCTTTACATTCAGGAGTGGAACCACTTTAACACGGTATTTCCAACTCCAGTCCAATATAGTTCATAAAGTAAGATAACATGATCAGTGGCATGTAAACTTGCTGAGACATCTAGGAAATTCAGTCCAGCAGTAAACCCCTTCCATCTTTCACCTGGATTGGGTTGTTATCCCAAAACCAGACTGAAATAAATCCAGATAATCTGTTTCCTCCAAAAAGGTCCAAAGTTGCTTAGTTACCACATTCTAAAGCATCTTGCTCCACACGGAGATATTAGCAATACAGCAATAGGTTGTCACATCCTTCTGGATCAAGAGAGGTCCTTTTCAGGAGAGGGTGCACTATTACCTTCTTCAAGGCAGGCAGCAGGCACCTTCCCCACCCAGTCAGCCCAAGATCTTATCAACTATAGTAGGCAAGTGCCAAACTTGCATTTGGTAGGTCATCTGATTCAAATGTCTTGTTCATGTCATCAAGTTGTATATACTGAAACTGTTCACAGGCTCAGTTGTATAGGTTAGCTGTATTCTGTGATCTGTAGCATCAGGGTTTGAGCAAACATTACTTTCTTCATGAAGTGCCTAGCAAATTTACTATAGCAGGGAACTGAGGATTCTACTCTTAGTCTTTCTGAACCTGATTCCAGTGGGGATTTCAGCAGAATAACTGCTGGATAGTATGTCAAGGGCATGGCATACAGCAAGGTATAATGAGATACTAGGCACTATGAAGAGTCCTTGCTAATTATTAGTCACATTTGCTCAGAAAGATCTTGTTGCTCAAGTGAGACTTAACTGGAATAGGAAGCCCTCTCATAGTCCTTCTGGTTCAAAATGATCCAGTGAGTGGCCCAGAGAGAGTCTTCTTGGTGGCTGCTTCCATCCCCTGGAATGGCCTTCAATAGGATGCTAGGCTGGTCCCTTCCCTGCTCTCCTTTCATCAGCAAGTACTGTAAACATTTTTATTTAGGCAGGCTTTTAAAATCCTAACAGAGTGGCTTTTGTATGGAATGTGTGTTTTAGTTATGTTTTTAATTTTGTATGTTTTAATGTTAATTTTATATTGTATTAACTACATTATTTTAATTCTTTTTGAATTTTTCTTGGAAAGTTTTAAAAGTATTTTTATTTTGTGAACCACCTTGGGTCCCTTTCTGGGAGAAAGGCAGCATAGAAATAAAATGAATAAATAAATAGGTAGGGTCATTCAAAGACCTGGTGATACTAAGATTTTTGGGGAGATACCTGAACACCAAAATCAGTGGCTCAGTGCATCAAGCCACTACATGTAGACCCAAACTTTCCCAGTTTAAGTTCTGGGAGCTCCTGACACTAAGACCTTGAATCACTGCTGCATCACTGCCCATGTTGGCTGGACCGATGACATTTTAGGCCAGAACATCTTGAGACTCCCATAGAATCATAGAGTTGGAAGAGACCACAAGAGCCATCCAATCCAACCCCCTGCCATGCATGTATTCTCAATCAAAGCTAGGGAAGACTGGATTAGACTTGGTACAAGGCAGCTTCATGTATCTGTTTTTTGTATGAGGTAACAGTAAGTACTGAAATAGGAAGAGGAGAGTCTTCATCTTGTCTTAAGAGCCATACCCACAGCAGGATGAGAGCAAAATGTTGCAGGTGATAGCAGGTACAAATGTTACGTATAAGTAGTTAACCATTTTTTTGTAAGACAAACATAGAATGAGTTTACATATGCAATGATGGTGCACACACTCTTTGCTTTTCTCTTGGCTAACAAATATAACAGTGTAGCTAGCTGTGTTGAAGAAAGAGGTTTAGTACTAGCTGACCACACCTTTATAAGGGTATTAGGGGAATGAAACAGTGTTGAAGAGAAAGGGCAATGAAGACTGGATACCTTTCATATTCCTGTGTTGTACTGAAAAATCTGGGTCAAAAGAAAATATATCAGCATTTGAGGTTCCTTCTGTTGCAATGTTGCAAGCGTGTGTGTAGGAATGGATTTGTGATGAAGTGGGGATTAAACATTGTTTAAACAATTTTGTTTGGAAGCTGAAAATGAACAGTGTCTCTGCAGCTGAAACCGTTTTCCTTTTATGGAAAGTCTTGAGCTGTAAATAAAGGCAATGCTTGCTTAGCATTCTTAGGAAATGAGAGATCCTGCCAAAACTAATTTGTAGCTCCTGAAGATATCTGGACTTCAGAACAAGGCCAGTTATTCTGGCAGAAGAGGACTTGGCTCTTCTGAACAGAAATGCTGCTTCAAGCACCTTTGTGCTCATGAGAAGCAGCTGGTATATTTACTGAGGCTTTGAGTTCTTCCACTATTTGTATTTAGATGTCCAGAAAAGGCCCCTAATAAAAAAATGATGTTATGTAAATGTTGTATTGGCACATATTTGATTTCATATACAGGGGCTCTAGATTATAGCTGTATATGTCCATGCAATTTTGGGCTCATTTTTTTGGATGTTGAAGTTCTTCCCAATTCAAACTGGGTGTAATTACACTGAACTGGATGTCTGCCTTATGAATGAAACCAAAGCTAAATATTTTCTTCTGGTTGTTCCCTGTCTTTTGAATTGCACAGTAACACTAGGCACCAGGTATGTGTTCAATTAATTGGGAATGAGAATTGCACTTCTTAACATTTTTCTCCTTGTTGGACATGGAATTTAAACACTTGAGAGAATGGGGATGTGAAGAATTCCAGTTGTATAATGAAGTTTCCTCCTTTTCGTTAGCAGTGGGCAGGGACAGAAAATAATTTTGTTGGAACTGAGATCCCATTTTATTCCACCTGAGATTCATTATGAGAAATGGCCTATCTTACCTCAAAAGTCTTGTGAAATGTTGTAGAGAAGTAAAATACCTGTGAATGCATTCAAATGAATAAACTGAAAAAAAAATGCACCAATGTGCTTTAGTCAGTGGAGAAAATGTGTACAAAATGCAATCGTATGGAAAAAAAACTGTACATTGAGAAAAATATTCATGAGAAGTACAGACAAATTTCTGTTTACAAAGAAAAAAACCAAGATCTTGCAATGTTTGCAAGATATAAAAATATATTTTGTATCAAAAATGCAGGTGGGATTCAGAGAAACACAACAAACAAGACTGACAGCCATGTTTCCTGGACAGAAAGTGAATATAGTTTCCTAAAGGAGGGAGAGAATTTATACAACTTTGAAATTTTTAGGAGCTTGGATTACTAGATTCAAATGGCAGTAGGATCATATGATGATTGTTTGTAAATAATTGTCATTAATATGTTTTTTTTAAATGAAGAGCCCTGGTGGCACAGTGGTTAAATGTTAAGGCAAGGAGCATGGGAATTATAGTCATAGAAATGCAAAGCTGTATGTGAGAACCAAAGTCTGTAAATTTTCCAGCACGAGGTGAGATAGTGTAGTCAGACACGTACACAACAACAACAGATGTGGGTATAGCCATAACACACATGGAATAGCAACACAAGTTCCGGAAAGGAAGGTCATGGAAAAGGTAAACAACGACATCATTGAAAACATCACATGAGTGTTTAGGTCATAGTAAGAGGTTGGACTATAGTATGGGAAAGTGTGGAAATAACCAATAGTATTGTTTGTATACACCCAGTACACACCCAGTGCACACCCAGTGGGTGGTAACCAAAATTGAACTATTTCAGTATTGTTCCGGTGAGCCATTGCACCCTACCCTATCCCTGCACATTCTCCACGATGCCACACACGCACACATCAACAACAATGTGAACTAGAAGGAGAACCTGAACTTGTAACTAAGCTTTTGTGCAGGAGGAGATGAGTATGTATATAGCTTGATTAGTATAGCCAGAGTGTGTTTAGCAAGAGCAAGAAATGTGTTGCAAAGATGTTTATTGTTTTACTATAGAGTTTGTATTATTCAAGTAGTCAATAAAGATAGTTTAGTGCACAGCTCGCGTGGTTTGTTGACTGCATGAAGGGGGAAGCAGCAACAGTGATTCCAGAAGTTCCAGAGCTGATGTTTTTGTTCCTGAGCCGCTTCATGGGCATCTCTGCTACCTGCAACACATCACAACATTGATCAGTTCTGATCAGCCCAGCTTTGACCAGATGGTGAGGACCTGAGCCTGGGTAAAGTGCATCACCTCCCATCATCCCCAACATTAAATGCTTGTACTGTAGCCACTACTCATTAAATCTCAATGTTGTGAGTTCAGTACCAGCCAGGGCTCAGGGTCCACTCAGCCTGGCATCCTTCTGAGGTCGCTAAAACGAGTACCCAGCTTGTTGATGGAAATTAGCTTACACATTGTAAACCAAGTCAAGACTGTGGTTGTTAGGGAGTACTTAAGTGCACTGATAAGTGGTATAGAAATGTACATACTATTGCTAACAAGGGTTCCTTTTTCACATCCTTAGTTGCAGACCTTTCCCATAGTGTGCTTTCATCCTTTATACATGTTTGTATGATCTCATATCAAAAATGCATGTTCATGATAACACCACAAATTATAACATTTACAACATTTTATAGATGATAAAACTTCCATGATGACAAACTTAAAATACTGAGTTTACTATAAATGCAAGAGAAATAAGAACACCCTTTAAGCTTCTGTTTGCAGAAGAGTAAAACAAGAAATGTTTCATAATTCAAGCTATGACATTATTGAACCTCAGCTTCTTGCATTAACCAATTTTTCCCATTAAAAAAACCCGCAAACAAAATTTTAATAGCATGAATTTGTGACATTTTATTTTTAAAATGTTATAAAGGAAACAAACTCTAGGCTGCATGGCTTTTAAACAGATTGGGATGACTGAAAACTGAGGGCCAGAATATACAACAGCAGATGTTACCAACATTGGTAACTCAGTCCTATTAGTTTCTAAGGAGACAGCTTATTTCCCATGATCCTGCTTTGGAAACAAGGTAAACACCTCTGGAACAAAGTAAACACAGTAGTAATTGGGCTCTTTAATTTTTTATTCAGTTTTATGAAATTTATTTACTTGTCTTACATGATGTTTATATGAAAAGTGAAGATCAAGAGAAACATATTTGTGGAAAGAATAAAAGCTTTTCAGTTACTTCTGCCTGCATTTACAAATGACACCCAGAGAAGCAGTGAAGAAAAGTGACCTCCCAAAAGCAATCCACTGACCAAGGATGTCTTGGGTGTTTTCCCATTTCAGCCCAACACACTCTGTCTCCTAATTAACTGACAAATACCTTCCTTTAGAACATCATGTCTTATCCAATATTTAATTTGTTAAATGACAAATAACAATGTTTTCTTACTTTCCTCCCCTCAGTTCTGCAGCTTAATGGATCTGGGGCTAAACAGGAGCCTCACGTACATTAAACTGCAAACTCTTCTTGCTTGTTTTAATATAATTGCATTTTTTACAAAAAGTGTTTGTTTCTTTTTTCCAGCTTCTTGCCATGGGCGTATCGTAAAAGTTCCTGCAGGTCCCCTTGTACGAGTTGAAGGCACAGAGGTAGTGATTCTGTGCAATGTTACTCAATATGATGGACCCAGCGAGCAAAACTTTGACTGGGAATTTTCTACAAACCTTTCTCAGGACTCTAAATTTGTACATGTTGTGAGTACTTGGGACCCTTGGTTTACATCTCGGGAGTATCAAGATCGGGTTAATAATAAGGAGATCACACTGAGGCGAAACAGCAATGATGCTGTTGAACTTGTGATTGGCAACATCCGTTCCTCTGACCAAGGGATGTACAGATGCACCACGCCCAGCACAGATGCTGTCTTCCAGGGAAATTACAATGCTGTAGTTGAAGTCAAAGGTACTTCTACAGGGTGAGGGGTATTTACAATTGGTATTGGGAGTTAGCATAATTTTGCAAATATTTTGTAGAATGCCTTGAATAGAAATAATCTTTTCATGCATGTTTTCTTTTCCCTTTATCTAATCCCAAGGTTGTCAGTAAAAAGGTTAAAAAAAAAACCCAATAATTTTTAGAGGTGCAGTATAGTAGGAAAACAGGGGAAAGTTTTCTTGGCAGCTCCTTCCAGTTTCTGGAGGTCCCTATCAAGGAAAGCCACGCTTCTTTCATCACTGCTATCCTTCTGTTGTAGGGATAGACATATTTATTCAAATAGGGATTTGATTTTAATAAGTTCTAACTAGTGGATACTGTTAATTTCTTTTTGACTGATATGTTAACTTATTTGATTTTATGTTGTAGTAATATTTTTTAATGCAAGTATGCAATAATTCTAGTATTAGCAACCTTGAGCCCTATTTATAGGGGAAAGGCAAAGTGTAAACAAATTAAAGACATTGAGATTTGGTCTCCTGTTCTGTATATTCCAGCAAGTAGATCCCTAGTAATTAAATGTTTGGTAGCACTCAATATGCTGCTTATTTGAGACAAAAAGCAGTTTTCCTGAAGTGAGCAAGCCACAAATGTGTCTGTCTGCACTACTAGTTAGCCCTTCACAGTCCAAGTGTCGTACTGTTCTATATTTCTCTGATCAGAACAGGGCATTGGTTATCTGTTGTCCAAAAAACCCCATGAAAAACTGTTGATTCATATAGGAAGCAATATGGTTGAAACATGTCTTTTTTGCTTTCCAGTTATTTCTACAGTGACTTCATGTTCCCAACCATAGTGCAGTGAAAATGGATTTTTTTCCTGCTCATAATTTTTCCTTGAAAGGGAATGTGAAACCTTTATAGTGCTGGAACAATAAAATTTTGCTGGGATGAAGAAGTAGTCTTTAAAACACTTTCTTGTTCATGTTTTCTGACATGAGTGATTTGTTTTGTCTCAGCATATTCATTAGTATAATTAGTTGTCTCTTTTATGAGAAACAACCACAGTCTTGACTTGGTTTCATCATCACTTTTTATGTAAAACCATTTATTATAATCCACATGCTTGATAACTTTCTCTTCTCTAAATAGTGATTGCAGACGGCTTAACTGTTAGTGGGTCAAAAGGCCATGCCACATCCACTTGGAACTTATCAGAAGGAGATGCATTTCAGTTGCGCTGCTCAGCTTCCACCAATTCTTCAGAACACACCCATCTACATGTGTCTTGGGAATTCAAGAATGGCCTTGCCTGGCAAGAAATCCTCTCCCTGACGCATGAGGGCAAGTTCCAGCCTGGTCTGGAGTACAGTGAGCGCTACATCAGTGGAGCTGTGCGCTTAGATGCCATGGCCAATGACATTTACCGTTTGTCTGTGTCCCAGGCTCTTCCAACAGATGAAGGTGCCTACAGGTGTCGAGTGAGTGAGTGGGTTAAAGGTGCAGATGGTTCATGGCAGAAGATCCAAGAAAAGACTGCTGATGTGGCAAATGTTGTGGTACAGCCAACAGGTGAGGATGCAGAAACACGGAAGTGTAACTGTAACATCTGTGCTATAGTAATGGGTGGGAGGGGAGACAGAACATGCTCTCAGCCCTTGGTGGAAAGTGTAGTGACTGTCCCCTGTGCTGGTCAGTACAGTTTAACACAGCAGTAGTCTTTGTTTACTACATTATGTGTTATATGGGATTTGAAACTGCAGTCCATACTTAACATGATTATGAATTACTTAGTAATGGAAAATTTATAACAGAGAACTTTCAGATTCTGACATTTGGCCCTTCACATTCACAAAGGTTGGGCCACAGGATCCACATAAAAGTGGAAAAACTGTGAATATCCACAGCACCCACTTACTCAGCAGGGATCCTCTTGAAGAATGCAAGATGAGATGAGGAGTGCTGCCATGGTCCACTGTGGTTCACTCACTGTCCCTGCCTCTTCTTTTGCTGCTCCCTCACTGTCTCTTTCTCCATGCCCACTGGCCTTTGATGCCACTTCCTTTGCCTTTGCCCTCCTCCCTCCCTCCTTGTGTCTTTATCGTCCTGTCTGTGCACATGGACGGAAAAAGCCCACTTTCTTTTTTTCTCTTTCTAGTTTACTTTTGTCCCTTCTTTCTGCCCCCTCTGGACAAACTCATGAATACAGTAATCAAATTCACAAATGTTAAACCCACAAATGAGACGGAACAACTGTATTTGAATGCGTACTATACTGTTATTTTGGGATACTACCATGGTAAAATTTGTATTTTAACTTTTACTTTTTGTTGTTGGTATGCTATAAATTCTATCCACTAATTATACTTCGTTCAGTAGCAGAAATCTTGCAAAATGACCTTAGTGTTCATTTCAGTAGAAAATCTGTGAGAATTCCATATTCAGGAGTAAGTGAAAAGTGAATGGCTTTAATTACAAGAAAACTGAAACCAAATAACAGGTTTGCCTCAGATCATAAATGTAAACACTAGTGTAACTACAATTAGTTCTTTTGGAACTTACAAGTTAATAACTTTTGTATTGGTTTGAAATTCAAATTGTAAACTTTAGGTAAAAATACAAATATGTAGATTGCTAAGTAATAAGCAAGCAGTAACCAGGATTTGATTCTCTATTTGGCCCTAAAACCCACTGGGTCACCTAAAACCCACTGGGTCACCTGCACCTCAGAGAAAGTCAATTTCAATGGCAAATCAAATCAAAACCCCATGATAGGTTCACCTTAGGGTCATCATAAGCCAGAAATAAAGGCACACAGCAACAACAAAAACTAATCCTAATACTATTTGCTGAACTAGGAGTCTGAAAGTGATCCTTTTGGTCTTTTTCCTTTTTCCTGCCCCAGCTTTAGGTGTGTTCATTACCAGAAGCAACGTGACTGTAACAGAGAGAGAATCCCTGGATCTTACCTGCAACTTCACAACAGATAGAAGTGGTATTTTCCAAGCAGAAGTCTCATGGTATTTCAGTGACTCACCTGATGACACTGTGGCAGAGGCTCAGGTTTTGCTGAGTGCAGACCGTGATTCTGTAATTAGTGACTCAACCCTTATTACTCTCAGCCATGTGGATCGAAGTTCTTACCACTTGCTGATACGTGATGTGAGCATTGAAGACTCTGGCTACTACTTCTGCCAAGCAGCACTTTGGGTGCCACAGCACAATGGTAGTTGGCACAAGGTAGCAGAGAGAACATCTCTGCCTGTCACTGTGGAAGTGTTGGCACTGGGTAAGTAGCTGGATGGCAGTACTTATGAAAGTTGATGAACCACTTTCTCTGAATTTTGTTGTTGCTATAAAACAAAAGTGAAATAGAAAGTCACACTAATTTGGGAGGAACTTCTTTTACCTGAAATCTGGGTGAGAACTATGATACATTATGGAATGGAAAAGTAGGGCTATAAATGGTATGTGCTAGGAGCCTCCATTTACTTCTTAGCAATATTTTCTCATTTGTGTTCTTGACTATCTCAGCCTTCTTAAACATATTTATGAATAATTTTGAAACTGCCTTTAATAATAATAATAATAATAATAATAATATTTAATAATATATTATTAAAAATAAATATTATTATTTCTATTTTCCGCCTCTCTCTTCAGATTGAGGTGGGATTCCAACAGGTATTAAAATACAATTACAGTCAGTATGTAGTCTAAAATTCAGTAAAAACTTATTAATCCATTAAAAACTAATTACAATTCAGTCCTTAGTCTAATCAATTCTATTACTGTATCACTTTCAGTTTCTGGTCTATTAGAGTAAGTCGGGTAGGTAGGCCCACCGGAAGAGATCCCTCTTAAGTGCTTTCTTAAAAGCATCTAAGGTGGTAATAAGTCAGATCTCTTCCAGCAGATCATTCCAAAGTTTCGGGGCCATCGCAGAGAATGTCCTTTCGGACGTTGATATAAGTCTTGTGTTAGTGAAATCTAACAAATTCTTCCCTGATGTTCTAAGAGTGCAGGGCGGATTGTGTAGGGAGAGACGTTCCTTCAAGTAACTCGGGCCCAAGCCATATAGGGCTTTAAAGGTAAGGACCAACACTTTGTATTGTGCCCGGAAGCTAATCGGTAGCCAGTGTAATGATTTTAATATAGGGGTGATGTGATCTGTTCTTGATGCTCCTGTAAGTAACCGGGCTGCCGCATTCTGGATGCTTCCGGACTTGGTACAAAGATAGCCCCAGGTACAGCGCATTGCAGAAATCTAAACGAGAGGTTACCAGTGCATGTATCAATGTTTCAAGGTCCCCCTTGCCCAAATGGGGACGCAGCTGGCGTATCAGCTGAAGCTGATACCACGCACTCCTGGCTGTTGCCTCCACCTGTGATGTCAACTGGAGCAACGAGTCCAGGAGTACGCCCAGACTGCGGACTTTGTCCTTTAGGGGAAGTGTGACCCCATCCAGGACAGGTTGGCAAATCTCCATCCCTGGGCTAGGGGAACCTATCACAAGTACCTCCGTTTTCTCTGGATTCAGCTTGAGTCTGTTTTCCCTCATCCAGCCCAAACTCCAGGCAGGCATTTAGAGAAGAGATGCCATTCTTGGTCACTGCAGCAGTCGGAGACATGGAGAAATAGATTTGGGTGTCATCAGCATATTGATAACACAGCGTTCCTCTGCGCCCGCAGCCTGAATATATAGGCCCATAGGCCAATCAGGAGCTGCCACGTCACGGCAGCCCCGCCCCTAACCTTGATGGGCCAATGAGATCGAGAGGCGGGCCGCCGGGAGCCAATCAGGCCGCCCGCCTCTCCCGCCTTGCATTCTGGGACATGTAGTCTGTCCCAGCGAAAAAGGCGGGCTGCGTTCCCGCGCTACTTCCCGGCCAGCCAATCACGGGGGAGCCCGCCCCCGCAATGGCTGCCGGGAAAGACCGCGCAGCGGGAGGCCCGGCAAGTCGCTTCCCGCGCGCGGCAACAGCGCCGGCCCGCTGAGTCGGGCGGCGCCATTTCTTAGCAATATTTTCTCATTTGTGTTCTTGACTATCTCAGCCTTCTTAAACATATTTATGAATAATTTTGAAACTGCCTTTAATAATAATAATAATAATAATAATAATATTTAATAATATATTATTAAAAATAAATATTATTATTTCTATTTTCCGCCTCTCTCTTCAGATTGAGGTGGGATTCCAACAGGTATTAAAATACAATTACAGTCAGTATGTAGTCTAAAATTCAGTAAAAACTTATTAATCCATTAAAAACTAATTACAATTCAGTCCTTAGTCTAATCAATTCTATTACTGTATCACTTTCAGTTTCTGGTCTATTAGAGTAAGTCGGGTAGGTAGGCCCACCGGAAGAGATCCCTCTTAAGTGCTTTCTTAAAAGCATCTAAGGTGGTAATAAGTCAGATCTCTTCCAGCAGATCATTCCAAAGTTTCGGGGCCATCGCAGAGAATGTCCTTTCGGACGTTGATATAAGTCTTGTGTTAGTGAAATCTAACAAATTCTTCCCTGATGTTCTAAGAGTGCAGGGCGGATTGTGTAGGGAGAGACGTTCCTTCAAGTAACTCGGGCCCAAGCCATATAGGGCTTTAAAGGTAAGGACCAACACTTTGTATTGTGCCCGGAAGCTAATCGGTAGCCAGTGTAATGATTTTAATATAGGGGTGATGTGATCTGTTCTTGATGCTCCTGTAAGTAACCGGGCTGCCGCATTCTGGATGCTTCCGGACTTGGTACAAAGATAGCCCCAGGTACAGCGCATTGCAGAAATCTAAACGAGAGGTTACCAGTGCATGTATCAATGTTTCAAGGTCCCCCTTGCCCAAATGGGGACGCAGCTGGCGTATCAGCTGAAGCTGATACCACGCACTCCTGGCTGTTGCCTCCACCTGTGATGTCAACTGGAGCAACGAGTCCAGGAGTACGCCCAGACTGCGGACTTTGTCCTTTAGGGGAAGTGTGACCCCATCCAGGACAGGTTGGCAAATCTCCATCCCTGGGCTAGGGGAACCTATCACAAGTACCTCCGTTTTCTCTGGATTCAGCTTGAGTCTGTTTTCCCTCATCCAGCCCAAACTCCAGGCAGGCATTTAGAGAAGAGATGCCATTCTTGGTCACTGCAGCAGTCGGAGACATGGAGAAATAGATTTGGGTGTCATCAGCATATTGATAACACAGCGCCCCATGTCTCCGGATGATCTCTCCCAGCGGCTTCATGTAAATGTTGATTAGCATGGGATACAGAATGGTGCCCTGAGGGAGGCCAGATGTCAACTCTCTTTGACAAGAGCAACTGTCTCCCAGCTTCACCATCTGGACTCTGCCCAAAAGGTAGGAAAGGAACCACTGAGGCACAGTGCCCCCGATTCCCAACTCTTTCAGGCGTTCCAGAAGAATACCATGGTCTATGGTATTGAATGCCGCTGAGATGTCCAAGAGCACCAACAGGGTAACACTTCCCCTATCGATGCCTAGATGGAGATCATCGACCAAGGTGACCATGGCCATCTTGACTTCGTAACCTCTCCTGAAGCCAGTTTGAAATGGATCTAGATAATCGGCTTCTTCCAAGACAGCTTGGTGTTGGAGGGCAACTGCCCTCTCGATCACCTTGCCCAAGAATGGTAGTAAGGAGACTGGTCTATAATTATTTCTTATCAAGGGATCCAGGGAGGGTTTTTTCAATAGTGGTTTTACCACAGCTTGCTTAAGCTCCAATGGAAATTTACCCTCCCTGAGGGATGCGTTAACGACAAGCTGGAGTAATGTCGTTACTGCATCGCCTCCTTGAACGGTCAACCAAGATGGGTAGGGATCAAGAGGACACGTCTTCCACCTAACGCTACCAAGGAGCTTGTCCACTTCCTCAGTACTAACAGACTCGTTTAGTGGCCAGCCTGTCATTTCTGAGATCTTAATATTAAGTGAATAGCAGAATAAAGCTTTTATGCTGAATCTAGTCTCACCAGTTCTGGCTCTCTTAATTGACTTAAGAACATAAGAAGTTTAAATAGTATTGGCATCAGTTATGAAAATACATTCTATCTTTGTGTTAAGAGGGATAAATTCAAAAGTTCTGCTCAAATCTGATTACAAATTTGATTTCAATCTGATACATTGATCCTCAACACGAGCCTCTATTGTTTCTGCTGAGTAACTACTATATATATCTGCCATAAGACTCTGTCTTATTTAACAGTCTACCTTAGAACAGGTAGTTAATCTGTAGATTTCTCTGTAGCAAATCATTTTCCCTATAACTGAATTGAATCGACCTTTTCCCAATGTGGGATGCAATTACATTTCTTCAGCTGTGCTTGTTCTCATATGGGGCCCAAAGAAAGGAGAAAGGTGACAAGAGAGAAGAGAGAGAGAGAGGAGATCACTTATTAAATACATAAAACAAGCTTACTTTTATGGCTTTATTTGTCTTTAATATATCAGTAAAAAAGGTATACTTTGGTGATGCCATAAAGTAGGACCTGGTTTCAAGCAGCTGAATGGTCCATCTAAATACATCCTTGGTGGTGCTCCTAGTTCTGAAATTTAATCTGCCCAATTTCCTTGGGATCACTTTCAGATACCAAGAAAGGAAAAACAGTATATGTACTATGAAAAGAGGAGTGGGATGAACAACAGGTTTGTCTAGACTATATATATATATATATATTCACATTCCATTGTGCTTTTCATGGTATGTTGCTATGGCTTTATGGAGTACTGTGTTTTCATAATGTGTTGTTTCCCTAGCTGAACTCTTAAGCTACTGAGATCCTGCTTTTCATGCAAATATTCTGAGCAATGAACATCCAGGCTGGAGAGATATAGAAAACTAAAACCCAAGCATAAATTTCTAAAGAACCATGTTGTTCTGTAGAGTTTGCCTTGACGTGTCAGCATCTCTTAGAGAATAATTAGAAAAATCAAGTTTCTGGTTTTTGACTTTGCAATTAGGAGCCAGATCATTCCTGACAGCCTTTCAAACAGTGAAAGCAAGTGTTTCTACTCATGGTGTATTGAAATTAAGGTATTGTTGTGTACATACTTCTGAGGCACAAACAGAAACCAGGCCTATGCTGACTCTTGTTTTGATAAAGTCAGAGTAAATGGAAATGTCGTCAGGATTCAGAGATCCCAGACAAAGGGGGCCTCTCTCTCTCTGTATGTGTTTAAAGCCTTGTCAGGGAATGACTGGTAGACAGGAGCAACCCTCCTCCTTATTAGGAAGGATATTGCCTTCCAGCATTCACACTAAATGCTTTGGTGGCAGCAGGCTGGTCAAGATTGCACTTACATGCCATTTTAAATTAAAACATTTTCTAACTTCCTGAATAGCAGTGAAGTGAAACAAGCAAAATGCTGGAAGAGGCAGCCAGTGACAAGTAATAGAGAAGGGTGGGGGGGGGGGGGTGGACAAATTCTAAATTTTAAGATGTGGAAGAGAAATCCAGAATGGAAACTGTTTTGATGATAACATCATATAAATTTATGTTATGTTATATATGTCAGGATATGCAGGTCAGCATAGTAAGTTCTGACTGGATGAATGTGTAACAAATGGCAGGTGTAACGAGGATAAGGTAAGCTTTCAATTAGTAGTTAAGAGAACAATTGGCCAATTTGGCCAGGTGGCTCTGATAGCCAATCTGCAGTCCAATCTGCAGGAGGAGAGTGGAAAGAGGACAATCCTTTCTTGTTGTGGGAAGAGTTCCTGGGAGCAGCCACTGAGAAGGCTCTCCTTTTTTGGTGGTGGGATGAAGAGAAGGCCTTCCTCAGAGGATCTTAAGTAATGCTCATACAGGGAGCTATTATTACTGTATAAATACCAATGACAATAAGTTGTGATCATGCTGAAGGCACCGGATGCCTACATTTCCAAATAAAACCCCAAAGTTACTGGTCAGCACAAAATATAATGGAAATAAAATACTAGCTTAGGAGAGGAGGGTATGGGAATTTTGGTCCTCTTCCAGTTCTCCATCATGTTTATGTGTGTAGGGCCCAGGGGAGCAGCACAGGTTTCCCTCATCTTGCAGGCTGTTTGGTTTCAGTACAGAAGACAGAGGATGGAGAGAATGCTCCATTCCTTTCTTTCTCTCCAGCTCACTCATTCATACTTCTATAAAATTTAATGTTAGCTACGGCTGCCAGGTGAATACTTAAATTCAGGCCTGACTTAGAGGGAAAGAATATTCCTTTTCCAAATATTATCTGGTAGTAATTCTGTTTCTGAAAGATGTTTGAGTACATCTCTTGAGTACATGCATTTAAAAACATTTCGTGGGAAATTCAATAGGTGCTTCTTCTCCTTTATCTGTACCCAATTAGTAATTACTTGGTGCAGGTATAAAGGGAGGATAAAAGTATTCTTCACTTGACTTCTGTTGCCTGAGGGTGGGTGCGGGGTTCTCATCATTTGAGGTACATAAATGACATCCAGAATTCATCACCAGCCTCCTCCTCCTTGATTGAAGTTTGAGCGCTTGGCAGGGTATTAAGTCATTGAACTGTCAGCAAGGCTGTTCTTTGACAGCTGACAGAGTGCAGGAATGAGGTTTATCCAGCAAGCCTTTTATTCCTTCCTTCTAAATCCTCTGTCTGGGAGTCAGCGTAAAGAGAACCTAGCTGGAACTACTTTCAGTAGGAATCTACCACTGTAGGTCATTCTAGTGCAGACATTATTAAGTGAAACCCCATTTCTCTTCAGCTTTCCCCACATTATTATCAGAGCAGAAAAACTTTGTTTATGCTTCTGTTGTGGATATTACCTGCTTCTGTAAACTCTGTGTGGGTGCATCCAGTAATCTCAGAAACTCTGTGATTTGTAAAATATCTAGTTATTATTGAGGTACCCTCCACACCCCTTTCTCTGGGTAGAGGGGTCTTTCAGAGTTCTTTCACATTTGTTATCATTGTAATATTGTAAAAAGTTTATATCTTAAATTTGTATACATTTCCAGGGGTTGTAAGAGGAACTATGTTAGCTGGTCAACTTGAAGTACATCTTCAAAAACATTCAGTCATGTTCTGTATCTTGAACAAATAAAACTGCCCTTAATATTTGTTTACTCCATTGGCAGTTTCTGCTAATATGTTACTGAAGGTGGACAATAAAATTAAGTAGTAAAACAGTGCACACAAATGCAACATAGTCTGTGCATGTCCTGAGATGTTGATCTCATATCATTGTAACCGACCATTTCCCTGAAAGGCAGATTTTGCAATGTCAAGTGCAGTATTCTGTGACAAGAATGTTCTATGTATTATGAAATCATTTTAAGAAAAACACCATCCATGCTGATTAAATTCTGGCTACACAATTTGCTGTTGGTTTATCTAAAAGCATTAGTAGATAGTGATATAGAGATAGTGTTGTATGGTAAAGATATTGACCACTGTTACCACAAATATCCCTATTGTCTGGTAAAGATGCTGATAACAGTGTTGCAGGTTTCAAATAAGAATAAAAGACTGAGAGATGTGAAAATTTGATCTGTATTTCTACATTGGTCTTTCTTTCATGTTTTTAATTGGCTTCCTTTCTGCTTTTCAAAATCCTATACAGAGCCAAATTATAATGTATTTCTAAATGCTTCTAAAACACCTACGTTTTCAGAAGATCCCACAGAATTGGAGTGTAGGATCACAGAGGCACAGAATACTGAAGCAAACATACGTTTCACTGTATCCTGGTACTACAGATTGCCCTTGCGCAGTGATGAAGTGGTAAAAGATGAACTTCTTGCCACTATGGATGCAGACTGGACTCTGGTAGTTGGAGACAGAAGCAAACAACGGGCCCAGAATGGGGAAATTATTTTCTCTAAGCCAACTGTGGACACTTTTCGGTTACGAATCCAGTGGACTTCGGAAGCAGACAGAGGAGATTATTACTGTGTGATTTCTTCATGGAGTAGACAGCGTAATAACAGCTGGATAAAGATCAAGGATGTGGCTTCCATGCCTGTGAGCATTTTATGGTCTACACAAGGTAAGAATTTTGAATAGTCTGAGTGTGATGCAAGTTGCTGGCGTCTCAGTAACTTGTCATAATAGACATTCATGGATAGAAAAATTCTGAAGGGTCTCAGTAGATATATAGCCATCTGCCCTAAGACATATTGAGAAAGAAGAAGATAGAAGGAACTTATGATGAGAACAAACAGAATAGCATAATTTAGGAGTATGCAGTAAGAGTTATAGCAGACTCAATAAAAAGGTGACCAGGAGGCCTGGACCAGAAATAATTTCAGGAATCAAACACATCATCACAAGTCCCTGTGCCCAGGTGCAGAATCAAGAGGAGACAGTACCTCCAAAGATAGGGAATCTAGAACTAAGGAAACAGAAAATTTTTGTAAATTTTCTCATATATTACAGAATTTCTCAAACTTTCATTACTTTACATTTTACTACAAAAAATATTTTTATTTATTCCATAATGATGAACAAGGAACTATGTATGGTTTCTGTAGCATTTTCAAAGGCCTGAGAAGTTTTTACCTAGTACCAGAATTCCAACTTTGTCTGCACTTTGTAAACTGTTTGAGATGTGTTTCCACTGTAGCTAGTGTCTTTGTTGAGTTAGTTTGATAACATCTTGGTTGGTGGCAGGGGGAGGCCAAAATGAGCTGCAAATTCCTCACTCTGTGTCTAAAAATTGTCAGACACTGAATGCATAGCTTACTATCATTCTTGTCACTTTTCTACATAACGATTTGATATACATTTATGTGATGCAGTTTTTTCTAAGAGGAAGTTTGTAGAGTACGGGAGGGTTCATAGCTCAGAGTCAGAGCACATGCTTTCAGCACTTGGAAAAATTACAATTCCCTGGCCATCCAGTTTAAGTATTTAGAGTTGTAGGCATGCTCTTGGAGAATTGCTGGTAGGTATTATAACAGCATGAGACTAAGTGAACCAATGATCTATCTTAGTATAAGACAGCTGCATATCAGTGTTCACATGTTTTAAGATAACCTACAGCCAGTCAAGATGCTTTTAAACGTTTATCCATTCTGCACACATATAGTGTCTACTAGACATTTTTTGAATGCTTGTCTGTGCTGTGAGCTTCTCATAAAGCTGTAGAATCCCTAATAGCAATTGCATAGTAAAAGCTGTCTCCTTGGCCAGTAGTACATTTAAGGCTCTGCACCTCGGTTCTGTGTCTGATACTGTTAGCAGATATTGCTACATAAATTAAGACCTCATAGATTTGGCATACTAATACATCTGCTATATGCAATGTTGTTGCATACTTTAAAGTTGTTTCCAACCTATGGTGACCCTAAGGAGAACCTACCACTGGGTTTTCTTGGCATGATTTGTTGCCGGGGGTTGGGGGGGGGTGCCATTGCTTTCATCTGAGGCTGAGAAAGTGTGACTCACCCATGGTTCACCATGGTGTTTGCCTGGTTGAGCAGGAATTAAAACTCAGGTTTCCAGAGTCATATGGAAATAGCAACACCTATATTTCAGTATGTACTAATACTGCCAGACTACTTGACTTTCTGTGCTGGCTACAGAAGAAGTCAAATGCCTTTCTTCCATGGCCAGTGGTACAACACAGATGACCTATGAGATATCTAGAAATATTTGTCATAGAATATCTGTCATAGATCCCAGGATTTTATAGGAAGTAGCCATGGCAGTTAATGGGATAGCAAAATACTGTAATTATGCTTAATTGCCCCACTCCCTGTGTCTTTGTACTGGATATGTCAGAATGTAAAAAAAATTATTTATTTATTGGATTTGTATTCTGCCTTTTTCCCAAAATGGGATTCAAGGTGGCTCCTTCTTGCCTGCCCATCACAGCAATCAAGTGGGCTGATGACAGGGCTAGAGATTGTTCTGTTTGTCTGATTGTTGCTTCCTTGCAGGGTTGGCAAAAAAAAAAGAAAAAAGAAAAAAAAGAAAAAAGAAAAAAAAAGAGGGATAGATTGTAAGCTAATGACATTTTTCTGCAGCCTAATAACTTTGGCAGTATAATTTGCAAATCTATTATATTGATGGCTACTGTGAGATCCCTTAGTTAAAGTGCATTATTCACAGACATACATCAGTTAACAAAGCCTCTGATAAAGAAGCTCCTTTTTAGAAAGGCTTTTAATATCTGCTCAGCCCCTCCATCCTCTTTTTTCTCTATTTAGCTGGGCTTTTTATTATTACTATTATTAGAATCAACATTGGGAGGATAGTGAAGGAGGGAAAAAACTGACTTTTTGTGTTCTATTGCATAGATAGAGTGCAGTAAACAAAGCAATAAAGCTTCAGCTGGGAAAGAAAGACATTGTAGCTGATTCTATTGTAGCCACATGTACCTGCCTACAACAGGCAAGATAAACAGCAGTTACTTCCAGAATCACTCACTGAAACAAACAAACAAACAAAAAGCTTCATTTATATACTGGTTTGTACTGCCTAAGCAGTGTCTAAGCAGTTTACAACTGTAAGCCACTTGCCCCCAACTACCTGGGTACTCATTTTAGCAACCTTGGAAGGATGCAAGCATGAGTCAAGCTTGAGCCCTTTTGCTGGTCCACTCACAACCTTATGGTTTTGAGTGAGTGGCTGCAGTACAGGCATTTAACAACTGCACCAGCAGGGCTCCAAACATGTATGAAAAACAAAACAGAGACAGGGAAAGGAGATTAGCCTGATATCTCCAGAATGTTAAAAAAAAACATAGCTGTATAGGTTGGGTCACCAAAATCATAAAACTGAAAAATCATAACCTAACAAAGAGAAAATCAACCCTGGATGGATGTTGGAAAACACTTCCAAGTAATCTCTAGAAGGCTCAATACATTTTATTTACTTCTTCAAGGCTTACCTTACCTGGTTGTTTGATTTTATGTGTGCATATTGTTAATTTTCAATAAAAGGTTTGCTGAAACATGTAGAACTGCTCTTCTTCCTTGTTAGGAACCTACACCAGGCTATTTCTGCCTCTGGTACCAAATTTTCTCTTAAGAAAATAATGCCCAGGAACACATCTGCTTGGTTAACAGTGGTATACCTGTACTGTTTACTTGCTTGCTAGTCCTTGTTCAGCCTCTATTCTGTTATTTTCTTTTCCCCATAACTCTCTGTGCACACTTCTGTGTGTCTGTGGCACAGAAGTCTCATGCTCCCCTTTTTTTCTTCAGTTATCTTTACTGAATACAAAACATATGTTGCTGATGTCATTGTATTCAAAATTTCTCTGCCTTTAAAAGGGGCAGCGTTGATTTTCAGAATCAGCTATGTAATTTTTAGTTGAGCCTAAAAGGAATGAATTAGAGGGCAAGATAAAAGAATGTGTGGTTAACTTGGCTAGTAACTAGATACTTACTTTAAAATCCAAACTTTTGCATTTATATCAGGAGTTCAAAGATACTTATATCTGCAACAGCTCAAAGAATAGTCCCTCTGGGGTTTTATTTCCTAAAAACACTTAGCCCCTGAAATCTATTAAAGAATAAGATACAGTGTCGGTGAAGACAATTAAGTAAACACTGCATTCATAAGTAAGGTGTAAGTCTGCTTTTAAAACAGAACCATACATATAAAAACTTTGTTAATTGACCTATTGATGTCCTTATGAATGAGAAACCTTAAAGACACCCTGTTATTAATAGCATTGCTGTCTTGCAAATTCAGGATTGTAATTTTCTTGCTTGAGTTTATCTGCCTGCAATGCACTCTTCCTTTTTTCCTGCTATCTCAACAGCAAAATCTTTACAGAGCTTTCATGGACTCCAAACCATAATTTCCAGACAGTTTAGTTTCTGAACAACCATGGTTTCTGTTCTAATAATGGTTAGGCCCAATTCAGTTGGCATAGGAAACTGTACCGGTAATTAAAATAAATTTTAGAAGACTTGGAAGGAAAGTGCTTGTGAGCCTGCAGCATATTCCTGATCCCTAAACAAAGGCTGTTTTAATGGCTGGATCTAGGCCCATGGATGTCTAGCTATATGGCTCACTTAACTACCCAAGGTGCCCACTCAAGTATAATCATTCCCCTGCTTTGCTTGCTACCAGCTCTCTTATGGCTGCCTTTTCCCACCATTCCCAAACACCCATGCCTGAGAAAGACTGCCAGGCAGCCACAATTTTGCACTCCTTCACTTTGTGCAAGCAGAGATCAACAGGCATGACCCAAATGAGCATGTGTGACAAAAGTTTGCATGTTGGTTTATTTTATTAATACAAATGTAGGGATTCCTTGAACTATTTATAGAAATGTACCCTTTTAAAATCTGCCCTGTTTTCCTATTTCTGGATTGAGATAAAAACTGTGGTGTGGGTGGGTGGGTGGGTATGTGAAGTACACAGCTAGATTGCTTGTCACTCACATGAGCCTTTTAAGCTGTTGAGTCACTTGAGGGAAATGTTGCATAAACAGTGTAATGACTGCTCAGACTGAAAATGCAGTCCTTTTTTCTGAAAGGTGTGTTCATTTGATTTTTCTTATGCTGTGGAAATCTGTTTATACTTCTTTGGACTGGATTTGCATGATCTGAAAGAAAATACGGTGACAGAGGCATGTATGATATTCTGTATCACCTATTCTTTTAATAAATGCAGTTTCTGTAATATTTTTGGAAGTTCCACTTTGTCACCAAATGTAAAATAATGAGGAAACCTGCATTTTGACATGTCATTTTTGTTTTTAATGGTGCCTTTTCCATTTCAACTATTTTCTTCAAAGGATAAGATAGGATTGTGCAGCTTTGGTGTTTGATTTTGAGTTCCACTGTGTAAACAAATGCACATTAAGCCAAACTGCCTAACTGACAAACATCGGTCCACACAGACATTTTTACTAGACTTTGTAAGTTATAAGCATATGACTTAGGCCTGTTAACTATGATCTTCAGTGGAAGGACTTTTTGTAGTCAAAGTCTTGAACACAAGTGATCTTGATCTCTAGCAGACATATTTTGTTTTATCTTCCAGATTTGTAATAGCCCTGAATGCCTATTAACCTTCAAGTACATTATGTGGTATTTAGGGTTCAGAGTTTGGAGCTTGCATCCTATTGACGGATACACTCTCACATATAGAGATAGGAAATGCATTGTCCTTTTGGAATATAAGTCCCAGTATCCTCCACCTTGATGTGCTAGGCTGATGAGAAATGAAACCTAAAGACATATGGAGGGCCACATAGAAAGCAGCATGTATTGATTTAGCTTTAAGTGCTGCATACTAAACTATATGGTGATCTGATGTTTCTCAAAAAAACTGTAGTCCAGCAAAGTCCCTTTTCATGTTACAGTTCCCAGAATTAAAGTACACTATCTCTGTGTGTTTGAATTACATTTAAGTCATATTAATGAAAACATTTATATAATAGGGTTGGAAATGACAGCGAGGGCAATCAAATCCAACACTCAGACCATGGAGGAATACATAGCTAAAGCACTTCTGGGATACTGCCATCCAGCCTCTGTTTAAAGGCTACCAAACAGGGAAAATCAGACTGTTGACTGATGTTAGCTTGTGGTCTATTAAGACCCCCTACATGTTAGTACACTTGGCAGACCAGGTGTTGCCCACTCAATAGTTGCACATTTTTTTCTCCTCCTGAAGGTACCTTAAATTTATTCTTGCTGAAATTCATTTTGTTAGTCTTGGCCTATGTCTCCCAATTTGTAAAGGTTATATTGGCCTGCTCTAGATTGGCAAAAAGAAGTGTGTTCATGGCTGCATGAAACTCTAGCCTTTAGATGAGAAAAAGGGAAAGTGTGCCATGAAAATGCTTTTTTTGCGTTTTAGGGGAGAAGCGCCTTTTAAAAGGTGCTGGTTTTCCCAGCTTTTTTAAAAACTGCGGAACAGCGCAGCTCCATCTAAAGGCTGCGGTGTAGTTGCGCAGTTAAAGGGGCCGCTGTATCTTTAAAGCGCCCATTTAAAGGCTGCGATACAGGTGCGGATCATAATGGATCGTGAGTTGGGAGCATGCGTGGTGTGGTGTTCACTTCTAATTAAAACGCTTAATGTCCTGCAGGTGTAAAACCTGGGGTTTAACTGTGCAGTTTTTTAAAGCTCCCAAACCCTAGCTCCAGCCCTAATTGGAACCCTAGACATGCGCAGTAGGGACTCTGGGGTGCTGTAACTGTTATTCTACTGCGCATAACATGTCAATTCATTCACAAAATAAAGGGGTTTATTCATGTTGCACCAGTGCAACTGCACAGTTTTTTAAAAAAGCAGAGAAACCGGAATAACGCTGAAACTTTAGTTTTTTTTTTCCTTGCCGGCTGAGAATTGAGCAGTTGCGCAGTTCCCAGCCGGCAGCCGGGAAACCTGCACAACTGTGCAACTGCGCACTTCCCAGCAGGCAAACCTGCACAACAGCACAATTGCACCGTTCCCAGCAGGCAAACCTACACAACTGCACAGTTGCACTTTTCCCAGCAGGCAAACCTGCACAACTGCACAGTTGCACAATTACCAGCAGGCTGCCAGCTTTTTCCATTTCCATGAACCTTTATTAGGCATATCAAACAACAAAAACAATGCTAATAACAATAACAACAGATCAAAATTAAAACTGGATTACATCCCTGTAAAATTGGTCGCCTTTTAAAACTTTTCACTTTGAGTGATCGTTAGATTTATGCCAGATTTTTGTTGCCTCCATTAAAAAGTTAGCCGTCAATCGTGTAATCTGTACATTACGATCCTCCAATAAATGAACTAAATTTAGATCCATCAAGCAGTAATTCAATTCCAATAGTTTCCTTAGCAATTTCTCTCTCGGTTTTTGGTACAACGGACAAAGAAATATAATATGTTGGAGAGTATCCGGGGATAGTCCACATAAACATATTCGGTTTACAAATGGGATTTTCAGATATCTTCCTCTGGTGACACAAGAAGGGTGAATATTCAACCTTGCAAATAGGAAGGCTTTCCTCGAAGCCTGAAGAGACAGTGATCGAAAGTACTTTGGGATCTCACCACAACAGGGGGAAGGCTGCCAGCTGGGAACTGCGCACCTGCACAGTTCGCAGCCGGCAAGGAAAAAAAAATTAAAGGTTCAGCGCACTAAAAGCCGCGTTCATTGCTGCTGGTGCAGCTGCTCCGCCTCTGTTTGTAGTGTTCTGACAGCTTCCAATGTAGCTGCTGAGCCACAGAAAAGACTTCAGATAAGTCGTTCCCACACCCCTCAGTCTAGCTGCCCTTGTACCTTTTAAATACACACGTGGGGCTTGCAGTGTAGCTGCTAAGCATTAAGGAAAAGGCAACTTCATGTCACACTTTCCTGCTAATGTAGAAAGCCCCATTGAGTTCTGATTCTGTCCTCTGCGATATTAGCTACTTTTCCTAAATTTGATATAATCAGTAAATTTGGTAAGATCTGCTCCATCATTCAAGTAGTTTATAAAGCTACAGAACCATACCAGACCCAGGAGAGAACCTGAAGGCTTATTTTATCACTTCTCTCCAGGATGAAAAGGGTTCATTCAGTCAACCAATTACAAATCCACCCAACAATAACTTCTAGCCCACATTTCAGCAGCTTGAAAAACCCATGCTGCATCACACAAATCACAGGAGCTGACTGTCACCACTAGAGGTCAGTTTACCCCAGCTCCTTGTACTGTGTAAACCTTGTTGTTACCCGCCTCGATCCCCAAAATGGAAGAGGCAGGATATAAATAAATGTATTATTATTATTATTATTATTATTATTAGTAGTAGTAGTAGTACTACTACTACTACTACTACTACAGTGTTCATTTCTAGGGGCCAGAGCAGACATGCACAAAAGAGTGGGCTAAATCCAATCTGGCTGCAAGTGGTTGAAACCCCACTGACCGCACAGCCTTCTCCCAAGATGGGCTGTGACCACAGCAGTTGACTGTCACTACCAGAAGTCAGTTAACCCCAGCTCCTTTTTGCTCCAGTCTTAAGGGGCTGAAGCATGGTTTCAGTGCAGCTTCTGGCCACTTTAGAAGTGTGTATCATCTAATCAGCACACCTCTAAAGCAGCTGGAAGCTGCTTCATTTTCACCTTGTGTTTCACCCCATTGTGTTCACAAACCGTTTAATGTTTAATTCAGTGTCAACTTGACTGACTAGTAGTTGTTCTATTTCCTTTCTTTCCTTTTTGAAGATGGGGACATTTGCCCTCATCCAATCTTCCTGGTGGTGCAGTGGTTAAATGCCTGTACTGCCGCCACTCACTCAAAACCATAAGGTTCAATACCAACAAAAGGGCTCAAGCTTGAATCAGGCTTGCATCCTTCCAAGGTCATTAAAATGAGTACCCAGATTGTTGGGGGCAAGTAGCTTACAGTTGTAAACTGCTTAGACATTGCCTAAGCAAGTAAGAAGCAGTAAGAAGCAATATATAAATGAAGCGTTTTGTTTTGTTTTGTTTTCCCCTGTTCTCCAGAAATTCTGAAAGGTGATTAATAGCAGCTCTGAGATTACACCTCCAAGTTTTTTTAGTACCTGTGGTTGCACAGTAGTTAGGTATTCCTGTACTACTACTTTATCTGTTCTGTAAATCAGTCCTCCATTGTATCATTGTACAGTATCATTAAGCAAGGTTGAGCACATGTTTCTTTTGGAAGAAGACTTGAGGGGCTGGACAGATGGGCAGAAAGGGGTGGTGAGACGCCACCCCTTTCTGCCCTGGATGGAGACTGCTGCAACCAAATGACGTGGCCTCTGGGAGGCCTAAAAAGAACCCATTCCCCAGTGGGTTCTTTTTAAGCTGTGCATGAGATGCCATTGGTGCGCCCGCAAGCCATGATGACGTCTTCGTGGCACGGTGCTGTTTGGGTGCTGCACCATGCGGATGTCATCATGACACACCCTGTATGGATGGGGGGGTGTCATGATGGTGGCCAGGGTGCGTGGTAGGGTTGCTGAGCGTGTAAACACTCACCCCCCACACACTCCTAGTTCAGCCCCAGGCTGGCACAAAGCGCTGTCTGTACCAGCCCTGAGTCAAATAAAGTGGTGAACAAGTCAACCTTTTCTCTGGCTCCTACTAGTATTTCACCCTTTTCTTCACACAGTGTCTGTCTCAATTCTTTGTTCTTCCTCTTCCTCTAAACAATATTTAAAAACTGCTCTTTTATTATTTTACTCTCTCTAGATTAAAATCTTGTTCTCATTTCTCTTTAATTGTTTACTATTTCTTCTATTTCTTATACATGTCCATTTTAAATCTCAGCTCATCTGGAAGAAAACACCCTGTTTCTGTACAAACCTTCTAGTTTTCTCCTTTATTTGAATTATGCACAGTTTTACATTCAGTATCTCACCTTTATCAAACCACATATTCATCTGAGCATTTCTAACCATGGGATTGCACCCAGCATTTCTTCAAGATTACTGAAAGTTTACTGGTTTACTTTGCTCATAAATCTTGTAACATGTGCTTTTCTAAATTCCAGGAATCCTGTAATGTGTCATGCTGGCATAAATGAATCAGTAGGTAAACAAATCTGTACCTGCAACACTTTCTGTGCTTTGCAGTTGTACATGGTTGGTATTAAAGATGCTGAGACACTGATTCCTAATATTCACACTTATGCAGCTAATAAAAATGTAAATCTTATCAAACGCTTTTTTTTTTTTAATCTGGTGATTTTCATCTAGAATACAGTATTAAATATGACATTTATCAGATATTATGCTTTCAATACAAAGTTGTGACCACTGCATTTTCTTTTAATTTTTTTTTCCAGTGGGGGTAAATTTTTTGACACATTGCATGAATATAATTGCATTTGTGTGTGTTTAGAAAGTTGTTTGTAAAATGGTGTGGAAAATTTCAGGGCAGGCTGGTTATCTGTTGATCTTCTAAAGCAGCAATTTCTAATATCCTTTTCTCCAGATAACCTGAGCTACAGTTTCCATCATCCACAGGCATAATGGACAGTGATGAATGGAGTCACATGTCAGGAAATCATTAAGTTGGGAAAGACTATACTGTACTAACATATGTTGCATACTTGCACAAATTAGTTCCCTCCTCAGCCCTTTGGTACAGAGATGATCGACATATTGATTAATCTTTTGGAAGCTATGGTTTAGAAATTGATTAACCTTCATTAATGAACTTTTTGGGAGCTATGGTTTAGATAATATAAATTGAAAGAAAGTTTGTAATAATCTTTTTATTTTTAGATTAATTAAAAAGAGAGAGAGGGAGGGATAAGAAGAAGAAGAAAAAGAAATATTTTGACTTCTAAAGAACAAACTTGGAGGTGATACGGTAACAAAGGACTATGTTGATTTAAAAACCTTTCCTAAAAATGGAACCTTGGTCAGCACCATATCGGATTTACCTGTGTTCGTCTTTTTTCACAAGAGAAATATTGTCCACCGCTGTATCAAGCTAATAAAGCCTCTATCTTCTAAATAGATCTTCTTTCCAATTTACTACCATGCATTTGGTAGAATGTTGGGGCTTGGCATTTTTGAAGTGTAGCTCTGCTGGAGCACTGTGGGTTGCATTAAATGCAAAGTGTGCTCGACTGACAAGCTGAAGATAGATACCTTAGTTCGTATAACGAGATCGATCACAAATGGAAACTGAAAGCTAAGTGGCAAATCAAGGAGTACTTCTTAAAAACAGGCATGCCTTTCAGAAACAAGAATTGGTAGCTTTTTACTGACAAGCTTCTGCTATCTCTTATTCATATTTAATATCTCTTGATCATCAAAGGCAATTTTTAGAGGGGCAGAGGAGGAGGAATGTGAATTGGAGGCTGAGTTTGGAAAGAGTTTAGTGAAGCAGCCAAGCTACTACAAACAACCACCCTCATTGCTGATGTCTGATATTTTTAAGCTGAACATGTGTGTGCATGAGTGGAAAGAGACTGGTTTGATTTCGAGTAGATAGAAAGGATGGAGAAAAATAAGGTATAACGTAATGGATACTGCTTCTGGATTATTCAATTTCAGAAACAGTAAATTGGTTTAAAAATATAAGGACAATCAACTTGTACTCCCTGCCACTTAACCTTTAAAAATAATCAAGGTTATTAAAGTTTTACTAAATTAGACAATTCCCAAAGCAAATCAGTTTCTATCCATCTACCACTCTATTCTCAATAGATTCAAAATTAAATGGTTTGTTACAAAGGTAGTCATGAAAAGACATTTTCCCTTTCAGTTACATCTTTGCTGGAAAGATATTGAAAACTTATGTTTACTTGATACTTGAAGCTATTTTTAATTTAAAAACAAACATTTTAAAATTCAAGAATGCAGTTGCCCTGCCTTTTGTTCAGCACAGGACCTAAAGTGACAATATAAATTAAAACAAAATACTGCTAAAATCTTAATAATAAAATGCCACAATTAAATAAGCAAGCCTAATTAAAACACCAATGTAAAACACATTTATAACATATTAAAGAAGATAAAAGTGCTGTGCAACACATTCCATTAAAAGACTGATCTGTCACAGTGAGCCAAGAGCTTGTCAAAATAAAAAAGTCTTTCTTTGCCGATGGAAAAAGAGCAGAGAGTTGGTGAACCAAGCCTCTTATGGCAAGGAATTCCACAGCCCAGAAACAGCTACTGAGAAGGCTCTCTTCCATGTCTTCAACAAATGTGGCTATGACAGTAATGTGTAAACATCCAAACATCCCCAAATATATTTATCCAGCAATAATTTAATTAGCACTACCATGAGCAAACGGGATTACATGGGCATACATAGCACCAGAATAGGTAGTGTGAATGACACACAGACCTAGCTATGTGGAAAGGTGTGGGGATGAAGGAGCTTCCTCAAAGAGCATTGCCACACAAACTGCCTCTACATTTTCTAGATGGAAACCAAAAGCCAAAAGATGAATTCTACTAGAACAAACAAACGTGATTGGAATCCCCCTTTCACATCTAAGCATCATAGAATCATAGGGTTGAAGAGAACACAAGGGTCATCCAGTCCAATCCCCTGCCAAGCAGAAACTCACAATCAAAGCACCTGCAACAGATGACCATCCAGCCTCTGTTTAAAAACCTCCAAAGAAGGAGACTCCACCACACTCCAAGGGAGTGTGTTCCATGGTTGAATGGTTCTTACCATGAGGAAGTTCCTCCTAATGTTGAGGTGGATCTCTTTTCCTGTAGCTTGCATCCATTGTTCTGTGTCCTGTTCTGTGGAGCAGCAGAAACAAGCTTGCTTCATCCTCAATATGGCAGCCTTTCAAATACTTAAACAGGGCTATCATATTTCCTCTTAACCAACTATTCTCCAGGCTAAATATACCCATCTCCCTAAGTCTCTCCTCATAAGGCATAGTTTCCAGAGTCTTCACCATTTTGCTCACCCTCCTCTGGATACACTCCAGCCTGTCAACATCCTTTTTGAATTTTGTCTAGAACAGGTGAGGCCTGACCAATGCAGAATTGAGAGGCACAACTACTTCCCTTGATCTGGACACTATGTTGATGCAGCCTAGAATTGCATTGGCCTTTTTAGATGCTGCATCACACTGTTGACTCATGTTCAACTTGTGGCCTTCTAGATCCCTTTCACACGTAGTCTTGTTAAACCACCACCCCCATCCCATATCTATGTATTTCCTTTTTCTGCCTGTGCGGTACCTTACATTTCTCCATGTTGAAATTTATTTTGTTGGTTTTGGTCCAGCTTTCTAATCTATTAAGGTCATTTTTAATGTTGATCTGGTCCTCTGGGGTATTAGCTACTCCTCTGAATACTATGCCATCTGCAAATAAGATAAGCATTTATTCTATTCTTTCATCCAAGTTGTTGCTAAAGATGTTGAATAGCACTTGGCCCAGGACAGAACATCCCTTCCTGCCTTTTATTTCTGCAGTTTCCAGATCTTGTGTAGGTATTGTAAAGTTGATGAAGCATCATTGATCAAACCTTCTTCTCTCCCAAAGCTTTTGATTCCCATGAAACATCTATGGATTGGGGTTGGCTTTAAAGGTCTGTCACCCCAAAACATAACATTTTGGCTCCCATTGTCTCATCCCTTTGCATGCATGGTGACTGTTGCTCTCAGGTCTCAGTCTGAGTCCTTTGTCAGCTCTCACCTGTCTCATGAAACAAGCATTCTCACAGCTTGAAATCTTCATACTTCCTGGCTTTCCATGGACTCTTTCTTCAAGACAGGTAGCTACTATCTCACCCAAGCCTAAAACTTTGCTACCCCCCTCCATTTAGCTGGTTGATTGAATGGATTATCTTTGTGTGTGTGTTCTTTTGTATTTCTTCTAATAAAATTTCATGTGGTTCCCCATGCCTAGAGTCTCTATCAGTTATTACCAGTGTAGCTGGTGCTTAGTACCTGCATGTATTACCCCCTCTTGCAAAGCTAAATATTCCCCAAATTAATTAAGGATAAATTGCAACTGTCAGTGGAGACTGACAGAGAACCTCCCCAAGGATGTTAAAACTCAAACAGGCTCACGTGGAAGAGGTGGTTTGTCAAGTGGTTTTGATTCAAGCCAAAGTTTTTTGTAAATCATAAGCAGTAGTTTGAATTCTGCCTGGAAATGGCAGAACACTTCCGCACAGCCCTTTAGGAGTTGTTATTGTTGTTTATTTATATAGGTCCATAACTGTACATAGCGCTTTACAACTAAGAGAACAACAAAACAGTTCCTGTCCTTCAGACTTACAATCTAAATATTATTGAAATACATTGCCATGTTAGTCTTGTAGACTTAGGCCTTGAACAGGAAAGTCAAATGAAGCCTCTTTTGGCCACTTTGGAGGCATGCTGTTTACATGACACATGCCTCCAAAGCAGCCTTGCTTTGCTTTAGACTGAAGCAAAAATGAGCTGGGATAATCTGGCTCCTGGAAGCAGTGGTCATTTTTGGAGCAGGCCATGCTGTCAGCAGGGTTTGGACCCACTTCAGCAGGGTTTGGACCTGCTGGAATGGACTAGGGCTGCTCCTTTGTACCCATCTGCTCCACCCCATGACTTAAATCTAAAAAAGTTTATGCAACCAATTTCTTTCTTTGGCTGTATCCACACTGCAGAAATAATCTGGATTGACCCCACTTTAACTGCCAGGGCTCAGTGCTAATTATTTTTGAGAACTGTAGTGTGTTGCAGCACCAGAGCAAGAAATAATCCAAACCAGATTATTTCTGCAGTGTAGTTGCAATCTTGGTCTCAGTCTCAAATGTGTTAGAAGATCCCTTTGCAATATAAATATTACTAATTATACTAAAAAGTAACAATCAGTTGCGTTATTTTTTAACAGTAGCATCATTACGCCGACATGACACAGTTCAATGTGTTAATGTGTTATAGGTTCTTCTAACATGTTGGTAGCATTATATGTCAGGGATATTTACACCAGTGAAGAGATGCAGGAAGTCAATACTGGAAGCCAGGTGGAGAGCATCTGGATAAAAATTAAAGGAGAGGGAAATAACAGGGATGTTACTGTGGGAGTCTACTACAGACCCCCGACTCAGGCAGAGGAATTGGATGATGCCTTTCTAGAACAGATAATCACATACTCAGAAAAGAGAGATGTAGTAGTGATGGGTGACTTCAACTATCCTGATATTTGCTGGAAGTCAAACTCAGCCAAATCCTCAAAGTCTAGCAAATTCCTCACTTGCCTGGAAGACAATTTCATTGTCCAAAAGGTGGAAGAGGCAACAAGGGGATCAGCCATTTTAGATCTGATCTTAACCAACAGGGAAGACCTAGTTGATGGGGTGCAAGTGGTTGGATCCTTAGGTGGAAGTGACCATGTTCTCCTGGAGTTTGTAATACAGTGGAAGGGAGAAGCTAGGCATAGTCAGACACGCACTCTAGACTTTAGGAGAGCTAATTTCAATAAACTTAGAGAAATACTGGGAGTGATCCCATGGTCAGGAATACTAAAAGAAAAGGGAGTTCAAGACGGATGGGAGTTTCTCAAAAGGGAGATATTGAAGGCACAATTTCAAACAGTTCCAATGAGGAAGAAAAATGGAAGATGTCTCAAGAAGCCAGGATGGATGACTAAGGAACTTTCAACTGAGCTAAGTTTTAAACGGAACATGTATAAGAAATGGAAAAATGGAGAAATCACGAAAGAGGAATTCAAACAAATAGCCAGCACATGTAGGGGTAAAGTCAGAAAAGCTAAAGCGCAGAATGAACTCAGGCTTGCTAGAGAGGTTAAGAACAATAAAAAGGGCTTTTTTGATATGTCCGCAGCAAAAGGAAGAAGAAGGAAACAGTGGGGCCACTGCGTGCAGAAGATGGCAAAATGCTAACAGGGGACAGAGAAAAGGCAGAATTACTCAACACCTTCTTTGCTTCAGTCTTCTCAGAAAAGGCAAAGGGTGCTCAACCTAAGGATAATGGAACAGGAGACAGAATAGAGGAAATTCAGCACAGAATAAGTAAAGAGGTAGTACAGGAATACCTGGTTAACCTAAATGAATATAAATCTCCAGGACCAGATGAACTACATCCTAGAGTATTAAAAGAACTGGCAAATGTAATATCAGAGCCATTGGCAATAATCTTTGAGAACTCCTGGAGAACAGGAGAAGTCCCAGCAGACTGGAGGAGGGCAAACGTTGTCCCCATCTTCAAAAAGGGAAAAAAAGAGGATCCCAACAATTATCGTCCAGTTAGTCTGACATCAATTCCAGGAAAGGTTCTAGAGCAGATCATTAAGCAGAGAGTCTGTGAACACTTAGAGGCCAATGCCATAATCACAAAAAGCCAACATGGGTTTCAGAGAAACAAGTCATGCCAAACGAACCTGATCTCTTTTTTTGATAAAATTACCAGCTTGGTAGATGAAGGGAATGCTGTGGATGTAGTATACCTCGATTTCAGTAAGGCCTTTGACAAGGTTCCCCATGACATTCTTGCAAACAAGCTTGCAAAATGTGGGATAGACAAGTTAACTGTTACATGGATTTGTAATTGGTTGACTGGCCGAACTCAAAGGGTGCTCAACAATGGCTCCTTTTCATCCTGGAGAGAAGTGACCAGTGGGGTCCCACAGGGTTCTGTCCTGGGCCCAGTGCTATTCAACATCTTTATTAACGATTTGGATGACAGAATTGGGGGCATACTTATCAAATTTGCAGATGACACTAAACTGGGAGGAGTCGCTAATACCCCAGAGGACAGGATCAAAATTCAAAATGACCTGAATAGACTAGAAAGCTGGGCCAGTGCTAACAAAATGAAATTCAATGCGGAGAAATGTAAGGTTCTGCACTTAGGGAGGAAAAATGAAATGCACAGATATAGGATGGGGGACACCTGGCTGAATGAGACCACATGTGAAAGGGATCTAGGAGTCCAAGTAGACCATAAGCTGAACATGAGTCAACAGTGTGATGCGGCAGCTAAAAAAGCCAATGCAATTTTAGGCTGCATCAATAGAAGTATAGTTTCTAGATCAAGGGAAGTTATAGTGCCACTCTATTCTGCTTTGGTCAGGCCCCACCTGGAATACTGTGTCCAGTTCTGGGCACCACATTTCAAAAAAGATGTGGAGAAACTGGAGCATGTCCAAAGGAGGGCAACTAAGATGGTGAAGGGTCTGGAAACCTTGCCCTATGAAGAACGCCTCAGGGAACTTGGGATGTTTAGCCTGGAGAAGAGAAGGTTAAGAGGTGATATGATCGCCCTGTTCAAATATTTGAAGGGATGTCATATTGAGGAGGGAGCAAGCTTGTTTTCTGCTGCTGCAGAGACTAGAACGCGGAACAATGGATGCAAACTGCAGGAAAAGAGATTCCACCTCAACATTAGGAGGAACTTCCTGACAGTAAGGGCTGTTCGACAGTGGAACACACTCCCTCGGAGTGTAGTGGAGTCTCCTTCCTTAGGGGTCTTTAAGCAGAGGCTGGATGGCCATCTGTCAGGGATGCTTTGACTTGGAGTTCCTGCATGGCAGGGGGTTGGACTGGATGGCCCTTGTGGTCTCTTCCAACTCTATCATTCTATGATTCTATGATTCTATGAGGTCCAGTCCAGTTTATCTCTGTGTTAATAATACAATTGACTCTGATTATTTTAATCCAAAATGTATTCAGATTTAGATTACAGGAACCAAATTTACAATCCCTTGCCAGGAATTAATTTTTTAATGACAGCAGATTTTTGAACTGAATAGGGCACTTATACCTAAAGCCAGGTGTCTTTACCTAGACTATCTCTTCAGCCTTCCCATAGGGCGAAAACACTTGACTCTGAGGGCAACCGAATCCGCGGATTGTATCCTCAGCAAGTCACAGGGAGATAGATATGAGGCATGCTCTCGCAAACTTCCTCAAGTTTGTAAGAGAGGGCAAAACCCACATCTTTCCTAAAGGCAGTTTCATTAGCAGCCCCTATGGCCTTTGACATGGAAAGGCTGCCTTGATCCAGACTTTTCACCTCAATGAGGTGCCTGGGTGCACACCAATTGTTTCCCCACCCCCATTAAGGCTAGGGGAAACATATTTAACTTCCTGCCCTAAGCCAATTGCCCATCCCTAGAGAGAGTATAAGATAAAAAGGGAAAAAATTCCTACCTGGCCCCAAAGCGATTGGACATTTCCATACTGTTCTGAGGGTGGGAAGGCAGGATGCAATCTTGCAAAAGAGGCCGATGAGGGGCCATGACAGTTTAAATAGCTTAGGTCTGTTCCCTGTTGGCAGGTTGGGCCCATAAGGCTCTGTCTTCTATTTGAACCCCAGTCTCAATTCATGGATGGTCTCAAATATTACACCCAAGCATATAGTGGCGAGCTACTGTTTGAGTGTCCAATGGGTTGGGTTTTGTTTTGTTTGTTTTTTAAAAAAATAGAATTGATAGAATATTCAATTGATTGCTTTTGCAACTACTTGTAAAGGCAAGTAATTGCAAAATCAATCAAATATTCTATCATTTTTACTTAAAAAACAGTTACAAAGGCAGCACGGTGGGGGGAGGTGGGTTTGTCAAAAACTGAGTAGGGATGGTTAACAATCCTCTGCCATTTGTCCCTCCCCTCCAGAGTGCTGCAATTCTGACCTGTCATTCCCACTTATCCAACACACATCAGAATCGATTCTTCTGTAAAGAAGCGCAAAAAAAGTATTATCAGGAAAACCCACTTTTTTGCATTTCCCCTGCTTTATCCCAACTGGGATTGATCCAGTGAGGACCAGAATTGGTTGCAAGTGGGAATGAGAGTCATATACCCCGAATCACGATTTGCTGCCAATTTTAGTGGGAATGACCCCTGGATAATTTAAAGGAGAATGGGGCTATTAGAGTACCTCCAGAATCAAAACTAGTATGACTGAAAATCAGCTGGTAGGGAACAGGAGGAAGAGTATTGCACTCATAGCGCCCTTATGGGTGCCATACATTTGTGAAGCTTGCAAGGTGTTTCAGAGAAATCAAGTACACACAGAACAAAGTCTGTATTTTAGAAAGTGAATAGTTAAAATGCACATAATTGATTTTTTTTCCTCTTTTTTAAAAGAAACATGCTTTACTCCTGGGATGCATAAAATAGGAGCTGGGCCCCGCTTTTGCAGCCCCCAAGTTATCTATCATGCTCTTTTTTTTAAAAGGGGGGCAAGACTGGGGGTTATTTTAATGTACATCTGTACAGAAAAACTGAGGGGGGTGGGGAATCTCGATGCTGGGGGGAAAAAAAAACCAAGCCCTTCAAAGCTTCCCTCACCCAAATATCCCTGTTTTCATCAGTTTCCCCTTCAGAATAGAAACCATAAGTGATACAGGTAAAAATGGAGGAATTTTGACACACAGAAGGGTGTGTGTGACTTATAGGAATGGTTGTGGGAAATTGGTTTTCTGCTCCTTTCTTGCTTCAGTCAATGGTTAAAATTTCTGTGAATTAGATAAATTGTACAAATAAATGTGCAAATTAAGATAAATGCATTTAAAATTCCAGAAATTGTAAGGTGTGAAGTAAACATGATATTTCACAACCTGATTCTATATGGGATGAGAAGAAAATGCAGGAGAAAAAAGTGTAATGAACGGAGACTAAAACAAACATTTCCCTGATTGGAACTCAATGCTATAAAATTAAAGTAGCTTAAGGAAAAGTATCCTGCCCATTTGGGAAATTGAGGTGAACTGAAAGCCATATATTCCTCTCACAAGTTTTCATAACACAGGTTGTCAGCTTAAGTGCCCTTGCTTGCTGGGATATTTTTAAATAGGGCTCAGCCCATGCCTGGCTTCCTGAATTAAATGAAAAGCTATATTTTGCTTGATCCACTTCAAAGCTAGTCTAACCGAATGTCTTTGTGTTTTCTGTATATTATTTCTGTCTCACCTGGCTGCAGCTGAGGAAGAGATGGGACAGATTATCCAGTCCATTTGGTTGTTAAGAGACCAGTTCCAGTCTGGATCATCCTCTTCTAGGGCATTGGTCATCATCAGAACAATTATATCACTTTGAGAATTTGTAGCTGGAAATTTGTCTTTCTAATCTTTCCCCACCTCTTCTTCTTCTGTGTCATGTCTATTAAGTTGTAAGCCTGTGGACAGGGACTGGAGTCTGTTAATTTTTGTACAGCGTCAAGGAAGTTTTATATATGAAAGTGTTCCAAAGAAGGCAGGTCTGGAACACTATTCTCCCCAAGAAGATACTCCTGTTCAGGGTTTCAACCAACCATTCCTTCAAAACAGGACATGTTAGCATTCAGCTGTCTATGACTGATCAGTATATTTAGTCCTTACTGGGGATGAGGCTCCATCTCAGGCCCATTTGGAGATGAGGCTCCTTCTCAAGTTGATGTTTTTTCAAAGATTATCTGCATGTGTATATCTATGGCCTATTCTAGATTGGAAAAAAAGAAGTGTGTTCATGGCTGCATGAAAGTCTAGCCTTTAGATGAGAAAAAGGGAAAGTGTGCCATGAAAACACTTTTTGTGTGTGTGTGTGTGTTTTAGGGGAGAAGAAGCGCCTTTAAAAAGGTGCTGGTTTTCCCAGCTTCTTTTTTAAAAACTGCGGAACAGTACAGCTCCATCTAAAGGCTGTGGTGCAGCTGCTAAGCATTAAGGAAAAGGCAATTTCATGTCACACTTTCCTGCCAATCTAGAAAGCCCTTATGTGTCTATCTGTTGTGATGTAGAGGGCTGCCAGCTCCATCAGGCCTGGCCTAAAGTAGCTGAATGAGCCCTCCCTTCGCCATCTATTTCATCAAAGGGAGAGAGAGGCCTGCCAGCCTGTCCTGAACTAAGAAGAAGAGCCCACCCTCTAGTCCTTTTGACTTGGTCCAGGCCTCAGAGGGAAATAAGATCTTTTGGACCTGATCCCCTTTCCCACCATCTTTCCCTTCTCCTTTTGTGTTGTCTCTTTTAGATTGTAAGCCTGAGGGCAGGGATCCATCCAATCATAAGATTGTATGTACAGCACTGTGTAAATTTACAGCGCTATATAAATAAAATAAATAATAATATAATTTTGTTTCCACTTGTTTCTTAGATAAAGCTGTTCTTCAGCAGAGACATACTGGTTTGTTGTCTTACTGAAAAAATCTGATGCACGCTGCTTCATCCCCTAAAACTGGAATTCATGGCAGTTTATGAGATCAAAAGAAATGCTATTGTAGATGCATGTAAAATAAAAACATAAAAATTAAGATTAAAATAGACTTAAAATGTCTATCAAATTAAAACCAAAGGGGGAAAAAATGATACAGCATAATAAAAAAGAGTACTTTTTGTGTAAAATATCACTTCCTGATCTAAATTTTTAAAAATGTCTTCAGTAGCCAACAAAAAGCCAGCAAAGAGGGAACCAGCCTAGCTTCTCTAGGAAGGGATATCTAGACACTGGAAGCAAACATAGAGAAAGGCCTCTCCTTCACTCCCTCTAAAGACCTATTAAGATGATAGGATTGAGACAAGTGTCTCCACCAAACATCCTTGGGTTTGTGCAGGGTGATATAGGAGGACAATATTGAAACCCAGTGAGTGACTTTGGGCAAGTCACATGCTCTCTGCCTCAAGGGGAGGCAACAGCAAACCTCCTCTGAACAAATCTTGCCAAGAAAACGCCATCATAAGTTCGCCTTAGGGTCACCATAAGTCAGAACAGCTTGAAGGCACACAACAGCAACAAATACTCGGATGGCATGGACCCAGGCTATATAGTAATTTAAAATCAAGGTGTGTGGGGGGAGCAGTACTTTTAACTGGGCTGAGAAGTAGGTTGGCAGCCAGCATAACTGTTGTAACAAGGTAGTCAATGTGCTCTCTTGCCAACCGCAGGCTTGTTTCTTCCTCTTGTTTCTCAGAGGCTCTATTTTTGCTCTGTTTTATATCTGCACTTTCCAGTTGAGTTTATATTAAGGGAATAGTGTTATAGTTTTACACTGAGTCCATTAGTCCATTCTGAAATGATGCGTTGGTAGAGAGGTTAAAAATACTTCGGCAAAATGCATTCAGAATAGCTCTATGGTCATTTGTATTCTGGTGAAAGAAGATACAAAATTCCAGCATGTGTACATTAAAGAGATGGATACTTCTGATTTTTCAATCTCAAAAATATTTATCTGATATTTCTGGTTATTGTATGAGCATTAGCAGCACTATACAACATCACATGATGATGTGTGCCACTCCTAGATTTTTTGAGATATTTCACTGGAAACAGATGATCCAACATGGCAATAGGTATAAGTTCCTTCTCTGCCAACAATAAATTAGTTGCAATGTTGGATGATGAAGTTAGTATTCCTCTTGACATCATTATTACCATAATAGCGTTCCAGCACACTCTCTCAGCCTCAAGGAAAGGTAATGGCAAACCTCCTCTGTGCAAATCTTTCCACGAAAACACAATGATATGAAAACTCCATGATTATGGCCTTAGGCTCACCTTAAGTCAAAATGACTTAGTAAAGATTATTTACTTACTGGGATGTATTTATATAATTGGGATAATGGGAGACCTGTCATTGGAATGCCTTCTAAAGCTAAGAGTTAGGAGGTAAGAGAGGATTTTTAATAGATTTTGTATTGTAGATATGAGTTACAGATTGGTGTTGACGACAGAAAGGAGACTGAAAATTTAATAGAAAAGTAGCAGATGAGAAAATTATCTTAGGAAGCATAGTTAGGATATGTGTATGATAACTTTCACTAATCATTTATGTTGTTTTATGTTATTGTTGGTTGAATGGACACAGACTGGATATTGTTAAATATTGATTGTACTGATGGATTTTATGCTTTATATGTGAATAGTTGGGTTTTGTAAGTGGGTTATTGTGTTTTGTAATTTTTATGTTGTTTAAATAATTTTTTTAAAAAAATGACTTAAAGGCACACAACAACAACAACAACAAAAAGTAATGCAGGTCCTGCAGAAAGTAAAGCAACCATTTGCACATACAAAGTTATTTCTATATGAGTGATATATGTTATACTGATTTGGCTGTTATATTCAGGGCTGCCTAACACAAAAGGATGCATGCAACAGTATTTTTGTAGCATAAGATCACATAAATAATTTTGTCTGGTCCTGCATTTGCTGAGTATCATATTTTCCAGGTTCTTCTTATCGAGCAGTCAGTCTGCCAAGAAGCATCTAGCTTGCTGAATACAGAGGTAGTTGCCATGTATTTAGCTGCTGCCACATCATATCCCTGGGGCCATTCAAGTTCATATTGAGGATTACTTAGAAAAAAGAAATTGTGTAATGACAATTCTACCCCATCTTTATATTTTTCTCTTGCACAGGTAGTCCTTGAGCAGAGTATTCACTTTCCTCATGAATTTTGCAAAACATGTTCTTATCTTTCTATTCTAGGAGGGAAGAAAGCAGCAGTACTCTTTGGAAAGTAATATTGGCCTAAATATTCTTGGAGCCACTGGCATTGAGTACTAAATTAAGGCAAGGAAAATGAGAGATGAGTGGTGATAACTTAACTGACTCCATCTTCTTGTGTTTGCATCTAAAATTAAACGAAGCACTCATTTTGAAGATCATGGAAGTAATTTATATGAAAAGAAAGCAATTACGCCAGAGGCTGCTACCCTCAGACTCCGTGCTGTGCAGCAGTTCACTTGAAACAAATGGGGTTTTTGGGGATGTGTGCCTTGGAAGCTTTGTCCAAAATTCACAGCATTGTAATCAGATACTTGTGATTAGCCTCCCTTTGAGTCAATATTGAGTGGCTTAAGAACACCATCAAAAAAATAAAATAAAATAATAAGCTACACAATAGCTTAGCTGAGATAAGACTTGAAAACACGTGCCAGTTATGTTCAGCATTATGTTATCATTCAAGAATGTGGGCAGAAAGCAGAAAGAGATGAATGTTAATCTTAGACTTCATTCTCTAGTCTCAGGATCACAATTAAAGCACTTAACATCAGCCTCAACATAATAGTGTAGGCCTCAAATGTGAGATATCACACTAGAAATGTTTCTTATAATGAGAGAATTGCAAAAATTAGTCTTGAAGTACCGTTTTGCTTTCCACGATAGTAAAAATACAACAGTACTGTTTGGATCCCACATAGTACTCAGGTCAATGATTCCCAATTGCATATTCAAAGCCAGTTACAAAATAAAATTACAATGATTTTATAATAATTAAACAAAAATAAGCAACATATCTGCTTATCCTCATATCCTCTTCATATCACCCTTTCCTTCTGATTCTGTTTTACATATATTTCAATTTGGCTTTCTCTATTTTCTCTTCTATGCACGTGTATAAAGCTTATTTAGAAAGACAAGAAGCACCTAAATTCACCAAGCTGAGCCTTTTTGCTTTTCTCAGTTTTTAAATGTTTGTTATGTTTGCCATAAACTTACTTTTTGGCAAACTTACTGTTAAGTCTTCCTCACAGTAGACTTAACAGAAAGAAATATTAGATAGGAAATTGTTAGAAGGCTATAGACCTGATGAAACAAGACTTGTTTAGCCTTAGCTTTCCAATGATTGATTAAAAACATAGGTATGATATAAACCAGCTTTCCCCACTTACATACTTTGGAGACTGGAACATTTAGAACCTGATTATGTTGTTGTTGTTGTGTGCCTCCATTTTTGACCTATGGCAACCATAGGTGAACCTATCATAGGTTTTTCTTGGAATGTTTCTTTCGAAGGGGGAGGCAGAGGGGCATTTCCATCCTCTTGCTGCATCCTAAAAGCCTAAAATGAAGTTCATAGTTCAAACAGTGTGGAATGAGTGCAGTGTAGTGGTTTGAGTGCTGGAGACCAAGGTTCAGTTCCCAGTTCAGCCATGAAACTTACTGGATGGCCTTGGGAAAGTCACGTGCTCTCAGCCTCATGGGAAGGCAATTGGAAACCTCCTGTGGAGTAAATCTTTCCAAGAAAGCCCCATAACAAGTTTGCCTTAAGGTTGCCATAAGTAAATGAGTTGAAGATGCGCAATAATAACAATAAATTGCAAGCAGAAAATGAATTTTACTGAGCTTTCCAGGTAAATATATAGAACCTTATAAAATTTTACAGAGATGGGGTGAGGAGAAGGTAGACCAGGGTTTTAAACTTGATTCATGGGTGATTTAAAGTTGATTGGCAAGGGTTTTGACTCTCATTTTCTTAACAGTGGCAAGAAAATACAGTCAGCACTCCACTTTCATGGGGATTGGGGCACAAGACCTCTGCAAAAGTGAAAAAGCCACAGATAAGTGGGAGAAGGCAGGAAGGATGTGTATGCACACCACCACCACCCCACATGCACATGCCCCTCCTTCCTGCCTCCCGTACTTTAACTGGCTTACCTGAACTGGCTAAATCACGGGGAGAGGAAGAGGACTGTGTGTGCAGCCTTCCTGGCTGCTCCCTCCTTCCTGGGCTTTTTTCCCCAAAGGGGAAAAGCCTGAGAGGGAGGAGGAGTTCATGGGCATGCAGGCAAACATTGTGAATAATCAAAACCACCAATGTTAAATCCGCAAAAGTCAACAGCCAACTGTAGTGTCCTCCTGCGTAAATTAATGACTGTCAGTACACTAAAGGCACCAGATTTCATCTGATCTCAGAAGCTAAGATGGGTCAGCCCTGTTGTGTGTTTCAGTGGGAGACTGTCAACCAATATCTTGTGCTGTAGGCCATATTTCAGAGGAAGGAATTGACAAAGCCATATTTGGATATTCTTTGCCCAAGAAGACCGTATGAAATTCATGGGATTGAATAAATTAACAAGCAACTTGAGGGCACGTACATGCATACAGGTGTAAAGTTTACTGTTGAAGAAGACTGGAAAGGGTAACCTGAAGTTGATTTTTGTGGTACTCATATTTAAAACAAATTCTTGGGCTCAGACTTCTTTAAAGTTTATGCCTTTTCTGGCTTGGGTTGGCAGATCACAGAGTTCAGGTACAAATACATTTCAGAAGCCTGAAATTTGCCCACCTCTGTTGTAAGGAAGAGTTCTTCACTCTTGTTCTCAGTGAAGAGAACCAGTTCACATAATTTGAACAGAACTTGGAACAGAGACAATTTAAGGTCTGATTCTTCTTAGGTTACTCTTAGGTTAGGTTATGAGAAGTTGAGACATTGATGATGAACTGAATAGTCTCCTGTGAGGTTCTAACCAGTTTGCGATTTAGAGGTTTGCCCTCTTTGCCATTTAGAGATTTGCCTTCTTTGCAGTTATGCTGGCCAGCTTTTGAAAAAAGAAAAAAAGAAAAAAGAAAATTCTGATTAAATCATCCACATTATCAATTTATTGTTATTGTTGTGTGCCTTCAAGTCATTTTGATAATTTCAAATTACTTGAGGTTTTAATGGATGTATAAAACCTCATTCTGCCATTTTCCTCCATTTTCCTCATTTTCCAAGATGTATGTATTAATTCTTTGTTTTAAATATGTGTTTTTTGCATTTAGTATGATATGAAGATAAAATTGATAATTTCTCAGTGAAATCTAAAAAATGGGAAGAGCAGTGGAAGCAACAGTCCATCTAGTATCTGTTATCTTGAATGCTAGTATATATAGATTTGAGATGTAAAATGAAGACAAATTCATTTACAGCCTTTAAAATCAACATACATAATCTTGCTTCCTTTCAGAATGTTGTTATTATTATTATTATTATTATTATTTTATTTTATTTTATTTTTAGCTCGCCCCTCTGTCCAAACAATCGGAGAGGGGTACAACAAAGCTAAAAACAATTCCCATAATCCAATCCCTAACCTTCCATCCCTTAAAATTAGATTAAACTAGCATAAGTTAAAACCAAGCAAACAAGATAAAAAACATAATACAACAGCATTAAAAAGTAACAATTCCTTGAACAGCAAGGGCTGTGGTGTCAGGGGTATTAGTGTTGGGGACTAGCAGGGGTATCGCAGAACCTTAGTTTCAGAGCCAGGAAATTAAGGAGTTTCTGGGAATGCCTGCTGGAAGAGATGAGTCTCTACAGCTTTTTTAAAGCAGTCAAGAGACGTGATAGCTTGGGAGAGAAGGTCCTCTTGGAGGTCTGTGACAGCCTAGTTTTTATAGGCTGCAGCAGATTCCTCCCAGAGGACTGAAGTGTGCGGAGGAGATGGTACAGGAAGAGGCAGTCCTTAAGATAAGATGGACCCAAGCCATGTAAGGCTTTAAAGGTTAAAACCAACACTTTGTACTGCACCCAGAAACTAATCAGCAGCCAGTGGAGAAACTTAAGCACAGGTGTTACGTGCTCTCTCCTAGATTTTTCAGTGACAAGCCTGGCTGCCATATTTTGAACCAATTGAAGTTTCCACAAGGGTAGCCCCATGTAGAGTGCATTGCAGAAGTCCAAGCATGAGGTTACCAGAGCATGTACTACAGATTCCAGGTCCTTCGCATCCAGGAAAGGGCACAGCTGGCGTATCAGCCGAAGCTAATAACAGGCACTCCTGACTGTTGCATTCACCTGACTAGTCATGTGAAGCAACGAGTCTAGAAGTACCCCCAGGCTGCGAACAGGGTCCTTCGAGGAGAGTGTGACTCCATCTAGGACCGGAAGTTGTATTCCCAAGCCTGGTTTCAGGCCTGTAACTGCTAGTACCTCTGTTTTGTCTGGATTTAATTTCAATTTGTTTTTCCTCATCCAATCCATTACCGCTCCAGGACAGTCATTGAGAGGAGAGACGCCATCTGAAGTCTGAGCCGATGATCTGGTCATGGAGAAGTATATCTGAGTGTCATCAGCATACTGATGACACTGTGCTCCATGCCTCCAAATGGTCTCTCCCAGCAGCTTCATGTAGATGTTGAATAGCATCAGGGACAGGTTGGTGCCTTGGGGGATGCCACAATTAAGCTCAGTTTTAGAGGAGCAACTGTCCCCGGGCCTCACCCTTTTGGATCTGCCAGAGATGAAGGAAGGGAACCGCCGCAACAGAGTGCCTCCAATTCCCAACTCCCTCAGACGATCCAAAAGGATGGAGTGGTCTATTGTGTCAAAAGCCGCTGAGAGATCCAAGATCACCAGCAGGGTCACACTACCCCTGTCAATGTTCAAGTGGAGGTCATCCGTCAGAGCGACCATGGTGATCTCAACTTCAAATCCTGCCCGGAAGCCAGTTTGAATGGATCAAGATAAGCAGTTTCATCCAAGACAGCTTGGAGTTAGGAGGCGACAGCTCTCTTGATCACCTTGCTTAAAAATGGCAGCAAGGAAACTGGTCTATAGTTGTTTCTGTCCCTGAGAGGCGCATTGACTACATCCCAAAGGAATGTCTTTAGTGTGTCCCCTCCCTGGACGACCAGCCAAGATGGACATGGATCTAGAGAACAAGTCATCTTCCTCACACTTCCAAGGAGCTTGTCCATGTCACAGTACTCACAGATTGAAATTCATCCAGTAAAGTGACAACAGCAGAGTTGCTGGGTACCTCATTTACAGACACTGCTGAAACATTGGTGTCCAAGTTGGCCCTTATCCAAGATATTTTTTCTGCAAAGTAGGTGTTAAACACGTCACAGCAGGCCATCGTAGGGTCAAGTAGGGGATTCAGCGCAGGGGGAACCTGCATCATCTCCCTGACCACCTCAAACAGCTCTGCTGAACGGGACTCTGCAGACGCAATACATGCAGAGCAAAAAGATCTTTGCGCTGCACGCAAAGCCTCCTGATAGGTACGAAGATGCTGCCTATGACGACTTCTGTCAGATAAGAGTCGAGTCTTCTGCCATTTGCGCTCTAGTCGTCGTCCAACCCACTTCATCTCCCTGAGTTCCTCTGTGAACCAGGGCTTGTGGTTAGATAATCGGTTTCATCCAAGACAGCTTGGAGTTGGGAGGCGACTGCTCTCTTGATCACCTTGCTTTAAAAAGGCAACAAGGAGACTGGTCTGTAGTTGTTCCTGTCCAGGGGGTCAAGGGAAGGTTTTTTCAGGAGGGGCTTCACAGCCGCCTCCTTCAAACAAGATGGTATACTGCTTTCCCTGAGTGACACATTGATTGTATCCCAAAGGAATACCCTCAATGCATCCCCCCCATCCCCGGACAACTAGCCAAGATGGACAAGGATCGAGAGGGCAGGTCATCTTCCTCATACTTCCAAGGAGCTTGTTCATGTCATTGGTACTCACAGATTGAAACTCATCCAGTAAAGTGACTGCAATGGAGTTGCTGGACACCTCATCTATGGATTCTGATGAAACATTGGTGTCCAAGTCGGCCCTTATCCGAGAGATTTTATCTGCAAAGTGGGTGTTAAACACATCACAGCAGACAATTGTTGGGTCAAGGAGAAGGTTTGGCGCAGGAGGAACCTGCGTCAATTCCCCCATCACCCTAAACAGCTTTGCTGGACGAGATTCTGCAGACACAATGTCAAAGAACAGAAGGGTCTCCGTGCTGCACGCTAAGACTCCCGATAGGTGCAAAGATGCTGCCTATGGCGAATTCTGTCGGACAGGAGCTGAGTCTTCTGCCACTCGTGCTCTAGTCGTGCTTTTTTTTTTTCCTTTAAGGAGGAGAAAGAAAAGGAGGAGGTTCTAGTCCATGTGCTTGGGTGAGATCTAATCTAATTTACACTTGAGCCATTGCATTCTGGGAGCCAGTGCTGGGAGGCTACTTAAGGCTACTCAAGGCTAGCAGAAGCTTCATTTCCTTTAAGGAGGAGAAAGAAAAGGAGGAGGTTCTAGTCCATGTGCTTGGGTGAGATCTAATCTAATTTACACTTGAGCCATTGCATTCTGGGAGCCAGTGCTGGGAGGCTACTTAAGGCTACTCAAGGCTAGCAGAAGCGCGCGCCTAATGGCGCACGAATTTTGATTTTTTTATCTAGTCAAGGAGGTGTTTAGAGAATAGAAGAGGAGCCGGCCTGAAGCATCAGAGGAAGTGAATCAGAGACTTGCCTTTGGAAGGAGCTTTTAGCCAGGAGCTCTCTACATAACTATAGGCCCCGTGACTTGAACTCAGTGACAGAGCTTGGGAATAAAGGCCAAGTCTAGCAAGGGAAGCCCACAGTCTTGTTTCAGTGCCTCCTTAAGACTTCTCAGTATGGACACTGAAGGCCCTGCTGCAGTCACCTGCAACACATGTGGGATGTTTGTCTTCTTGCCTACAGAGGTGGGGAACTACACCTGCCACAAGTGCAAGTTGGTAGCCCTCTTGGAAGAGAAAGTACAGCAGCTAGAGGAGCAGATATCTGCACTCCAGCATCATAGAGAGCAGCAGATTCTCCTGAACAGAACAGGCCAGAATGTCTTGGGTGGGAAACAGACAGAGGAAGTTGTTGGGGCGGAGGAGGTCACTCCACATACAACAGAGGTAGATGCTTGGAGGAAGGTCACACACAGAAGTAAGGAAACCAGGGAACGTTCTGTGAGCGGCTTGCAGCTGCAGAATCACTTTGAATCTCTCTCTGTTGTCAGAGATGATGAGGAAAAGCAGCAGGGACAGACATCAGGGACAGAGCAGGAGAGCCTGAGAGTATCACGAAAAGGAACAGCCACTGCTAAGCCTCGAAGGAGGCGCGTGGTCGTGGTGGGGGACTCCTTGCTGAGGGGTACAGAAGCAGTGGTTTGTGGGCCTGACAAGATGTCTCGGGAGGTGTGTTGTCTCCCCGGGGCAAAGATCCATCATGTGACGGAGAGGCTGACAAGACTTGTCAAGCCTACTGATCAATACCCCCTTCTTTTGGTTCATGTGGGAACCAATGATACTGCAAGGCACAGCCTTCAGAATATCAAAAGGGATTATGAGGCTCTGGGAAGGAAGCTGAAAGAGATGGATGCACAGGTTGTCATCTCATCTCTACTCCCGGTAGAAGGGCATGGTCCAGGAAGGGAGAGAAAAATAGCAGAGGTGAATAACTGGCTCCGTAGATGGTGCCGCCAAGAACAGTTTGGATTCTTGGATCATGGGCTGCGGTTCCATGAGGAGGGACTTCTGGCAAGGGATGGATTGCATCTCACGCCAGTTGGCAAAAACGTTTTTGCCAACAGTCTGAAGAATCTGATCAGGAGGGCTTTAAACTGAGTTATGTGGGGGAGGGAGACATTATACTGGAAGGCAAAAGGGATGGAGAGAAAAGTCCAAGTGGCATAGAGGGAACAAGGCAAACAGTGCAAGGACCCAACAGTAGGAGGCAAAAAAATGTGCAAAAGCAGCAAGTAAAGAGGACACATGGTCTTAAATGCCTCTCCACTAATGCACAGAGTATGGGAAATAAGCAGGATGAACTTGAACTCCTAGCACAACAAGGGAAATATGATATAATAGGCATCACTGAAACCTGGTGGGATGAGTCTCATGATTGGAATGTAGAAATAGAGGGGTATAACCTTTTTAAGAGAAACAGGCCAAGCAGGAAAGGAGGAGGAATAGCATTATATGTCAGGGATATTTACACCAGTGAAGAGATGCAGGAAGTCAATACTGGAAGCCAGGTGGAGAGCATCTGGATAAAAATTAAAGGAGAGGGAAATAACAGGGATGTTACTGTGGGAGTCTACTACAGACCCCCGACTCAGGCAGAGGAATTGGATGATGCCTTTCTAGAACAGATAATCACATACTCAGAAAAGAGAGATGTAGTAGTGATGGGTGACTTCAACTATCCTGATATTTGCTGGAAGTCAAACTCAGCCAAATCCTCAAAGTCTAGCAAATTCCTCACTTGCCTGGAAGACAATTTCATTGTCCAAAAGGTGGAAGAGGCAACAAGGGGATCAGCCATTTTAGATCTGATCTTAACCAACAGGGAAGACCTAGTTGATGGGGTGCAAGTGGTTGGATCCTTAGGTGGAAGTGACCATGTTCTCCTGGAGTTTGTAATACAGTGGAAGGGAGAAGCTAGGCATAGTCAGACACGCACTCTAGACTTTAGGAGAGCTAATTTCAATAAACTTAGAGAAATACTGGGAGTGATCCCATGGTCAGGAATACTAAAAGAAAAGGGAGTTCAAGACGGATGGGAGTTTCTCAAAAGGGAGATATTGAAGGCACAATTTCAAACAGTTCCAATGAGGAAGAAAAATGGAAGATGTCTCAAGAAGCCAGGATGGATGACTAAGGAACTTTCAACTGAGCTAAGTTTTAAACGGAACATGTATAAGAAATGGAAAAATGGAGAAATCACGAAAGAGGAATTCAAACAAATAGCCAGCACATGTAGGGGTAAAGTCAGAAAAGCTAAAGCGCAGAATGAACTCAGGCTTGCTAGAGAGGTTAAGAACAATAAAAAGGGCTTTTTTTGATATGTCCGCAGCAAAAGGAAGAAGAAGGAAACAGTGGGGCCACTGCGTGCAGAAGATGGCAAAATGCTAACAGGGGACAGAGAAAAGGCAGAATTACTCAACACCTTCTTTGCTTCAGTCTTCTCAGAAAAGGCAAAGGGTGCTCAACCTAAGGATAATGGAACAGGAGACAGAATAGAGGAAATTCAGCACAGAATAAGTAAAGAGGTAGTACAGGAATACCTGGTTAACCTAAATGAATATAAATCTCCAGGACCAGATGAACTACATCCTAGAGTATTAAAAGAACTGGCAAATGTAATATCAGAGCCATTGGCAATAATCTTTGAGAACTCCTGGAGAACAGGAGAAGTCCCAGCAGACTGGAGGAGGGCAAACGTTGTCCCCATCTTCAAAAAGGGAAAAAAAGAGGATCCCAACAATTATCGTCCAGTTAGTCTGACATCAATTCCAGGAAAGATTCTAGAGCAGATCATTAAGCAGAGAGTCTGTGAACACTTAGAGGCCAATGCCATAATCACAAAAAGCCAACATGGGTTTCAGAGAAACAAGTCATGCCAAACGAACCTGATCTCTTTTTTTGATAAAATTACCAGCTTGGTAGATGAAGGGAATGCTGTGGATGTAGTATACCTCGATTTCAGTAAGGCCTTTGACAAGGTTCCCCATGACATTCTTGCAAACAAGCTTGCAAAATGTGGGATAGACAAGTTAACTGTTACATGGATTTGTAATTGGTTGACTGGCCGAACTCAAAGGGTGCCCAACAATGGCTCCTTTTCATCCTGGAGAGAAGTGACCAGTGGGGTCCCACAGGGTTCTGTCCTGGGCCCAGTGCTATTCAACATCTTTATTAACGATTTGGATGACAGAATTGGGGGCATACTTATCAAATTTGCAGATGACACTAAACTGGGAGGAGTCGCTAATACCCCAGAGGACAGGATCAAAATTCAAAATGACCTGAATAGACTAGAAAGCTGGGCCAGTGCTAACAAAATGAAATTCAATGCGGAGAAATGTAAGGTTCTGCACTTAGGGAGGAAAAATGAAATGCACAGATATAGGATGGGGGACACCTGGCTGAATGAGACCACATGTGAAAGGGATCTAGGAGTCCAAGTAGACCATAAGCTGAACATGAGTCAACAGTGTGATGCGGCAGCTAAAAAAGCCAATGCAATTTTAGGCTGCATCAATAGAAGTATAGTTTCTAGATCAAGGGAAGTTATAGTGCCACTCTATTCTGTTTTGGTCAGGCCCCACCTGGAATACTGTGTCCAGTTCTGGGCACCACATTTCAAAAAAGATGTGGAGAAACTGGATCATGTACAAAGGAGGGCAACTAAGATGGTGAAGGGTCTGGAAACCTTGCCCTAAGAAGAACGCCTTAGGGAGCTGGGGATGTTTAGCCTGGAGAAGAGAAGGTTAAGAGGTGATATGATAGCCCTGTTTAAATATTTGAAGGGATGTCATATTGAGGAGGGAGCAAGCTTGTTTTCTGCTGCTGCAGAGACTAGAACGCGGAACAATGGATGCAAACTGCAGGAAAAGAGATTCCACCTCAACATTAGGAGGAACTTCCTGACAGTAACGGCTGTTCGACAGTGGAACACACTCCCTCGGAGTGTAGTGGAGTCTCCTTCCTTAGGGGTCGATGGCCATCTGTCAGGGATGCTTTAACTTGGAGTTCCTGCATGGCAGGGGGTTGGACTGGATGGCCCTTGTGGTCTCTTCCAACTCTATGATTCTATGATTCTATGATTCTAGTCGTTGTCCAGTCCGCTTCATCTCCCTGAGTTCCTCTGAGAACCAAGGTTTCCGATTAGAAGCGGGCTGGAAAGGACACTCGGGGGTGATTGCGTTGATAGCCTTGGGAAGATCGGTGTTCCAGGTAGTAAAGAAAATGATTTCTACGAAATAGTCTTAATAGTTTTCTCATTTTTATACATCATTATAAATCTACATTATCAATGCTAAGCACAATGAAATACTATTCATTTAACTACGAACACATCGTGAACATGGGATTATGGAATGTTTTCTAACTTTCTGCTTTGCCAGTATATAGTTCAAAATATAAAATCAACACTGAACAAGTAAAAACCTCGTAAACAGCTGGGAGCTGTTGGAGAGTTTAATAGCTTGAACTGCCTCCAGTTTTTTAGAGGCTGTTTTCATTATAAAACAAAAATAGTCAAGGACAGTTCATATGGAAAGCACATAAGGAGAAGAATAAATGTCTGCTTAAGTGATTAGTCATAATATTGTGACAAAAATACACTTGTAGTAGCAACTTTTTGGGAATGTTTTAGCTAAGACAAACAGCAGTATCATAGCAGATACTTCTGGATTATTGGAAACCAATAGAAGTCAAAGAGAAGGGAGTGTTTCCCGAAATGTGTGGGGCTTTTAGAGCCACCATTGTCAGTTGCAATCTATTTTTAATTGATTTGGGGAATGTTTAAAAGACAGGCTATAAAATCCATAAATAAATAAATATATTAAAAATAAACTTTTATTAGAAGAAATATAAAGACACATACTAGAGAAACTCGCTGTCTCACACAGCATACAGATCTAACTGAATATAGAACAGTAAAATGGGATAGTGGAGTTTGGGGGTTGGATAAGGGGGTATACGAGGGGGTATCTAAAAGTTTTAATGATCACCTTCTTGAAAAATTGACAGAAAGTTTGTTTTGACTTGTAGTCGTTAACTTATCTCTATGTAGTCACTATCTAGATTTATACATTTTCCCCAGCGTATCTTGACCCTCCGAACCAGAGTATAGTGTCCAGAGAGTCCTACTCTATTCTGCTTTGCTCAGACCTCACCTGGAATACTGTTTCCATTTCTATCCGCTACATCAAACACCACTGTTACAGCTACACAAAAGAATTCCAAGCACCACACTTTATTGTAAACCCTTCCTACTCCATTTCATCCAACCCAATTCACACTTCTCAGTGTGAGCAGACAAGTGAGCCCAGATAGACATGGGACCATGGCAACCGGACACCATGGTCCCGAGGTGAGCTGCTGCTTCAGTCCAGAACAGACCTCCAGCAAGGAGCCCCCCCCCCCCGCTCCTTTTGGAGCTAGGCTTGGGCTGCCTTAGGCAGCTTCAACACAGTTTCCAGCTGACCTGGGGGTGCACATCATCTGCACACCCTGACTCTGAAGTGGCTGGAAGCCACTCTTTTTGCTCATCTGTTTCGGGCCGTCATCTGTTATGTACTTTTCCAAATTTTTCAGTTCAGTTCTTGGTTTTAAATATATTACCTAAAAACATATTTTGAGTTCAGATATTTATAAAATGTGTATTTCAGAGTAAAAATGCACACACAAATGTGAATTTTGTGCAGAAAAATATATTCAATGTAATTTCATGAGGTATAAAATTCCGATTAATATAAGAATAGTTTGAAACAGTTTTACGAATAGGCACATATAAAACTGACACAAACTTAAGTAGGCTATTCAGTCCCTCCCTCCCTCTCCCCTTTTCTCTCTGTGTGTAGCTCTCTTTATAGATCTCATATATCACATTTGTTATGGCCCTTACATATATGCATGCACAAATCCTCGGTGAACTCTCTTCTAGTAGTCTGCATCTTTTCTAGCCATTGGGAGTTTTACCAGTCCAGCTTTCCCAGCTTTGCACAATGCCACCACTCAGCAGGGAAGTCCTTATAAAAATGTGCTGTAATGTTTGCCACATCCCTTCCCAAATGGAACACTCCTTTCCCAGGCATTCAATGGCCATGCAAATGTGCCAATTAACTTTGGGGGAGAAGAGACTGTTTTAACACTTTCCAAGGCTGGGAGAGAGAGCCAAGAGTTAAAGAACCTATTTTTTAAAATAATAGGAATTAATTTTGAAACCTAGAGAACATTCTTAATGCAAGAGATTGCATGGCTTGATGCTTACCGCTTAGCTTAGCTGCAGATAGCCTATTGTTCTCTCTCTTTTACTATTGCCTTTTATGAGCATTGTACAGTAGGGCGATATAATTGTCATACTCAGTTTTCTCATCTTCTAGGCAGTGTTTACTTATCATGAAAACTGCTGCTTGAAGGTAAAACATGGCAAAATGTAATCATGACAACTACCTTGTGGGTGTCTCGGGGGAGGACACAAATATTATTGTATGTAGTTTTAATTTTGTGAAGTGTGTTGTGAACTCAGTATATCTTATTTCCCTGTTGCCTTGTAAAAGATTCACTTCATGTTTAATATTCAGCTGTTTTTTATTGGAAGAAAATGGATTGTTGTACAAATAGCTCTAAATGCCAACCTAGTTCAAATCCATAAATAACAAGAACTCTGCTTTCGTAGAACGTGGCCTGCCTCCTTTGTACTGGATAGCTAAAATGTATGTAATGTGCTGGTAGAATCTGACACCAGATGAAAGAATAGGTTGGAGAGGGGGGGACAAGGGGCAAGGACTGGAACTGCCTATATGCTAGTCTAATTCCAAACCCTTTGGAGGTAGTAGCATCAAGCTGTAAATTCATAGATTGATGGCAAGTCACAGAACTGTGAAGATGAAAATACCAAATTGCATGAATCACCTTCAGTCCCCTGGTGTAGAATGGTGCTGATGGAAGCGGCCAATGTGAATTCTTTATGAAAGCAATCTCTGTGCAGTCCTGATCATTTTTATGAACTGTTTACAATGTATAGTTGTAATTTCTTTTGTGTTTTTCCATAAACTCAGTTTTGGCAAAATGCCTTTCTCTGAACTGAACTCTGCTATTTTGTAATTACATTTAGATTAAGCCTTTTGGAATTTCAGACAAGAAAATTCTCATGGACCTGTCTGCTTATAAACCTACATGCTTCATTATACTGTGTTAGAAAAAGAAAAAAGCACAAGAACAAAACTATATTCTCATTTACAGATGGAGAATATGTAATATATTTGTTCTACAATGTATTTAGTACCTTTATACATTGCAAGAAATTTATTGTTGAGTGCAGCTCCCAGTTTTGGGAAACCTGTCATTGGGCTGTATGGTGGAGAAAGTAACAGTACTACCTTTAGCTGCAATGATGTACCTTCAGAGTATGTCTCAGTTCTAAATAGCATTACTTTTCCTTTGGTGAAAATTAATCCTGGAGCAGTGTTGCATCCAGTGTCATGTGACCAACAAAACAGATAAAGGTCATATGGGTATATAATCAGGATTATTTAGGCAGTTGTATATGTTACTTATTTATTCTGTTATCATCATGAGGCAGCATCAAGCCAAGTTATTTGCAGAAAGGTTTTGCCATGCACAGAAATGTTATTTTTGTGTTCTTTTGTGACACTAGGATTATTTTCTGTATCCAGTTTTTCTGTCTAGAATCACTGCTGTTTATGTTGTGTGTAGCACTTACTCATAATCTTATACTTCTATAATGCTTAAAAAGGGCCACTAAGGCCCAGAAAGAGTGCCTTAGAAAGTACTGTAATAATACAAGAAATTGCTGAAGGGGTGATCTAATTTGTTCCTTTGCCCACCTTTCTCTTCTGTTTTCCCAGCTATATCTGGGTTCTTCTTTGGACCCAATATGCTCCTAGGTTTTGGGGAAGCAGAAGAATAAAACCATTTTTCATGCATACACTTGACCAGTTATATCCAGACCCACCATGTGGAAAAACTCCATCAGTGCTCTTGTATTCACTCTTATTTGATGTCAAAGGAGCATTCCATGCAGGGAATCAAGTCACCACAGTCACTTATAGTGTTGCTTCCTTAATCCTTACTGCCTTCTTGGCTGCAATTGCAATTTCAGCAGAATATGGTCTAGCCTTTTGAAGTGGTCCTGATACTTCAAGTGGAAGCATTACAGAGTGTGTCTTTTCCCCCCTCCTATCTCTCCTTCCTCATTCACTGAATAGTGGTAATTGAAGACTCAAATCTTCAGTGCCATTTTCTTTAAACTCAAAAACGTTTGTGTACAGGAAAGGGACATAATGGATTGCACTGCCATCACCTCTTCAGGGTCCTCCACTGTGCCTGATAAGTCCAGTTGCCTTTCAAACAGAAGGGTGACCATGCTCAGAGGTGATACTATGTTGAATAGTTAATTGAGTGCAGGTTGGTAACTTCTGAGACAAAGAATAAAAGTAGCAAAGTGTATGCTGGCAATGTAAAAAGTCTTAAGACCAAAAGGAACACTTGGGCAGTTTTTTTGTTTAAGAATAGAAAGAGTGAGAAACTTCTTATTTGCAGTTTTTTTGCTTTCAGTTATTTGGAAGTGTAAATGGATGTTTCTCTTAAATTACTTAACAGTTGAACCAAATGTCAACTAATAATCTATTTCAGGAACTACTATTGTTGGTCTGGAAAGTTAATTCTTTCTGATTCATTGTGCCCATGTTCGTTCATACAGCTATTCCATAATGTGAAACTGAAGCCCTAATTTCTTATCAGAGCTAAGTTAGGATTTCACTCAAGCATGGAGATGAAATTCTCGGTATCTAATTATTCTGCATGCCTACCTTTCCCTGCTGTTTCTGTTTTTCATGCATTGTCAAAACATGCTGCTAAGTAGCTGCCGAAAGCTGTCTCACTTAGGCTGCAGTCCTGTGCCCACTTATGTGGGAGTAAGCTCCATTGAATTCAGTTGGAATTGTGCTCTTAGTATTGCATGCTGTACTGTGATTCTGTATGTGTCTGCATTCACAGGCTTTAATGCATTCTTCAATCTTAGGCTGTTGATACACTGTAATATGTTCAACTTAGAACTTGGAAGATTTTCTTTTTTGGACCACAAGTCTGAGAATCCTCCAACCATCATAGTCAGGGGCCAAAAAAGCATCCTTCCCCAGCTCTGTGTTTACTGCATATGTTTGTTCATCCTTGTCTTATTGCTTATGTCTGTCCCTCCTTTGCTCTTCTCAGATTACGCACTCACCGTAGAGGCTGTGAAGCTGAAGCCATTCTTCATGGCAGGGCACACTTTTGAAATGACATGCAAAGTGTCTTCCCAGAACATCAAGACTCCTCGTTACTCAGTCCTCATTACAGCTGAGAAGACACTGAATGATCAGTCTAATCCTAATGGGACCACTCGCATAATTTCTCTCAATCAAGATTCAGTGGTCAGACGGGAAGACTGGACAGACCAGGACCGGGTGGATGGTGTTGTTTTGGAAAAGGTCCAGGAGAATGAGTTCCGCTACAGGATGTACCAGACACAGGTTTCTGATGCTGGGCTGTATCGCTGTGTGGTGACTGCATGGTCACCGGGGGGTGGAGGCATGTGGCGAGAGGCAGTCAATGGTTTATCCAATCCTATCCAGATAGACTTCCAGACTTCAGGTCAGTAAAAGTCTCTATAAATAAATAGTTGTGGGATAATATGATGTTGATGGTGCCTCTTCTAGGGAGATCTGCTCAGTTGGAAATGCTTTAATACATTTGGCTAGAATTTCTCTAACTCTTTTATACTCTTTATCTTCATGTACTAGGACAACCTAAGCTTTTAGGAAGCTTTCAAGGAAATTCTGCTGCAGAGTAAATTTCTACAGACAGATTGTTATCCTATACTAGTTCTGTTTTTCCCCCTAAGGGAACTGAATTTCTAGTTCTTCATTCCATACAAAGCTGTCTGCAACACAGTTCATCACAACTTTATTTCCCACCATCAGATCTGCATGACTGGAGCAGCATACTGACTCCCCCCCCCCCCACTTCCCCAATTCCCTTTTGGGTGTCTTCAGGAGTGCTTATAGAAGAAACAGAAATGGTTCTACACTCAACTGTACCATAAAATCATTCTGACTCAAGTAGCTGTGATTCTCCCATACTTTCATGTTTACATTTCTAGCATGTGTGCTTGATAACTCAGCTTCCATAAACTATGGAACTGTATCCATTTAAGCACATTTTTGATCTCATCGCTCTTCCCTGTCAACATGTGCATATAATAGCACATCCCATCCAGTTGAGAAAGGTTAAGGCTCAAGATGTGTTCTGCTTCTTTTCCTCTAGAACTGCACATGTTTGGCTGAGATAGTCACTTTTGTCTTAAGAGCTGATAATGCCAACTGTCTTTTAAAAGGACCATTACACACACAGTAGTGAGATCCAGCTGAGCCTATCTGTGTGGGAAAAGATGTGTTGATCATACCTTTAATAAACGGTTTTTTCTTGGTTGATGTTTTGTTAGAAAGAAGGAAGAAAATACACTATCTTTCCGCTGCAGTAGCAAAATGACAACTATACCTTACTTGTGGTAGACTTTCAGAAAGCACCTTATAATCTACAACTATGTGTTGTATACCAGTGACTGAGAATGGCTACAGAGATAAAGCATATATTATTACAACCTTTTCTTTTTTCATCATTAGACTTCCAGTATATTTTATCTTGTTCACTGAGGCAGGTGTTCTGTCTGATGGGTATACTCCCACAAAAAGAGTAGTTTTTCCAAGCTTCGCTGAGATTTGTGTGTATACATGAATGGCTACAGTTGATATAGCACTGTGGCTAAATACTGGTACTGCAGCCACAACTTTGTAAATTCAGTCCCTGCAGGGCTCCACATTGACTCAGCCTTCCATTCTTTCGTAGTTCAATAAAATGAGTACCCAGCTTGTTGGGGACAATTGGCTAACACATTGTAAACTGTTTAGAGAGTGCATAGTTCACTGTGAAGTGGTATAAAAATGTAAAGTGCTATTGTAAAGTTGAAGGCTTTCATGGCTGGCATCCATAGTTTTTTGTGGGTTTTTCAGGCTATGTGGCCATGTTCTAGAAGAGTTTATTCCTGACATTTCACCAGCATCTGTGGCTGGCATCTTCAAAGAATACTGGCATGGAAGAGAGTGGGTATATACATCTCTCTCTCTCTCTCTCTCTCTCTCTCTGTGTGTGTGTACACACACACACATATACTGGGTGACCCTGGGTAGGGAGGAGTGATTCCCATGTTAACCAGTGTATTATTCTGTTATTGATGGCAGGGCCTCAGGGTGGGAGGATAAGCAAAGGGGGTTAGCATCTGCTTAATTGGTGACCATTGTCTGCTGGGAAAGCCCCTGACCCTGAGTGGTTTGTCATTTGCATTTGTTGAGTCCTGATTTTGATATTTTGCAGGACTGATAGCCAATTTTGTTTACTTTAAGGTTTTTTTCTTGCTGTTTGAAAGTGAATGACATGGCAGAGGACGAGGAGGACAATGCAGTGGGTGGGTTGTCTTGTCTTTTTCTCCCGTCCTCCTCCTCCTCATTTTCACAAGGCTGTCCACCCCAGGCAAAGCCCCCTGGCTGCTCGAAGGTAAATGACATGGCAGAGTACGAGGAGGAAAACACGGAGGGCGGGTGTCCTTTCTCTTTTCCCCATCTTCCTCCTCCTCCTCTTCCTCCACTGCCATACCATTCACTTTCAAGCAGCTTGGGGTCTTCCATTGTCCCAATGGCCAAAACAATGGAGGAGGGAGAAGAGGACGCATCAGAGACAAGGCTGTTCCCCCACAAAGCCCCACCCCCCCGGCCTCTTGGAAGTGAACAACATGGCAGAGGAGGAGGGGCTATGCAGCTGGGTTGTGCACCTAGCTACCTAGGCTGAGATTGTAGCACAGCCTGGAAACAGGACCCGGCCCCTCCAGGACTCATGGAAAGACAGGCCCAAGGAGGCCTCCGAAGGTGGCAGCACCATACTCTGGAGAACTTTTTGGAGTCCAGGAGCAATGGGCCCAGAGCTCACACGTGGAGTCTAGGAACAAAGGAGGATTTTGTGGGGGGAACTCAACTTACCTGTTGTGGGTCTATCTTACTTTTTTTTACTTGTTGTATTTTGCTTATCTTCCCCTCCCAATTCCTTTAAGCCCTCATATTTGATCTACATAAGTCTTTTAAACTGTGAGTCACATTGAGCCCCCGCATGGCCGTTAGGGACAATGGGACTTGAGGTCCTTCTGTTTTGGATATACTATGGATCCCCACTGTATTACTGTATTGCTCCATGTATAAGTCTACCCAGGATTTTGAAGTCCATTTTGCAGCATAAATTTTTTAACTTATAGCCAAGTTTATATGGTACTTTACTAGATCATTTCAGCCTTATTCATTCTCCATAAGTCCAATAACCTGTGTGACCTTAGGAGGTTACCATAAGGAGTGGAGGAGCTGTTAAAGGAAGTCTCTGCAATTTCCACATAAAAGCTCTTAGTGGTTGTTGCAGTAGACTTCTGTGTTCTTATTGATTTTTTTGTTTGAAGCTGGAAGACTGTATTTGGACTGGAAGACTTTTCTGCCACTAACTTGGCATTCTGCCAGAGCTGTTTTGGAGCATCACTTTGTCTGAATGGTTTCATGTTGCCAGAAAAGCTCTTTAAGATGTGAATGTGCAATCTCGCTGAACTGCAGGCGGTCTCAGACAGTCTCTCTCTCTCTCTCTCTCTCTCTCTCTCTCTCCTGTTTAAATTTGTGGCTATACCTTTACTGCAGTGGAGATTTGAGTTTTTAATTATTCTACACATTGGACCCATGATGTACAGTAGCTATAACTTTTCTGGAAAATGCATTTCAGAATATTTCCAAAGAAGATTTTCGGAAAGGCAGGAAAAACAGGGAAGAGTCTTGTGAACATCAAGTGCTTAATAAACTTGTTTAAATTTATTAAAATTGTAAAAGCCACCAACATCTTTGGTTTTTTTTTCAAAAACTAAAAAAAGAATCCTGAGGAATCTTACAGACTAACAGATTTGTCTGTCTGCTTTCAGGTTTCCTGTTGACTAATAGCAACCCCATGAATTTTGTAGGCAAGAGATGCCACTTCCTTCCTCTGAAATGTAGCCTACAATACCTGATATTCATTTGTAGTTTCCCATCCAAGTACTAACCAGGGCTGACCCTGCTTAGTTTCCAAACTCAGAAAGGATCTGGTGCCTTTAGGGTATTTAGACCCTACTAACAAATTTACTATGACATTCCCCCCCCCCCCCCCCCCCAGTGATGGTAGAAATGCCGAAAGGAGATGGTTCCATCCTTGGCTCCCATGTCACATGTTGTTTTGCTGTAATGCAATAGATTTACATCTTTTTAATATAGAGTCAGAAACAAGGTCATCTTCTCACTTGGATCTCATAAATCGGTACAAAAACTACTGTATGTATTCGACTGTATATGACTTCATGTCTAAAGGGCAGGTTTTGGGGCCAAAATTATGGATTTTGATATGACTCATGGATAAGTCAAGAGTAAAACTTAGGGGCACATAACATAATGAACAATAAAAAATACACTATAAATACTAAAATAATATATTAATATGCTAAAAACTGAAACAAACAAAATCAATAATCTCTTGTTTTTTTCTTACTCTGTATCAATAGAATACTGATCCCAATATATACTTGTTTAACTTACTGTAGTAAGTTTTTAAATGATACTATCAGTTTTCTTAAGACTATTTCACAGTCTAACAATTATTATTGCCTAGCTCATGGTTCTTGATTATATATTTCAAAATACTTTGATTTTAAAAATTCATCCACTTGACTTTGTAAAGAAATTCAAGGTATGACTCAGGTAGTAATCATTTAGTGCTTTTAGGTACTCTGAATTTCTTTCCTTGCCTCATTTAATCTTCCAGTCTTCATTCACATACTTTTTCCACATAAAAATTAATCCATGGGTGTTATTATTAATTTCAGAAATGGTAATAGAGGCATTAGGCACCAAATTCCATTCAAGTCACATATAGTATAGATGCCCCATTTGGCCTGTGAAATCTTCTAATAACTCAGGGGCTGCTTGTCATTATCTGTGAGCAATCTGGAGGAAGGGTAGAATACAAAATAATAAACTTTCTCTTATTCAAATTTATGGCCTGAGGGCTGTGGGACCATAACTGTATCTAAAAATGAATTAGTGGGTAGGACGACTTTAGAAAAATTTGGGTTATTGTGATCTAATGTTTGTTTGCTTTTAAGAAGTGCAGCTGTTCCATAGATCTGAGCTTTTAAAACAGGGGGGTTGGCATCAGATAGAGATTAGTATGTGGTGATTTCAAGCAATTGCATCTAACGCCAACATCACTTCTCCAGTTCAATAGTAGAAAGTGGAGAAGAAGGTTGCTGGTGTGGCTAAGGCTTTTTGAACTCATTCACTACACAGCTGTCATATGATCCACAGCTTTTTCTTCCAATTTGGATCTGGGGAGATGGCAGGAACAGCTGTGTAGATGCTTGGATAATCCTACCCATCTCTGTAGCTTCAGAGTTGGGATGAAGGGTACCAGTTTGTCACACTCACCTTGGGGTGGTTCCACATTCTCCTTGGAGGGAATATTTCCTGAAGCTAGGCTGTTGGCCTGTTGTGAGACATGGCCTTAGGATCAAAAGACTATAGATGTGGGAAAAGCAATGTGGCATAATGAATTCTGAATCCCTTGAAGGTCAATCATTAAGCAAATCAACATTTTTCAGATCAACCAGAGGCAAATAGATGAGTTTAGAAAACAAATATGAGATCAAACCTCCAAACACTTCTTGTCTGCTGTTCTTTATAACTTTTAATAAAAGATTTTAGCTTCCCACTAACGAAGCAATGTGTGCCATTTGAAGATTTGAAGTAGTGCTTTAAAAAAGCTAAAATAATAGGCGAACATGAGCTATAACTAACATTTTATTACATTTTTAGCAGCAAAGAATAACACGCTCAATATCATATTGTTAGAATGGCACACATAGGTCCCATCCTGAAATGTTGTACAGGACTTGGATCTTTTTTTAAAAAATAAATAGCCCATGCTAGTCTACATGCCAACAACAACACTTAAAATTTATTATTTTAAAATGGTTTCTTTCAGCAACTTCGTCAGTTCTGCCTATGCTCTCTTCATGATCTACTGTAGTGCTCCATCCCATTTTTGATCCCATTCCTGCCAGGACTTAGGTTTGGGCACAAATCTGAGATTCATATAGCATATTAAATCAAACTAGCAAAGTATTTATTAAAACATTTATATCTTGTCTTTCAGTTTTGCTGGAGAACTCCCATGACAACTCAAGGCTAAATGAAACCATAAAATGAAAGTAGTCAGAAAAACAAAGACTGAACTCAATCTATCACAGTCTCCACTGTGGTTTCATACCCACCCACCCCCAAAAAGAGTCTTGTTGAGGATTGAGGGACTCTCAGGAAAAACCATGACTGAGTAAGAGAGGTTTGAGTGGAAGAGCAGTAGGGAAATATAGAGAAACATAGGTGGAGGCAGCTTGGAGGCAGGTACAGTAACACCCCATTTAATGCAAAAGATACATTCCAGGACCATTCACGTAAAAGAGAAACCATGGATAATTGTGAATCCTATTTTTCCTCCCCAAAATGAATTATGTCTTGAATTGTGCTAGAAGGCCTAGAAATGCCTAGAGAAATGTTCTTTCTAGGAATATCTACTGGTAGGTCCTCCAGTGCACTTTTATGGTAAGCATGAGGGACAAACAGTTCTTTGCGGATAAGTGAAACCATATTTTTAAAAAATCCACTTTAAATGGCCGGTGGGGGGAGGTTATTTTGAGCACCCTTCCCCATTCGAGTGAACCTGATTAGCAGAAGATTCAGGACAAACAGGATTTCTTCATACAATACATATTTAACTGATGCTATTGGCAATGCAGGTTGTGGTGATGGCCATTAGCTTGTATCAACAATGTATATAAGGTTCTTCTGAATCTAGACACAGAGAGTGTTTTGCAGTAGAGAGCAAGGACTTCTGATTTTTTCTAAAGATAAGAACAAGGAAAACAGTTCCACTGCTCAAATTTAGATCACTGAAATAACGGAAGTGTGAGGTGGCCAGGAAAAGATTTGGGTGTAGAAGGAATGTGGGCTTTGTCATTTCTAGTAAATTGTGCCCTTGCCTAATTCTGGACACACACACACCCACGTAAGGCAAGTTCCACATATGCTCAAGCCCCATTGAAAATAATGGGGCTCGTGCATGCAGTGGAGGGGCAGGATGTACACCACGTGTGTGCTAATTCCTGATTGTACCACGGCTTTCAGCGTAAGCATCTGTCCAAAATCTGATTTCAGCTGTAAATTTCTGGGACTCCAGAAAATAAAACAGGTCCTTCAGCTCAACATCTCTGCACCCTGGTCTGATCAAGCAAGAGGCTGCTTGCTGTATTCCTATGATGCACTCAATTTTAACCTTTTCCTCCTTTCTCTGTGGCAAAACATAAGACACTTGACTCCTTCTGCTTCTCAGCCCTTCAAACAAAATGTATTTTAATAATTTTTGAATGGCTTCTTTTCTACAGAAAAAAACTTTTGCTTTTTTCTGTCTAGTTAACATTAGAATTCAAAGATGTAGTTGTGTTAGTCTGTAGAATCTGTGGAAATCAGTATGTAGAGAAATCTTTTATTACCTTTGAGACTAACTGAAAGAAAGAGGGGTGACACATGCTGCCAACTTCTTTCAGTTCAGTTCAGTTCAAATGTGCTACATGATCTTCCTACATACTAGTTAATATTAGTTGAATAATAATAATAATAATAATAATAATAAAACTTTATTTATAGCCCGCTCCTCTGTCTCCAATCGGAGCGGGTTACATCAATTAAAAGATACAAGATAATATACATGACCCATACCCCACCTCCCACCCCTTAAAATTGAATTAAACTAACATCAATTAAAACAACATAATAAAAATTACAATATAAATCAGCAACCCATTGCATGCCTCCTAATATATTAGTTGAACTAATATATTAATTAATATTAGTTGAAGAAAAACACTGTAAACAGCTGTTGGTTATGATTGGAATGGACATGACAAGGTGATAGTAGCTTAACTTTCATGTTTTAGAAGATACTAGAGTAGATATGAGTAATATTTTGGATTAGTAGAGCAGCCTGCAGAAGCAGATAAGAGGCAGCATGCCCTTTTTGCCACTGCCCCCGGAAGCCCCACCTCCTACACTGGGTGACACCAGCGGTGGGGACTCCATGCTTCCATCCAAGTACTACCCAGGATTGACCCTGTTTAGCTTCCAAGATTAGAATCTGAAAAAGGAGGGTTGCTTCCTTTTAGACAAGGCAGACAGAAATGATTTGGCCATGACAAGTTAATGTTGTAAGGTGTCAAAGTTACTGGATTACTATTCTCATCCTTGAAATAAACTGCTCATATATATATGAAAACCATCCTATATACTCTATAATCTTTTAGTTACCATTATAGTCAATCTAATTCTTTTTAGTGTTTTCCCTAAAAGTATAACTGGACAATATCTCTAAAAGTCATTCCTAAAGATATCAGTTCATTACCACCCTATTGGCCTGGATGACAACAGATTGACTCAGGGAGGGCTAGAGGTCACAGTCTAATGCTAGTTAGGTTGATTGAGGTAGAATTGCTCTTTCTCTCTCATTTTCACAGGATCTGAGTTACTATATTTAGCGTTCAGTATACTTTCCATTTTCTCTTCCCTGTAAATTCACAGGGTGCACAGAACACCTAAGTGACATAGAATGGGGGACTCATCCCATCTGTTTTGCTTTAACTATTGGCAGTAACCTCTAGGGAACTGCTGTCATCAGACACACAAATATGGGTTTTCTCTTCCCCTTTATAGGCTGATAAGGCACTAGAAAATGCAATAATTCCTTCTTAACTTGATACAGGATTAATTTAATGCAGCTATTTTTGTCTGATCTGGAAAACATTTGGAACTGATCTTTCCTATGACACACTTGCTCTGCAGGAATTTATTAGCAGAGAAACTGAACAGCATGAAGGGAGGAAAATGTACCTCTCTTACATTTATGTCTGTAAATGAAATGAAATTACTTGTATGACTTACGTTAATGAATGTTAATAAGAACATGAGCTATTTTTGTTGTGCATCTTTCTTACTCTTCATCTCAATTATTAGATAAATGAATTTGGTAGCAGAGTACTGTACTTGGGGGTTGGAAATTAAGAAGACCATATTAATTCTGAATATGGCTGGGACATAATTTTTGCTTCTCTTGTAATAAGAGTTGCATAACAGTGCTGTAGTAAATGACTCTGTGAGGGTAAAAAGAAATATATTTCAGGATTTCCTTGTTCTTTTAAATCTTAATAATAATTTTAAAATGTACTTTCCATTATAATCCATAGTATCTGTTTCTGTGGCTGACTTAGCACTGCCAAGAAAAAAAATGTAGTTTCCAAGCCACTAATTTCCATTAGAGAAGCGTTGATTTGTTGTTGAATATGTTTCTTAAAGATACTGACTTGACCTGAGCACAAGATGAACTGACCTGATGGAAGTGGAACTAGACCATGAAATAGCACAGTAGCACAGTTACCTATGTCTGTTCTATAGGTTCTGTAAAAAAAAAAAAAAAAGGGGGGGGGGACACCCAACATTCACAGTCAGTTGTAACACTAATTGTGTATTTGGAGGGCACCTAGTTGGGGAACAGTGGCACAGAGAGATTGACAGGTATCTTTTCTACAGGATCATGTGTAGTTTTTACGTTTGTTTTTTTTTTTAGAAAAATCAAGAGCTATCTAGGAGGCTGTGAGTTTCTAACTGAATAATGACATGTGAGGAGATGAGGGGGAGTGCTTCTTGTTATGGTCAAACATTTGTTTTCTCCTGTTGCTCCCCTTGTCCTCCTATCTCTTATCTGCTTTTGAAAGTCTGACTGAAAACTATTGTGGAATTGCATTTGTTGTGCATAACCAAGAGATGAAAAGAGTCACAAATGACAAAACTCACAACATGTCATGACCCTGTTTTTGTTCTTTAATTATTTATTTTCTTTCTTTTTCTTTTGGTTTTATGACATTTGTATCACATCTTTCATTATAAAACATATATATATATATACACACACATACATACATACATACTCAATCTGGCTGTGGATGATGGGAGTTATAACAACCATGGTGGATTCTTTATTGGTGAAGGCAGTTTACAGATTCCTAGCACATTGTGGACATAAAAATTTATAGTGGACATAAAAATTTATAGTTAATACAGCAACATCAGTTAATGGTAATTTGTTGAATAACTTATGGACATAAGACACAATAAAATTCTGGAATGCATTCTAGACATGCCTGAGAAAGCTTATAATACTGCAGTCATCCTGGTGCATCTCTTTGAATCCTCTGAAATCTTCTGAGCAGTGTGTTGCATAGAGCCAGCATAAAATATACTTTGTTGATAAGCACAGGGATCAGTTTTTGATCAGGTATAAGTTATGAATATATGAGAACTTTGCACGCTCTTCTAGTAAGTCTATATGTTGCTAGCAGCTTCTGAGAATCCCACAGGGGAGAAATAGGATAAAACTGTTTCTTTTTTTGTGTCCTAGGTCCTGTTTTTAATGTGTCAGTGCATTCGGATAGGTCAACTATTTATCGAGGCGAGCTGGTGAATTTGATTTGCATCATCACCCTTGAAGGGACATTAATTGATCCAGGTATGATTTGAGTTTTGGAGGATGCTTCCTTTCCCTTTCCCTTTCCAATTTGTCTAATTCTGCTAGCAGCTCAGGAAGCCACATGCTTTCATACCTCTCTTAGAATGAAGACATTCTACAATTCAGCAGAAAATTGTGAAGCCCAATCCTTTTAATTTATGTCAGTCTGACTTGTTATATCAAGGAGCTCTGTCTGGATCTGACATTTCTGTGAAAGTACTGATTGAGTAGATGGAACCCTAGATGTTCTGAAGCCAGCTTGTGGACTCACAGTAGACCTAATCTATCTGAATTTTAAAAAAAAAAAAAAAATTCAATATTTGGCTGCAATTGAACATTTAGTAATCCCTGGTAACGCACATCATCTCTGCATGATAAATTTGCCAGACTGTTTGCCCAGTTGTCAAAATAGAGTGAAAGCTGCAGATAGAATTCTTAGGCTTCAGAATGGTTCACAGGTTCTGTGGTTCACAGAATATACAGCAGTTGAGGACTGACTTTTTAAAAGCTATCTTTGAAACCTGCTTGCAATGAAAGTTTTTGTATGCCTTCAAGTCATTTCCAACTTTGGTGACACTAAAGCAAACCATGGAAATTTTGATTTGTTGTTGTTGTTGTTGTTGTTGTTGTTGTGTGCTTATAAAATCTATCACGGGGGTTTCTTTGCAAGAGTTGTTCAGAAGAGGTTTGCCATTGCCTTCCTCTGAGGCTGAGAGTATATGACTTGCTCAAATTCAACCGGTGGGTTTCACAGCCAAGCTGGGAATCAAACCCTGTCTCCAGAGTTATAGTCCAACCTTCAAACCACTATGCAACACTCTCACAGTTTCTGATTATTCATCTTCTAATTCTGAACACTGAAGTTCCTTAATAGATATTGTCTTGTTTGGTAGATTGGCAGTGGATGAAGATTTTTCATTTACTAGAAGAGCACACAGATAAATCAGTCAGGAATGGAACTATGGTGAATTTCAGACTTTGAATATCTAATCTAGGCAAAACTATACACTTAAAAGTGCCTGTACAATAAGTAACATTGATTTTCCATGTGCTAATCTAAAATATTTCTGTTTTGGAACATCTACTATGAGTATCTGATGGAAATATTTCATATTTAATTAATATATTTTAGAAAATTCTTATTTGAATCAGTTGCTTGATTGTTGTGGGTGTTCAGCACACAAATCAGAGTTTAATCAGTTAAGCTGTGCAGGTTGTCTATACAAATTTTGGTAGGTGTTTATACTTTTTTAATGCAGTCTGCTGAGGATACATCTAGGGTGAACCACATGTTCTTCCTTAATCCCTAATGTTATGTTGATGTATTCAAACTGCTTGTAGAAATTATTTTTAAAAGCCTGTTGTGCTAAAAGAAGGCAAATGCTCCTTTGTCTGTCAGCCTCTTTCTTTCCTTAAAACATAAGATCAGTTTGTTTAGTATATGCTATTAATGTTAGTCATGGGTCAGTATTTAATTTGCAGGGATTGTAATTAATTTTCAGGGTTGCAGAGAAACACTGTAGCTAATGTGCAGTGAAGGGCAGCATTGATGGGTTTGATTGCTAGTCTAATCCAGAAAGTCCAAAAAGCCTACAGCTTGGCAGGCAATTTTATAACTTTACAACTGATAATTTAAAGTGTGGTTTCCTTGCATCTCTGCCTCAGACTTCTGGCTTAAGATATACAGAAGAGAACATGGAAAAACAACTGCCATATTTTTGACTAGGAAAGTGGTCCCTGCACTATTCAGTCCTCCTTTTACTTGTATCCTGCTTTTAGGTATTACTCTGCCCCTAGTCAATATAATACAGTGGGCCCTTGTTATCTGCTGGGGTTGGTTCCAGGACCTCCTGTGGATATCAAAATCTTTGGATGCTCATGTTCCATTGAATACAGTGGCATAGCATAATGGTGTCCCTTATATAAAAGAACAAAATCAAGGTTTACTAGTTGAAATTTATACTTTCTTTCAATATTTTCAAGCTGTGGATGCTTGAATCAATGGATAAAAAATCCGTGGATAAGGAGGGCCGACTGTAACCAGTTACTTTCAGATGGGGTATTTTGAGCATGCTTAGACAATGACTCTAGTCCCTGCAATCCCAAAATACCAATTTTCTTCTTCTTCCATGACAGCTGGATACTGAATCAATTCACTGTTGGTATGAAGATCTGAAACTAAAGGGTTAACCGGGGCTTCTTGCAGAGATCATATAAATCCCTTGCTCAAATACCTTTGCTGTGTCCATTCTGACCTATAAACCCACCTACACTCATGTTGAGGCTATCAGACAAACCATATCTCCCCCATGAGCTTGTCTGGACCCTGAGATCTATAGGAACAATCTTTTTCTCCATCCCACCTCCTTCACAAATACAGTTGGTAGGAACGCTAAGTAGGACCTTCTTGTCCCAATCTTGACAGAAAGCAGGGTATAAATAAAATAAACAATAAATAAAATGGAGTGATGTTACTGTGGATGTTTTTTGTATTAAAAAAGGAAGGTGTAATCATGTTGGACTTTTTTAAAAAATCCAGAAAATTTCAAAAGGCATACCTTTATTTGACAACTGAAATATGCTGCATAAGAATGTGTGCAAATGCTCAAAATGTTCATATGGGCCACCTTGTATAGACTCAGGAAGGGAGCTGAACTTGTTCTTTCCTGTATTTTTGGCTTTTGGTGATGATTATTAACTCAATAGTCACTTTGCAAATTTAACCGAGAAGGTATGCCTTTAGGTGACTTTTTGTGTAGGTCTTCATACTCAGAGGTGTAGTATCTTTTTTGTACCAGCATTGCAACAGAGCAGTTTCATCTCCTGCAGACATAAGTAGTAAGTATTCTGGGAGTTACTAAATCAGCTGCTTGGTTGTTGTTGTTGTTTTTATTTGATTTATAGTCAGTGAAACATCTACATATCCTTCCTTAAACTGGGTTAAAAACAAATGGCCTCAGCATTGTGAATCAGCTATGCTAAAGGAGCTCTTTTCTGTCAAGTAGAAGTACGTAGTGCAAAATAGATGGGCTGGGAGTGGGACTAAGAATTGTGAAGGTTGATTGACCAGGGGAAGTAGCTAGCAAGCTTAGGCTGGCATGTCAAATCAAAACATGCATAAATATTCACTTTCAATGTGGATCACTTCCAGTTTCCCCCAAGGAGGGAGGTGTCCTAGTACCACAGTTTGCCTCATGTATATGATTTTAAGGCTTAATTTATCATGGTTCCACATGGCACCCCTCCCACCCTACAATAGCACATTAACAAGAGCTGTTCCAAAGTGTGACAGATACTGTAGCATGTCTTAGAATAGTAAGTGCCTCTGGCCATTACTCTTTAAAGTCCATTAGTATAAGAATTATATGAAATCCAACCAGCGCTTCTATTAGATCTCACTGCATCTTGCTTCTGTCTGCTGTTTTTATTGCTGCTTCTGTTTTTTTTGCTACTCCTACAGTGTCCAAAGTAGCAAGATATCCACCAAATGTATGGAAATACTGCCATAAAGGTTATCCACATGTACAAGAATTGCATGAAGGATAAGACCAGCACAGTGAGGGATTAAATTGATATGAAAAGGTTGGATATATTAGGTTGCTTATATTTAAACTACAGGCTTTCCTGGAAAAAGTGCACATGAATTTCAGCAATTCTCATCTCTATTCCCGTGTTTTTGGTTTGAAAAAAGATGCAGGTTAAGAAAAGAGGGTGTTAGTTGAGAGGCTTGATCTCAGACTTGAGTGCAAAGCACAGCTTTGCCTACTAAAGTAAAGTAGAAAAAAACAGTAAAGTACCTACTAAACATCTGAAAATGGGGACTAATGAGTACTGATAAGATCACAGTGGTACTGATTTATTGGTTTATATAGGATTCCATACTGCAATATTATTTCTTGACAATTGATAGCAAGGTTTTAAACATTGCGTTGGGAAATAGGGAAACTTTCTATTAAAAATGACTAGAAAGTCTTTGTTCTTACAGAAAGTAAATCCTGTTTTCATAACGAAGTGGAAGTTAGTGTGAGAAATGAAGAACCTAAATTGTGGGCAGGTGATATTGTAGGTTAAGACATGCTCATCTTCCATATGAGTTAAGTCTCTTGGAGTGTTCTGTTGTAATTGGATCAAGTCAGAAATACAGAGCCTAGAAATGAGATGGATAGAAATGTGGGTAATGAATGCCTTCAGGGATTTGGACTAAAGTATCTGGGACATTTTCCTCCCTCTGGTCACAGACGCTGATAACTCATCTGAGTGAAGATGGATAGTTCCCATCTGTTGGATATCTCAGTAATGGGTCTTGGGCAGGTCCTCTGATTGGCTGTCCACGTGACTTAAAAAAAACTTGCATATGTAGTTTAATTGGCTTCCCTTCAGCTACAGCAGATGCAGGGATTGTACAGATGATGCAGGCTAGCCAATAAAAAAATAATCCTATCAGGGCACAAGGCTTGGAAAGAATGCTTGCTTATGATACCTTTTTGATCTGTGACCAAAAGCAAGATAAATAATTGTAGGAGGACAATCAATAAATGGCTTGATTACTGTATATCATTTCCTCCTTGTCCTCTCTCTAGCTGCAGTTTTTTTAAACAGCATCAGCATTGGAACAATGGCAAATGGGTTGGAGAAACACAGGCTTTTCATAATGGGTTTCAGCAGCATGCCTGCAGTAAAGAATACAATAAAGCTTGAGCTAGGAAAGAATAGAATTGTACTGTACCAATCCTACTGCAGCCTTGTGTGCCTGCTTATAACAGCCAAGGTACAGAGCAGCTGCCTCCAGTATGCCTTACTGAGCTTTCAAGTGGTCTTTAGAAGGTTCAGAGTGTTTTTGTTTACTTACTGTATATACTCGATTATAAGTTGATCTCATGTATAAGTCGAGGGTAGCTTTTGGGGCCAAAATTAGGTATTTTTGTATGACCCATGGGTAAGTCAGTAAAACATGGTGGCCGCCATTGGGAAAGGGGCCTGGGCTGCAATCAGCCTGGCCCTAGCAGAGCTGCACGGCCTTTCCGCTGTGTTGTACACCTCTGAGTGGCAGGGGGCTTCAGCGGGTAGGTGGTCTTGTGTCTTTGGGCTGGACTAGGTGAGGGGAAGGCCAGCAAGGGTTCTGCCTCACTCACGTGGGGCTGGAGGGAGACACAGTCAGCTGCCTGCCTTCTGAAGCCCACAGGCTGCTTGGAAGTCAGGTGCTCACCTCCCTCCCTCCCAATCATGGCTGTCCTCTGAAGGACAGCCATGGTCAGGAGGACCCATGGAGGACAATTACTTGCCTTCCTCCCTTCTCCGATTCATGGCTGTACTCCAAAGGGCAGCCATGGTTGGGAGGAAGCTTGGAGGACAGGTGTTCACCTCTCTTCCTCCTCCCAATGCTGGCTGTCCTCCGAAAGGCAGCCAGGGTTGGGAGGAGGCTCAGAGGATAGGTGCTTGCCCTGCTTCCTCTTCCCTTGCCCAGCTGTTCCTTCAGGAGACAGACAGACTGGGGAAGTTACCATATTGACCTGTGTATAGGTCAGCCCAGAGGAGTTTTTTTTGGTCAAAACTTTTCAACTTATACAAAAGTATATACGGTATGCAAAACTTTTCTTACCTGTTTTGTTTCACTTCACATGTACTCATTCTTAGTCTTGAACAAAATGTTTGCTGAAATATGTTGATCTGCTCTTCTTTTTTGTTGCGTAGGAACCTATCCCTGTTTTTTCTATGTTATTTCTGCTTCTGGCATTACTTTTTCTGTTAAAAGAAGTAATGCCTAAGAACACATCTGCTTCATTAAATGAGATACACCTGTAGATTCTTCCAGTGTAGATGTGGATGATAAAAGAATAGCAGTTTTATATTAAAACTGCTTCTACCATAGAGAGCAGATTATGTTGCTGATATAATTTTCCTCTGCTATTTTAAAATATAATTTTAACTGCCCTGTCTTTTATTTTTAATCCTCTGCTTTTTATTTTATTGTTAGAAACATATCTCCTTGTTTGTTTGTTTTTACCCTATTTATGTCTCGTGTAGTTATAAGCACTTTGCAGAAGTCTGGTTAATTTTTAAAAAATTGTGAAGAACCCCATGCTTTTCCAGAATGTTAGCAACAAGCTTCTGGTCTTCAGAGGGAGAGCATTTGCTTTTATAGTCCTTCATCTATCAGGAACACGTCCAGTCCACATTTACAGATTGTTGTAATGATTTTTTTTTTTTTTGGCTCTCTGAAGGAGTCCAATAGATGCCTTTTGTATTATTGTGGTAAATTTTGTTGGGCTTGGCTTTCATGCTTGCTTTCTAGTATGAGGTGGGCTGCACTAAGACCTTCAAAAGAAGATGGCTAGAATAATTAAATTACATCCTCAGCTACCAGCCTAATGAGGTTAAAAGTGCAGATCTGCTAATGGATTTATTATAATCTTGCACATTGCACGGAAGAGCACAGAATATACTGATGGACTCTGACTGTCTGTCATCTAGTGTTAGAGGTGGAAGTCAGTGCAAAGACAGTTGCAAGATTAATGCCTTAGTGAAATTGGTGTAAGGCATTTGTTGCTGATGACACACATCTAAAGTACATATGTAGGTAAAAGGTGGCCTGAATTAGTCAATGCATATTGGTGTGTGAGGCACACACATAAACATGCACACAACATGCCTTTAAGAGATGCACTAATTCTAAAATTGTCTTTATATTAGGGGAGTATCACTGTCTCACTTTTATAAACAAGCAGGAATCAAAACTTTCAAGAATGCCATTTAATGGTGCATGGAGGGCATTGTTTATACATTACCATCTCTGCTGAGAAATAAACATGTTATTTTTTCAGCAACACCCATGAGAGCAACCACAACAAATGTAGTTTCTTTGTTTTATGACATTTGTGTGTTCTCCATGCCATAAATTTCTTTAGATAACTTAGAATAAACAAACATAAAAATAATTTAAATACAAAATAAGCAAAAAAGAAAGAAAATCAAAAGCTGCACAAATAAGCAAATGCGATATAAAATCACAGGAACCTGAGAACTGAAACACAAAAATTAAAAACAAAAAAGCTCATACTGCATATTTCCAAAGCTTGATGGAGTGTGAATGATGTTGCTTGGCATCCAAAGAACCTGCCTGGTCAAAAATGTAGGAAAGTTGTTCCCTAACTGTGCTGCCATTACTGAAAAAGTCCATTTCCCTGGTGGTTACCTGCCTGACTTCTTTTTTTGGAGGAGGGGTAGATGAAACAGGGCTTCAGAAGAAAATATCATGGTTGTATATATTGTGGGAGAAGTTGATCTTCTGTGTAACCTACCTCTTAAGGTGTTTAGTGCCTAAAGATGAAAACTGACAGTTTAAACTCATCTGGAAATGGACTTTTTAAATAGCAAAAATTAGTGTACTTTATGCCAAATACAAGAGAACCAGCATGGTGTAGTGAGCTAAATGCTGGCCTACAACTCTGGAGACCAGGGCTTGAATCCCCACTCAGCCATGCAAACTCATGAGCATGGACAAATCATATTTTCTCAGCTTCAGAGAATGGTAAAGGCAAACTCCCTCTGAACAAAACTTGGCAAAAACAACAACGCCCTGTTAGGTTTGCCTTAGGGTCACCATAAGTTGGAAACAGCTTGAAGATTGGTTTGTTGTTTACTGCCCTTGAGTTGATCTCAACTTATGGCAACTCTGTGAATGAAATATCTCCAAGACCCACTGCAGGCATAGGCCTGTGGCATCTCTGGTGAGTCTACCCATCTGGCTTGCAGTATTCCTCCCCTTCTACTGCCCTCTACATTTTCCAGCATCATTGTCTTTTCTAAAGAATTATGCCTTTTCATGATGTGATCAAAGTACAACAGTCTCAGTTTAGTAATCCTAGCTTCCAGGGACAGTATTGGCTTGATCTGTTCAAGGACCCATTTGTTTGTCTTTTTGGTTGTCTGTGGTATACTCAGCACTCTTCTCCAGCACCATCTCTCAAATGAGTTGATTTTCTTTCTATCACCTTTCTTCACTGTCCAGTTTCACATCCATATATGATGATAGGGAATACAGTGGATTGGACAATCCTAATCTTAGTGTCTACCCTTTAGGATATTGTCAAGTTCTTTCATAGATGCCATCCCCAGTCATAGTCAAAGGAGAAAGTGCTAAGGAAGGCTTAATGGTGATGGGAAATACAATTCTTGGACAATCCTCACTTTAATTGAATTGCAACAAATTGATTGCAACAAATCTTGAATACACCAAAGAAGCATATTTTAAACTCATTGTAAGAACTCTGACACATAGACACACACACACGTGCGTGCGCGTGCGCGCGCATGCACACCAAAACCTGAAGTGGTCCCCTAAACATTTAGTTTCTGTATGCAGGATAGCATACACAGTGCTACATTATGTTCATCTCGTTCTTTGCCTTGTACCTAAAGCAAGAGAATAAAATGGAAGCTTGTATACATAATCTCAAAGAATATGTGTAAGAATCAGAAGGCTCCCAGTTCAATAGTCATGAACTCAATGGATCATCTCAGTTAAAAGTCACACCTTGCCTAATCTTAGCTTTCCCCCTTTCCCATCTGTAATATATGGAATAATAATAGATACTTTAACAGGATCATAACACAGATTTTAAATTTGGTAATGTGTTTAAGGCACTTGGAAAACTTGACATTACTATAAAAGCATTGAGTTACTGTGGTCCGTTTTACATTGGCAAAAAGAGGTGTCATGAAGGCTGCTTGAAAACCCAGCTTTTACATTAGAAAATGGGAAAGTGTGCCATGAAAACGCCATTTTGGCGTTTTAAGGGAAAAAACGCACCTTTAAAAAGTAGTTCGGTTGCCCCACTACTTTTTTTAAAAGTGCGTTATAGCGCTAGTACATCAAAACGCTAAGATGCCATTGCGCAGTTAAATGGGGCTCTGTTTCCTTAAGGCGCCCATTTAAAGGCTGCGCTGCAGGTGCAAATCAGAATGGATCGTGGGTTGGGAGCATGCGTGGTGTGGACTTCACTCCTAATTAAAACGTTCTATGCCCTCCAGGTGTAAAAGCTGGGGTTTAACCGCGCAGTTTTTTAAAGCTCCCAAACCCCCTTTAAATCATTTAAAACTGCGCAATTTGCAGCCGCAAACAGCACAATAGCGCAGTTCAAGCCTCGACCATCGCAATAGCGCAGTTCAAGCCTCGACCCTCGCAATAGCGCAGTTCAAGCCTCGACCCTCGCAATAGCGCTGTTCGCGGCGGCACGAACAGCGCAACAGCGCAATTCGCAGCCGGCAAGGAAAAAAAATTAAAATCGCAGTTTAAAGCCGCGTTTATTGCTGCCCATGTAGCAGCTCCGCCTGTATTTGTAGCGTTCTGACAGCTTCCCATGTAACTGCTGAGCCACAAAAAAGACCTCAGATAAGTCGTTCCCACCCCCTCAGTGTAGCAGCTCTGCACTTTTTTAATGCACACCTGGGACTTGCTATGTAGCTGCTAAGCATTAAGATAAAGGCGACTTCAGGTCACACTTTCTTGCCAATGTAAAAAGCCCCTGTTATACTGAATCTTCAGTTCAGTTCAGTTCTGATGTACTGCACTTTGGTGAAAAGGATGTTATAAATAAACATCATCATCATCAGTGTGATTCTAATAAGTCTGTGATCCATAAAAATGAGACAACTGAACCTACAGTCTTTCTCTTAGTGTGGGCTGCTCTTCTGTCTCAGATTTCTGGTTTTGCTTCTTGTAGTCTCTTGCTTTGATTATTGGGTATTATACATTTGAGCTATTCTTTATGGGAAAATCATAGAAAGAAGATAAGAAATGATGGCATGATTTGGGAATACTAACAGGAATATATTACAGGCTTAGGTAGGAAGGGTACAGCTATGATTCACTGCTCTACGGAGTGTGTGTGTGAGACAGAGAGTGGGTGTATACAGCTTTGCTTGGTCTTAAAAGGGTAGAAATAAGGGGTGCAATATGAGAAAACAGGATTATACAGTCTACAAGCATAATGTTGGTGTGGAACCACATAGTTTAAGCTAAGAAGATGGGGACAGGAAAGCTGGAGTCAGTATGATAGTATCAGAATGGTTTTTAGGGCATATTTAGGTGATAGTGCAGTGAATATAGTGGATTTAAAAGTGTCCTAACTAGAAGTTAGCAGCAGACTGAGTAACATTGTCCCAAAACACTGCTGCAGATAGAGCTCCTTGTTCTAATATTCCATTTTCTCTGTACCTGAAAATTTGAGGGTATTGATAAATGTTCCAACAGATTGGAAGTTATGTGTTGTTCAGTATGATTAACACTGTGCAGTTTAATAAACATAGCATTGTGAATGTCAAAGCAATCTCTGTATTTCTTTGATGCTTTAGAAGAGCTTACCTTAAATGTTGACTTTAGTGATATACTTATTTTTGTTTTATTTTGTTTCTTTGATATTTTCAATTTCAGATGACATGTCCTTTGATGTCTCCTGGTTTGCAATGCGCTCTGTTGCAATGGATAGAGACCCTGTTTTTCTAGCTTCATTGGATCGGAAAGGGATAGTGACACAGGCGAGAAGAAATGGGAGTAGTGATGTCAGTTTAGAGAGAATTGGTCTCTTAGAGTTTCGGCTTAGACTTCATGGCTGTGAGGACCAAGACTTTGGCAACCACTATTGTTTGGTAACTCCTTGGGTGCAGTCGGCTGCAGGTGTCTGGCAACGGGAGATGGAGATCAAATCCAAGCCAATCCTTGTAACTGTGAAAATGGATGGTAAGAATAACTCCACAGTCTTTTTCATTATATATCAATTGCCATTATGAACTAATTTACACGGTTCATCTTTTAGCATACAGTCCATCCTCCCCATATATGGGGGATCCGTTTTGGACCTCCCCCCCGGCATATGGGGAAAAGAGTGTATGTTCAAGCCCCATAGACAACAATGGGGTGCATGCTTGTGGTGCCGCACAGGTGCGCAGCGTGGGTACGTACACCATTATTTCTGCCAGGGCTTGCTTTCCACTTAAGCTCAAAGCTGCAGAAGGCAAGCCTGCCTATAGGGACCAACTGTACTAACTTTCTGTGGATGTTCATTTTGCTTTGCTTATAAAGGTTTGTCATTCTTTTATTACTAAAATATAATAATTTGTATTCAGGTTCCAAAAGAGCCACAACTGCAAGGATGCATGTGCATGTATTCTTATAGTGCAGTGTCACTCAAACTTTTTTGGGTGAACACCCCCTTTTCTCTGGGGTGACATACCTATTTTACCATATTTTTTGATATTAGGTCTACTGCAAACTCAAAACAATTAATCTCAGTCTCTGCTCCCTTTCTATCCAGTCACCTTGGGAGCTGCAACTAAGAGGCCTCTCATCCTTGCACTGCAAAGGCCAGTGCAGGCAAGAGGCCTCTCAGTTGCTGATCAACTGGCTGCTTGGCTGCTGCTCCCAAGGCCACATGCTCTGGATTGAAGACTGGTGTGGATGGGGAAAGGTCGAGATTTTAACTACAGGAGCAATTCCAGGACAAATAATATTTTCCGAGAATTGGCCCCAGATACTCCTGCCCCAGGGACATGTCTTACCCACACAAAACAAAACAAACAGCTTCATTTATATACCACCTCATACTGCCTAAGCAGTGTCTAAGTGGTTTACAACTGTAAGCTACTTGCCCCCAACAACAGCTTCAAGTCCCCCCCTCCACAAAAAGATTGTTTCTTCTGCTATCTCTTCTCTCAGCCTGTACAATGAAAGAAAGCAGGAGGAGGAGCATTGTTGATCAAGTCCCAGCAAAGCTCACAAAGCTCAAGCATGGTCCCAAATGTGAAAACTCCTTTTTGCCACCATTGCTCTATTGCCACCATGTGCTGTAATGCCTTCCTCCAGTCTATCCCAAAATGGCAGTGCTCTGAGCCATAGAAGTGATGCCCTGAACCCAAGCTTCATGAGAGTTTCTTAACCAACAGTACTAGCAAAAGACATGGCTAAGAGAGTAAGTTCATGTGGGGAGGTGAAGAGCAGGAGACACTACTACAACGTGATCAGCGATGCTGTGAAGGATTTAAGGGACCTGAAAATGAAATTTCATGCAACCCTTATCCCCACCATGGCTCTAAAGAGTTCTGGTTCTCCTTGTCTTTCATGAGCACCATTGTTTGATTGGGGGCCCCTGCTGACTCTTTTCTCACACACACCATTTACCATTTCCCCTTCACTGCCCCTTTTTCCCTCATTGCCCCCTGGATCCTTCCACCCACCCGGGGGTGGGTGTACCACTTACTTTGGAAATTACTGTGCAGCTTAGCTCTTTCTGTAAAACATATTTGCCAATTTTCTCTAGCTTGGCAAGAAATGCCATTTCAGTTTCACAACTAGCCTGCACTACCTCACTGTTAAAGATATTGAGTGGTGGATTTTATATATATTTTTTAGACCTTCTTGTTCCAGGTCCACTGTGTTCTCCTGTCGTTACTGATGGTAGTTGAATGCTTGGTTGTTTGTCTGTCTGTCTCTTTGTTTGTTTGTTTAGCAATTCAGTTGTTCATTTATTTGAGATTGAAATGGAAACTTGATGGGAGTCCACCCAACTGTTCAATCAGAAGCTCTCTTGCATGCTTCCTACCTTAAGATTTAGGAAAATGCTTCAGCTAATGATGGATAACAATAGCTGACAGATGCAAAATTCCAGTTCTTTCTGAATGGAGGAACTTCATTAACACTTTTATGAACCTCCCTTGCTTTCACTATCTCCTGGTCAGATTCAAATAACAAGAAATAAGGAATAAAGAGGTACTTTTTTTAAACAGAGAGTAATGAAAATAATTATTTTTTCTAAGCTTTACATCACCAGACAAAGAAAGGTTTATTCTGTCTCTGGTGACTGCATGTAACAGTGTTTTTTTTTTTTTTCTTTTCTCTCTCACTCAGTGCTGAATGCTTTCAAATTCCCACTGTTAATTGGGATTGGCCTGGCTACAGTAATTGGACTATTATCCTGTCTGATTGGCTATTGCAGTTCCCGTTGGTGTTGCAAGAAGGAGATTCAAGAAACCAGGCGAGAGAGACGCCGACTTATGTCTATGGAGATGGACTAAACAGATGAGAGGTGGATATGTACTTTTTTTTAGAAGGGAAGAGATTTTCGAAGGCCTGAGACTACTCAGATTTGAGTGTATTGAACCAAAATGCCCTGACAACAAAATCATTTGATCTTGTCCTGGACCTAGAGCTGCATCTTTTTCTACCTGTATTTCACATTGAGGGCACATGTATTTTTTTAGCCTTTAGCTCTTTTTCCAATGACACATTTTATGGGGATAGTTCTTTCACAGGCAAACTGTTCCACAGTGTCCTTCCAGCAGACCTTTAGGCAAGATTCACTATTGAGGCTTGTGTGTTAAAATGTCCCTCCCCCCCCCCCTACCCTTGTCATTAATAGAAAGATAGAATTGCAAGAAGGCAGAAAAGAAAAGAAAAATGTTCCATATAACTAGCTGTCCTCTTGTTGAAATTTCTAGAGAAAAAAGGAAATATTTCCACTAGGCATATCTAGTGGAAAGTCATACAGGCGTTCTAAGATTGGAATGCAGTGTTAGGAGACCTTACTTCAGAAACTGGGCTGATTTGGCAGTCTTGAAAACCAATTGTTTTGAAAGTGGACGGCAATACAATCCTTCTCTTTCAGTATCCCCACTTCTGCCCACTGTGCTTGTGGATTTTGTTTAAGCAGCACTTCACTTCTCACAGCAGGATAGATACTGTACTCAGTGATCTAACTCAGTGACCAGAATATAGGCAGAAATCCCCCTTATACCATCATTTCTAAAGTAATTTATTTACAGCTGCCATTGTATTGAGACATGAGGTGGTAGGTACTCTGTTACATGACCTGCACTAATCACCAAACAAGTGGCTAGATCTACAGCTTGCTGATGGGGAACTTACATCAGGGCTCTGGGTCATCACTTAGAGCAGCTAGTCATTGGCATTACAGTTATAGGTCAGTTTATGCAACTGTAACTCAGGGTGAGGAGGCATAAATGGGATGGATTCCTTTAGGAGAGAATACCGCCTTTTCTGGATGTTTCTTTGTGACTGCTACAATGCCAAAGGCTGCATACTGCAGTGCATCCTTTGTTCATTCATTAGGATAATGATAAATTATCATCATGGAGTTCTTTGGTGCTGTAGTAGAGAGCTCTAGATCCTGTCTTCCACATAACCTTGCCCTAGATCCAAATAGCTGCCCTGTGCTGTCAGGCAGCTCCATCTTTCAGCATAGTTAGTATTTCTAAGCAATAACAAGTCAGAACACAAGCTTTTACAGAAAACATTATGCATTAAACATGCATGACTTGAAGCAAACTACGAGTGAAAATTGAAATGAAGAGCAAGTAACCTTTCTTCTGTATTCTGCATAAAGTTGAAGAGTAAATGCCAGTTGAACTGCCATTTTTTGTTGATATAAGTTGAATGGATACTATGCACATATACATAGAGGCATGTAGAAAGTTCATATCAACTGTGCAGTGTATATGAAAATTCCTCTTTATGCTGTTCATTTTGCATATTCATTGGAAGGTGTGTAAAATGTGCACAAATTGGTGTATAGTTTTCCATTGAGCTTACATTGACTCTTGTGTGTATTTATAAGTTTTTAATTTTAATCCTGGCATTAAGTACCCAGACTAGAGTGTTAGGCTAATTCTATGCTTATATATGCCTTTGGGGGAGCTTCAGACAGTAACCATGCTAAAGAACTTTCTTTTTTAGTTATGCATTTTCTGTTTAAATTATTTGGTATCCCTTTTCATTTATTATGGTCCTGGTGTGCTCTGGTGCTACCCCACACTCATATGATCAAGTAGACATAAAACTGTGAATATAGCTAGGTTTGGAAGCTTTAATTTGAGGGATATCCAGACTATGGTCCCTGAAACACTGTTGACACTGACAGCTGTAGGAATACACCTGAAAAATCTAGAAACTTGTAGGGGCTGATAACAGTGCCTCTCAAGATGTTTTATGGGTACAACTCCCATCAGTTAGCCCTAATTAGCAATACAGAAGATGTAGCTCCAAAACATCTGTAGGGCCACAGTTGCCCATGCCAGTTGTAAAGTGGGTAGAGTTAGATGTGGTTGGAATCATCTAAAAGGTTTAATAAAGACAAGTGTTTTGGGTGGTTGACCACAGCAATATGCCCTTTTGGGAATGTCTTTATGTTTTGCACTTGCCCATTATTCCATTGCCCTAGTTGGGTTATGTTGTTTAATCTGATTTAAAACCCATCTAGACTAATCATATGTCTTATCATTTCACATTATAAACTAATCTGCCAGTTGATTTTTCCACATTGGAAGCCCTGTTTTTAAAAACAAAATGTGGAAAAGAAACAACTAAGTAAAGCACAATTTTGTCCTTTCGTGCATTCTTATGTTTTCATGTTTGGAAGATTAAGCAAAACAATTTAAATGCAATAATTATGGAATATGGAGACCAGGAAAGTTTTGTTTTCTTTTAGCACATGTTGCACACTGGCATTGTCTCGCTGTGGAAAGAAACTCAGGGTTATTTTGGTTCAGGGATCCCTTGCCTTTCATAGGAGGTTTCCTGCTCCTCAAGTTGTTGCCCACTATTCCTAAACACAGAAGTCATTTTCTTTTAAACAAAATTTAGTCCATAAGTTATAACTGCTACTTTTTGATCTAAAGTGATGCTTTATTTGATCTAAGGTGATGCGTTTACTTAAATAAATGTTGAAGTAGTACCACTCCAGCAGTCTCCTTCCAATTGTGCCAATTTTATATTATTCCTGTTTTTAAATGGTAGAATTTCTGTCTCCCAAAAACACTGTCAGTCTGTTTTGTGTTAACTCTCTCTGGTGTTTCTGTTAGAGAAACAGTTGCATGGAGTTTGTTCAGCAGTGTTTGTTAGAGTTGCTATCATGGAATCAACAGTCAAGTATTCTAAGGGCTTGTGTCAATCCTGATTGGTCTCTTTCCATGCTTCTAGCTCACTGTTGAGAATTTGGGACACTCAGAACATAAACCTGGTATTGTTTCAACAGTATGTTGCTTAAAAGAAAGGAAATATTTTTGTTTGTTTGCTTTTGAAGAGAAGTTTTAGGCACAGCTCCAGAAGCCTCTAAAGAATTGTGTTAATCACAGCTTTGGAAGAGAGCAGTTGTACAATTACAATAAGCTGTGTAATGTGTTTTTTACATTGAAAATAAATTGTCTTTTTTATAAAATCATTCTGTGTGGCCATTATGTTGAACTATAGATCACTCATTCAATGTGGTTTTCAATATGCAACGAGATCCCCCTGTAGCACCTTTGAGACTAACTAAGAGAAAGAAGTTGGTAGCATACGCCTTTTTAGTCTTAAGAATACTTCATCAGCATCTGATGAAGTAGACTGCAGTCTCCGAAAGCCTATGCTACAAACTTTTTTTCCCCTCTCATTTAGTCTCAAAGGTGCTACAAGATTCTGTTGCAAATTGATCCAGACTGACGTGGCTATGGCTTTGGATGGTATTAGGGAGGGATACTGCTCATCTGTGCAGTGACTCTGAAAAGTTGCACATATCAACTTTATAGTTCTGATTTTGGCTCTCGATTGGTGTTATAATTTGTCAGTGTTTCCTTTTGCCATAAACTATCAGAGCCTTTAGTCAGTGCTTAATGACCCAGATACTCCTATAGCTGATTTTCCTCAAAACTTTTCTTTGTGGCCCTGTGAACACTCAGACAAAGTTAACACAGGAGGTCAAAACTGGGATGGTAAAGTGTGCCCCCCCCCCCCCAATATAACATTGAACTGTAACTCCCACCATTTTTCACCATTGGCTGTGCTGATTAAGGAACTGATGGGAGTTGCCATCCAATAATATCTGGAGGGCAGCACTTAGACCAACCCTACTTTAAACTGTCTCAGTCATTATCGTTATTGGTTATGAATCCCCTTCCCTCCACTTGCAGCTGCTAACTTGCAGTTTCACTGGGCAGGTGTCTTTAAATTCCCTAGATCATTATATACTAAATATATACTATATTCAGCCATCCTTTCTGTTAAGAACTGTAAATTATGAACTATTTTTACAATCTTTCATTTTAGTATCATTTTATTCTACAGTCACACAATTTATATGATTTATCAATGGTAACAAATTGCCCTGAAATTTTGCTGCTGTAAGTCTGCATTGCCGTTATACATACTCACAATATGTCTGTTCTAAATATGAATTCATTCCATTCACATTTTTTGTAGGAATAGCAGAATCAGTTGATATGATGGGTTAATTTCTCCCTAAATTGTAGCTTCATTCAGAAAACTGCCCACAAGGTTTCTGAGAAGTGTCTGTCACAACAGGCTTTAGCAAGATATTATTATTATTATTATTATTATTATCTCTAAACTGAAGTTTAGAAATCTTGGCAAGTAGGATAAACAAGTGGCATGCCTTTGTGACTGTGACCCCACTTGCCATACAACAGTTAAATGAGTATATGTTCCTGTAACTCTGAACACAACGTGTTTCCCTTCTCGACCAGAACTATATCTGCATACATCCTCTGCAAGGTGAGACAACTGAAGGCATGCCCAGAGAACCTGGTAGGTGAAATTGCATATCCAGATCTGTCAAGAAGCCTTAGAGACAAAGCTATACAGTTCTTTGATCTTTGCTTGTATCCCTTTTTCACTTTCCAGTTTACTTTTTCTGATAAATGAATTAAGTGGAATGGCTTCATGAAAAAAAGGACAGTGCTTCTGAATTAATTGTAGAATAGAAAAGGAAACTTAAACCTATTTATCTTTTTCTTATCTCTGACAAACTGCATCTAGCAGAATTCCCTCATTTATACTAATGACTCTGGATATGGGAAACCTTCGGTGGAATCTGTTGTCATGGTCAGACCATTTGGTATAGACCAGGGATGGCAAGTACAGCATCAGCTATACTTAAATTGACATTCCTAGAGTGGCTCCTTGCCTTTTAATCCCCCCAGCTCCTCCCCCTACCTCTGTCTGCCCCTCATTCCTCCCCAATCCCAATTTACCCATACCTCAGATTACAAAGCCTATGACAAAAATGGGGGGGGGGGGGGAGGATGATGAAGGAAGGCTGGGGTGACAGGTTGCATCTTCGGTGACAGGTTGCAGAAGCATGGTATAGTAAACAATGCAATAAACAAGGCTTGAGCTGGGAAATAGTAAGATTCTACAGTAGCCTACCCTATTATAGCTGTATGTGCCAACCTACAAGAGGCAAAATTAACAGAAGCTGCTTCCAGAATTCCTTAGTGTGAACAGAAAACAGAGAGAAAATTGGAAAACTGATAAGTCTGCTTCACCAGCTATCCCCAAAATTGAAATCATAAGAGAAGTGAAGGCTGGTAAAATAAAAATATTGTAATAATCCCTGAATGTGTTTTGGAAGATTTCAAGTGGTTCCCAGAAGGTTCAAAATGTTTCATTTACTTATATAAGGCTTACCTTGTAAATAAAAAGTTTGCTGAAACATGTGAAACTGCTCTTTTTTTGTGATGTAAGAAACTCTCTCTGTTGGAGAACCGGAACAAGAATATTGTAGCATGGTGTAGTGGTCTGAGTGTTGGACTACAACTCTGGTGATCATAGTTCAGTTCCACACTGAGCCATGGAAACAAACTTTGGGTGAGTCATACACTCTCAGCCCCATTATTTATTATTATTATTAACCTTTATTTGTATAGCACTATAAATTTACACAGTGCTGAACATACAATCTGTAATTAGACGGTTCCCTGCCCTCAGACTTACAATCTAAAAACACACGACACAAAGGGAGAAGGGAAAGGTGGTGGGGAAGGGGATGAGGTCCAGCAGTTCTTCTCTCCCTCTGAGACCTAGACCAAGGCAGATAGACTGGAGGGAAGGCTCAGCTTCTTAATACATTTTAAAACAAGGCATCCTGGGGCAGACACTTCCCTAAACAATATAGTCTTTAACTCAATTTTGAAACTGTTTAGAGAAGTGATGAGGCACACATGTGGGGGAAGAAGGTTCCAGCAGTGAGGGGCAGCAATTGAGAAGGGACAAATCTGGGACAGGGCAGTGGGAATCCTAGGCTGGGACAGGAGACCTTGACTACCAGAGCGGAGGGCACGAGTGGGAATGTAAAGAGAATTTCAGATAAATACAGAGGGGCCAGTCCATGGAGGGCTTTCAAAGTCAACAACAAAAGCTTGTACTGGATGCGAAAGGGGAAGGGAAGCCAATGAAGGGAGGATAAAAGAGGAGAAGCATAGTCAAAGTGGCGGGCGGATATGATAATGCATGCAGCTGAGTTCTGGACAGAGATTAAAGGATGGAGGTGTGAGAGAGGAAGCCCTGTCAGAAGAAGGTTACAATAATCTAGTCGCGAAACCACTAGGGCATGGACCAGAGTCTTGGCAGCAGAGGCTGAGAGGCATGGATGGATTTTAGCAATGTTGTGGAGAAAGAATCTACAAATCTTGGCAGTGGCCTGGATCTGGGGGATGCATGACAGAGAAGAATAAAAAATGAAACCAAGACTGTGGGCTTGCTGAACCGGTTGAATAGAAGTGTTGTCAACAGAGAGTGGGTTTAGGTAGGAAGACAAGAAGTTCTGTCTTAGACATGTTGAGCTTCAAACGTTGATGTCGCATCCACTGAGAAATAGCAGTCAGACAAGATGAAACTTGCTGTTCAAGCCCCAGTGAAAGGTTAGGGGTGGAAGGATACAACTGGGTGTCATCAGCTTACAGATGATAGGAGAAACCAAAAGAACTGATGAGTTTGCCTAGGGACAATGTATATAGAGAGAACAAAAGGGGACCCAAGACAGAGCCCTGGTGAACTCCAACCTATAAGTAGTAGTAGTAGAGGTAGTAGTGATGGGGGACTTCAACTATCCGGATATTTGCTGGAAGTCAAACTCAGCCAAATCCTCAAGGTCTAGCAAATTCCTCACTTGCCTGGAAGACAATTTCATTGTCCAAAAGGTGGAAGAGGCAACAAGGGGATCAGCTATTTTAGATCTGATCTTAACCAACAGGGATGACCTAGTCAATGGAGTGCAAGTGGTTGGATCCTTAGGTGGAAGTGACCATGTTCTCCTGGAGTTTGTTATACAGCGGAAAGGGGAAGCTGGGCATAGTCAGACACGCACTCTAGACTTTAGGAGAGCTGATTTCAATAAACTTAGAGAAATACTGGGGGTGATCCCATAGTCAGGAAAACTAAAAGAGAAGGGAGTTCAAGATGGATGGGAGTTTCTCAAAAAGGAGATACTGAAGGCGCAATTTCAAACAGTTCCAATGAGGAAGAAAAATGGAAGATACCTCAAGAAGCCAGGATGGATGACTAAGGAACTTTCAACTGAGCTAAGTTTTAAATGGAACATGTATAAGAAATGGAAAAATGGGGAAATAACCAAAGAGGAATTCAAACAAATAGCCAGGACGTGTAGGGATAAAGTCAGAAAAGCTTAAGCACAGAATGAACTCAGGCTTGCTAGAAAGGTTAAGAACAATAAAAAGGGCTTTTTTGGATATGTCCGCAGCAAAAGGAAGAAGAAGGAAACTGTAGGGCCACTGCGTGCAGAAGATGGCAAAATGCTCACAGAGGACAGAGAAAAGGCAGAATTACTCAACACCTTATTTGCTTCAGTCTTCTCAGAAAAGGCAAAGGGTGCTCAACCTAAGGATAATGGAGCAGAAAACAGAATAGGGGAATTTCAGCACAGAATAAGTAAAGAGATAGTACAGGAATACCTGGTTAATCTAAATGAATACAAGTCTCCAGGACCAGATGAACTACATCCTAGAGTATTAAAAGAACTGGCAAATGTAATATCTAAACCATTGGCAATAATCTTTGAGAACTCCTGGAGAACAGGAGAAGTCCCAGCAGACTGGAGGAGGGCAAACGTCCCCATCTTCAAAAAGGGAAAAAAAGAGGATCCCAACAATTATCGTCCAGTTAGTCTGACATCAATACCAGGAAAGATTCTAGAGCAGATAATTAAACAGAGAGTCTGTGAACATTTAGAAGACAATGCCATAATCACAAAAAGCCAACATGGGTTTCAGAGAAACAAGTCTTGCCAGACAAATCTGATCTCTTTTTTTGATAAAATTACCAGTTTGGTAGATGAAGGGAATGCTGTGGATACAGTATATCTTGATTTCAGTAAGGCCTTTGACAAGGTTCCCCATGACATTCTTGCAAACAAGCTTGTAAAATGTGGGCTAGACAAGGAAACTTTTACATGGATTTGTCAGGGATGCTTTGACTTGGAGTTCCTGCATGGCAGGGGGTTGGACTGGATGGCCCTTGTGGTCTCTTCCAACTCTATGATTCTATGATTCTATGATTCTAACTGGTTGACTGACCGAACTCAAAGGGTGCTCAAAAATGACTCCTTTTCAACCTGGAAAGAAGTGACCAGTGGGGTGCCACAGGGTTCTGTACTTGGCCCAGTGCTATTCAATATCTTTATTAATGACTTGGATAACAGAATTAGGGGCATACTTATCAAATTTGCAGATGACACCAAATTAGGAGGAATAGCCAATACTCCAGAAGACAGGATTGAAATTCAGAATGACCTGAATAGACGAGAAAGCTGGGCCAGAGCTAACAAAATGAAATTCAATGCAGAGAAATGTAAGGTTCTGCACCTAGGGAGGAAAAATGAAATGCACAGATATAGGATGAAGGACATCTGGCTGAATGAAACTATGTGTGAAAGGGATCTAGGAGTCCAAGTAGACCATAAGTTGAACATAAGTCAACAGTGTGATGCGGCAGCTAAAAAGGCCAATGCTGTTTTAGGCTGCATCAATAGAAGTATAGTGTCTAGATCAAGGGAAGTACAGTGGTCCCCCGGTTTACGAATCCCCCGGGGAACGAAATCCCCTGGGTTCGAAACCGGCGGGACCGCAAAAATTCCCCCGGGATCCGAAGGATCCCCCGGGGAACGAAAGGGAAAAACTGCGCGGGCCCTTTAAATCAGCCACGCGGTCCGTCCCTTAAAGCGGTCCCCCGGGATACGCGCATTTCCGGGTTACGAAAGGTAATCCGGAATGGATTACCTTCGTAACCCAGGGGACCAGTGTAATGGTGACGCTCTATTCTGCTTTGGTCAGGCCCCACCTGGAATACTGTATCCAGTTCTGGGCACCACAATTCAAAAAGGATGTGGAGAAACTGGAGCGGGTCCAAAGGAGGGCAACTAAGATGGTGAAGGGTCTGGAAACCATACCCTATGAGGAACGACTTAGGGAACTGGGGATGTTTAGCCTGTAGAAAACAAGGTTAAGAGGTGATATGATCACCTTGTTTAAATATTTGAAGGGCTGTCATATTGAGGAGGGAGCAAGCTTGTTTTCTGCTGCTGCAGAGACTAGAACGCGGAACAATGGATGCAAACTGCAGGAAAAGAGATTCCACCTCAACATTAGGAGGAACGTCCTGACAGTAAGGGCTGCTCGACAGTTGAACACACTCCCTCGGAGTGTAGTGGAGTCTCCGTCCTTGGAGGTCTTTAAGCAGAGGCTGGATGGCCATCTGTCGGGGATGCTTTGACTGGGAGTTCCTGCATGGCAGGGGGTTGGACTGGATGGCCCTTATGGTCTCTTCCAACTCTATGTTTCTATGATTCTATGATAAGGGAACAGAGGAGGAAGTCTGACCACTCGTGACCACTGCAAAAGATCTATCTGAGAAGTAAGGTTTAAACCAGTCGAGAACAGAGTCAGAGAACCCGAGGTCAGTAAATCAACCAGGAGATAGTGGTCCATGGTGTTGAGGGCCACAGACAAATCAAGAAGAATGAGAATACAGTAGAGGCCATTTGCCTTGGCCTGCAAGAGATCATTTGAGATCTTGGTGAGGACCTTCTCTGTAGAGTGCCGTGGGCAGAATCCAGACTGAAAAGGGTCCAGGATGGAGTTGGTTCGAGAAACTCAAGACAGTGGGAATAAACGACCCGTTCCAGAACCTTAGAAAGGGAAGAAGAGAAATCGGGTGATAGCTAGATTGAGAGAGAGTTTCTTCAGAATTGGGGAAGCGAGAGAATGTTTGAAGTCTGAAGGGAAGGAACTTTCAGAGAGAGAGAGAGAGAGATTAAGGATATGGAGGGGTGAGGGGAGAAAAGAAGGGGCTATAGAGATTAAAAGACAGGAGGGGGTAGGATCAAGAGAACAGTTTGTAGGTTTGGAAGAGTTTAGCAGAGTAGAGAGTTCATCCAGAGAAACAGGTGGAAACACAGAAAATTTATTAGGAGAAGTTACCAGGAGATTAGTGGTAGGGGGCAAATAGGAGGAATTATTTCTGATCGAATAGTAGTGACAACTTGTACGCAGATAACTACAAAAAGGGCATTTCAGCACATGCGTGCACACACACATACACATATACACATAAACCTTACATGAGCATCTGGTGAATTCTAATTGATTGTTCTATTTCAGTTTCATGTGATTAAAAGTTTTCTTAAAAACAAACACCAGTCATGTAGTTGACAATGGGGGTTTTCACATGACCAGCCACTAATAGGATACTGCTTTGAAGCCAAAACTTAGTATCATTGTAGGTATTAAGAAATAGGTATTTTTTAATATTGATACTCAAAGCTGTAAGTGATTTTCTGCAGATTCTGTCAGAGGTGTGCTATGTGGCTGTTTTGTCATGTCAACATATTGCCCAAGCAATCTAAATATATTTGGTAAGAAATTGCTGATTTATTCTTACTGTTTCTCAGGAACCTAAAAGCCAGAATATCTCACAATATGTACATCCAAGAAGGCAGTGACACAATCTATTTTGAGGCAGATGAACTAATCTGAGGGCATGTTACATCTAACACTATGATTTCTCATGGGGTGGGTTGAGCATTGACAGTATTTTAAAACAGTGAATCAAAAATGGTGTTCTTGCCACAGAAGTATTTTCTTCCTGTGTAGTTCTTGCCTGTTGTGCTGAACCTGCATTAACAACTCACATTCTCTTTTACTGCTTTATCACACTAGGGGGCAAACAGGATTTAAACAAGAGTTAACCAAGAGTTAAACAGGAAATGTCCTGTGATAAACATAGGGCATTTCCTGTTTAACTCTCGTTTAACTCTTGTTTAAATCCTGTTTGCCCCCTGGTGTGATAAAGCAGTTGCTTTCATGTTGATGACACTACATGGCTATGTACAGAGGTGTCAGGTAAGTCCTTCATGTGAGAAACATTACTTTATTTACACCTCTGGTTGGGGTGAATCCAAGGAAACATGATCTGTCTTTCAAAGTCATGAAAATTAATACCAACACCACTGAAAGCAACTGTATGCTGAATTTCTAAAGTTATAGAACTGTTGGTACCTCCAGTGATGCAGGTTGCAGCTACTCTGTGAATGGTTGCTTCCATTAATTTGTTATTAGTGGCTAACATGTACAAAGCTTCTTTTTACATAATTAGACAAATCCTCAGTTCAGTCTACCACTGGCACCATACTGCCAGGATAGAATCTGCCAGCAGATTACTGCCAGCAGAATAGCTTTTAAGAACCCAGGGTCACTTTCGTGCCATGAAGAGGTGGCAGAGTAAAATTTATGTGGCCAGATGAACTGAAAATCAAACTTCTCTGAAGGTAGGGACCGACCTTGTAATTCCAATAATGCAGTCTAACCTGTCACTCTATATTGTGGAGGCTAAACTACTGAGGTGCCCATTAGATCCTGCAATCTGATGATGGTGATGATTATGATTATGATTATTTTATGTGTATAAGGCAAGTTAAGAGTTAGTTATTTAAGGAGGCTGGGCCATATAGACCATAGATTAGAATTTCATCAAGTTGAAAATGGCCCCATGGGCCATCTGTTTAAGTAGGAGAATCCACCACGCTTTGAGGATGACTCTTCCATTGTCAAGCAGTTCTTAATGTCAAGATGTTCTTCTTAATGTTTAGGTGGAATCTTTTTACTTGCAATTTTAACTTGTTGTTTGGGTCTTAGTTTCTGGAGCAGTAGAAAACAAGCTTGCTCTATCTTCTAAACCAGTACAACTGTGGTGGTGGTCCGTGGACCTGTGAGGTCCCAGAGACATTCCGATTAAAAGCTCCAAGACATATTTTGTCCAAGGGTCTTTCAAAGCTTCTTAGGTTCTGCGATTTCTTATTACTGAATGTGAAAATGTTGAGAGAGAATTTGTGAAGTGTAATCTTGTGTCAAATCTGGATGGGGGTGCGGTCAGGCATTGGACAATGGAGACTTTGTTCAAATAGACTTTTGGGCTTCTAAATCATTCACAGCTTTTCAGGAGCAGCTGAATAATTCTTTTTGAAAGAAGTTTGGCTACATGGAAAAGTGAATCAGTCCCAGTCAGCTGTGATGCATTATCTGCTCACTCCTCAACTGCAAATCTTGCTTTATTTCGGAAGACATTTTTAAGGCTTTATACTTTTACAGGTCAGCTTATGCAGGTGAAAGCTTTCTTTCTTTTTCTTTCTTGCTATTTGCTGATCTACCCAATTCCCTTTCAAAAACCATATATGTCAATGAATATAAAAAAGCAAAGTCCTCATCAGAAGCATTTTTTAAAAATCCTGGTTTCCAGACAAAGCTGCTTTGAATCTAATGGACCTTGTAAAATTGAAACATTCTGTGAGTAGTCCATTCGAAGCAAAATGCATATGAAGTTTTGAAGCAGCAGCAGGGGCCGAGGGAAGGAAACAGAAACAAGGTTTTGGATGAATGTGAGGTTTGGTTTAAAACAAAGAAACTGCTTGTGGATGTTCCTTACTCATATAAGATTGATGGACATGAACAGGAGCTGCAAAATATAGCTTGGAAGAAGGGCAGATCTATCCATGCGTGTTCATTACTTGATTATTTCAGCTTTTGAGGCAGTGGGTTGCATGTACGTGAGGACACATAACAAATGTAACAGCACAGAAAAAACTCTTTATCACTTGAAACCTTGGTTTTTGATAACATGAACATAACCTGCTTGATATACTTTCTGACCTTGGGTTCTCAGACTCTGTTTTTGATTGGTTTAAATCTTATTTGTCATAGAGATCTTTTGCTTTAGTCTCAGACTTCATCCTCTGTCCCCTTATCTGTTGGAGTTCCCCAGGGCTCTGTTTTGGGTCCTCTGCTGTTTTCCCTTTACACATTGTCCTTAGGGAAACTTATCAATCCTTTTGGTTTTTCCTATCATCTGTATGCCGATGACTCTCAGCTGTATCTTTCCACCCCGATCTTTCTCCGAGGCTTGAACAGCAAGTTTCATCTTGTCTCACGGCTATTTCTCAGTGGATGCAGCATTGTTGCTTGAAGCTTAGCATGTCAAAAACAGAGCTTCTTGTTTTTCCACCTGTCCTCCCTCCAATACTCCTTTTCTGTTTCTGTTGACAACATCTCTATTCGACTGGTCCAGGAAGCCCGCAGTCTTGGTTTCATTTTTTATTCTTCTCTGTTGTGCATCCCTCAGATCCAGGCCACTGCCCAGATTTGTAGATTCTTTCTCCACAACATTGCTAAAATCCATCCATTTCTCTCGGCCTCTACCGCCAATAATCTGGTGGTCTTGCAATGTTCGTCAGACTTCCTATATCGAGTGAATTTACCTGACCCTGAAGGCTAGAGACAGTCTAGGGATTCTATTGGTGTACCGGCCACCCCGTGCGCTAACAGACTCCCTTAACGAGCTGACACAGTTGGTCTCAGAGCTGGTGTTGGAGTCCCCCAGGCTTTTAGTCCTGGGAGACTTCAACATCCCCTTCGCGGCCAACAACATTCCATCTGGTGCAGCTCGGGAATTCATGGATACCATGACAGCCATGGGCCTGTCTCAGCTTGTCACAGGCCCAACGCGGGGAATACACTTGATTTGGTTTTCTGTACGGACATGGAAACTCCGTGGGCGGAAATCACCAACATCTCCGCCCTGTCATGGACGGATCATTTCCTGGTGGAGGCAAGTATCAAGGCATCAACCCAGATCCCCCCCGGGGGTGGCGGACCTATTAGAATGGTCCACCCTCGAAGGCTGATGGGACCTGATAGGTTCCAAGAAGCCCTAGAAGGGTATATGGTTGGAAGTGACGGCGATACTGTTGATGCCCTAGTTAACACCTGGGATACCGATCTCTCCAGGGCTATACACAGTATTGCTCCCAAGCGCCCTCTCATGCCTGCTTCCAAAAGGAAGCCCTGGTATACGGAAGATCTCCGGGCAAGGAAGCGGGTTCTGCGACGGCTAGAGCATGCCTGGCAGAAACACCAGCGTTTATCCGACAAGGCTCTCCTAGACCATCTTTTGAAGGACTATGGAGAGGAGATACAAGCAGCTAAGAATTCGTTCTATGCTGCTCGTGTCGCGTCCGCGGAGTCGCGTCCAGCAGAGTTGTTCAGGGTAGTGAGGGAGCTAACTCAGCTCCCCCCTGCCCCAAACCAGATCCTTGAACCTACTAAGGCCTGCTGCGACAAATTTAACAACTTCTTTGCGGGTAAAATCTCTTGGATAAACGAAGGTCTGGACGCCAGGGTTGAAACAGAAACCAGAACAGAGGTGTCGAGAGCTTCCGCGGACTCAGTTGTACTGGATCAGTTTGAGTCTGACAGTACCGAGGATGTGGACAAGATCCTTAGAAGTCTTAGGAAGACAACCTGCTCTCTCGATCCCTGTTCCTCGTGGCTAGTGGCACAGGGGGGACCGGTTGTAACTTCATTGTTACACCGGATCATTAATTCATCTTTGAGGGAAGGGCAGTTCCCTGAAGATCTTAAATTGGCCATTATAAAACCTATATTGAAAAAGCCCTCCCTCGACCCCCTGGTTTATAATAATTATCGGCCAGTTTCGCTGCTGCCATTTTTGGGGAAGGCGATCGAGAGGGCGGTTGCACTCCAACTTCAATCGATCTTGGATGAAACGGATTTTCTAGATCCATTTCAAACCGGTTTTCGGGCGGGTTACGGGGTTGAGACTGCCATGGTCGCCCTGGTCGATGATCTTCGTCTGGACATCGACAGGGGTAGCGTGTCCCTGTTGGTGCTCTTAGACATCTCAGCGGCTTTCGATACCATCGACCATGGTATCCTTCTGGAGCGCCTGGCTGAGGTGGGAATCGGGGGCACTGCGCTCCAGTGGTTCCGGTCCTACCTCTCCAGGAGGTTCCAGATGGTGCAGCTGGGGGACGTGTGCTCCGATAAGAGGGCCCTCACCTCTGGGGTCCCTCAAGGAGCCATTCTGTCCCCCATGCTCTTTAACATCTACATGAAACCGCTGGGAGAGATCATCCGGAGGCATGGGGCGTGGGGTTATCAGTACGCTGATGACACCCAAATAGTCTTCTCTATGTCTCCGACTGATGCAGTGACCAGGGATGGCGTCGCTCCTCTCGTGGCCTGTTTGGAATCGGACTGGATGAGGGAAAATAGACTCAGCCTGAATCCAGAGAAAACGGAAGTACTCGTTGTAGGTTCCCCCGGCCCAGGGTTGGAGGTGGTTCCACCAGTCCTGAATGGGGTCACGCTCCCCGTGAAGGACACTGTACGCAGTCTGGGGGTGCTCCTTGATTCGTCGCTCCATCTTACTTCCCAGGTGGATGCGATGGTCAGGAGCACCTGCTTTCAGCTTTGGCTGATACGCCAGCTGCGTCCCTACCTGGACCGGAGGGACCTTGAAACAGTGGTACACGCTCTCGTAACCTCTCGGTTGGATTTCTGTAATGCGCTCTACATGGGGCAGCCTTTGTATCACACTCAGAAGCTACAATTAGTGCAAAATATGGCAGCTCGGGTGGTCACTGGTGCTCCCAGGACCGCCCATATAACACCTATATTGAAAGACCTTCATTGGCTGCTTATTCGCTTCCGGGCTCAGTACAAAGTGCTGGTCGTTACCTATAAAGCCCTAAATGGCCTGGGCCCAGAGTACCTAATGGACCGCCTCTCCCCACACAATCCGCCCCGCACTCTCAGATCCCCGGGGCAACAGCTACTTAGAGTTCCAGAGGCTAAATTATCAACAACTTCAAAGAGAGCCTTCTCCATCTCGGCCCCTAGCCTCTGGAACTCCCTCCCCACCGAGCTCCGCTTGGCCGCCTCCCTCAGTGTATTTAAAAGGGGTTTAAAAACATATCTGTTCGACCATGCATACCCCTGACATCTTCCCACATGTGATTCCCCTTCCCATATTGGTTCTATGCTTTGACATACCGCTACTGCAATTGTTGCATTGTTTTACACTGTTTTAATGTTTTAATAATTTTTATTGTTTTATATTGTATTGTTTTATATTGTTTGTTCTTGTGCTGTACACCGCCCTGATCGCAGGAAGGGCGGTATACAAATAAAATTTATTATTATTATTATTATTGTAACGTCCTTTTGGCAGGGCTTCTCTCACCTCCGTCCTCTTAATTTCTGTCCAGCATTTAGCTGCACACATTATTACATCTGCTCACCGTTTTGACCATGTTCTCCCGCTATTCGCTTCTCTTCACTGGCTCCCCTTCCCCTTCTGTATTAATTATAAGCATTTGTTGCTGACTTTTAAAGCCCTGCATGAGCTGGCCTGTCCTCATTTATCTAAGCTTCTCTCTCCTTACATCCCCACTCATGCCCTCTGTTCTGGTAGTCAAGGTCTGCTATCCCAGCCCAGGATTTCCACCACCCCTTCCAGGATTCGTCCCTTCTCACTTGCTGTCCCACACTCCTAGAACCTCCTTCCCCCATGAGCACGGGTCATCTCTTCTTTAACCGTTTTCAAAACTGAGTTGAAGACCATATTATTTAGGGTAGTATTTCCAGGCATTGTGTGATTTTTATCTGACTGTTACTGGATATTTGATCTGATACTGCTTCCACCACCATTCGGGAAGAGAGAGAAGCAGGCCAGCTCCATCAGGCCTTGCCTGAACGAATAAGTGCCCTCCTTATCCACCAGCATCCAGAAGAAGAGAAAGATAAGCTAGCCAGCTCCATTAGACCTTTGTACCTGAAAGAAAAAGTGCCCTCCCTCCAGTCCTTCTGCCTTGGTCCAGGCCTCAGGGAGAGAGATGAAGTGCTGGACCTGATCCCCTTCCCCTCCACCATTCCCTTCTCCTTTTGTGTCATGTCTTTTTAGATTGTAAGCCTGAGGGTAGGGAACTGTCTATTTAAAATGATTGTATGTACAGTGCTGTGTAAATTTACAGCGCGATGATGATGATGATGATGATGATGATGATGATGATGACGACTATTTAGGGTCCCTGCCCCAGAGGATAAACGGACAGACGTTAGGAATGGGAATACACAAAAATCTGGCAGATATTTCAGTCTCCCTGAACATTCCATCTCAGACCTCAGAACATCCATAAACTACTTTCCCTCAACAAAGGATTGAACAGGGATAATGGCTTCCTGACTCACTGCACACATTTCAACATATCTGACCCAATCCTCAGGGGAGTGTCCTACACTCATCTATTCTCTTCACCTACAGGCTAGTTTCCAGTGTCAAACTGGTCTTGCCTCTTCATTTCCATACACATTGGCCTGTTCACATTGTCTTTGTTCATTAATGACCATTGTTAAAACTGGACTTGCTACTTCATTTCCATATAGACAGGATATTGAATTTGAATTGACATTCTCACATACCAATGGCATATATATGTCTGTTCCTGGTTTCCACTCCTCAAATCCATCTGAGGAAGTAGACTGAAATCTACAAAAGCTCATGTGGGCAACTTCTTTATTTCAGTCTCAAAGATGCTACAAGACCTCTTTTCATAAGGTTGAACAAGTATATGAATGTAAATTATGCCTATGTATGCTTCCTACCAAATCTGGTTTGGTCCTTGACTAGGAAGTGCAGGTTAAGCTTGGACACAAGAGGCAGAAGCTGACCAACCTCAAGAGTTACAATCTCAGTTGAATATCTGGCCAGGCAAGAAACAGGTTATTGAGGAAAAACTGAGAGCAATCATGGTACAAAGTGTTCTGAAAATAGCCAATCCTATTAGTAGGGGAGTAAGGCAAAGCTAAAATCAAATATAGTAAAGTAGTCCAAGAGCAGGCAATTTCTGGGGCAAGATAGTTATGTTCAAGAGATCAATATCATGTGGGTCAGTCAAGGGAAGAAGCAAGAACAAGAAGCTAGGTGGCACAGAGCCTAACACCTAACACCTAATTGGGAACTTGTAACCTATTCCCTCATATCTTACCTAGCCCAGTCTTCATTATTCTTCACTGAAGGACTCATGAAAAGCCCCTTAATCCTAAAGAGCCTGTTTCTTCTGGATCTCAAAGTATATACAATGTAAACAGGAGACTGTCTGCATCTGACCTTCTGATTCCCTAAAGCTGAGAGGTATGCTAATCTCACCTTTTGATTCAGCAGACAAAAAACCTGCTATGGGTGAGCCAGAGATGATGTGTGATTACTTCCAGGTTCTTTGCTGCAAATGGCACTGGTATCCTGAAATGAGGGAGATATCTGATATTGTGCTAGAAACAAGGCCCTCCACAAGTTCTTCAGACCATGGCACCAGTGCCTCCGTTTGATTAGGAATCATCCTGATCTATGAATATAAAATCTACTCCAAAGTACACCATGTGAGTGAGAGGTAGGGGCAGTTATATTTCCAACTTTCACGGATAGTACTAATGGAGATCAAATTTCAAATGGTCTGATGATGTCTCACATTTCCAAATACAGTGGTCCCCCGGGTTACGAAAGTAATCCGTTCCAGCAGCCCTTTCATAACCTGAAAACTTTCGTAACCCAGGGGACCATTGTAAGTATAGGAAAGCACTTGGCGCGATTTGAATTTCGCGCCGCTTTCCTTTCTTAACCCAGGGTTTTTTTCGTAACCCAGGGCCGTTTTTCTGGCCCCGGCAGTTTCGGATCCAGGGGTTTTCATACCCCGGGGGATTCGTAACCCGGGGGACCACTGTACATTTTGTTGCCTCCTGTCAGCCAAAAGTAGTCATCTTGACTGCTATGTCAGTGCACAACTATGGCTTCCCTACTACCACCACATGGTTCTAAAGAGCCTTTCTGTTTCAAAGGCTCCACCTCCAACTCAGGTTGCCCACTGTATCATCCTGAAGATTTGAATGGGGTCTGTTTCTAAAGTTTAATTCCAAGGATAGAAACTGGTTTTAGTGTACTAGAATAATAGCAGCTTACAGCAGTCTCACACAACAAAATCATATGGCTATTTTTTGTGCAAAATAGCTGTTTTTCTCAGAAAACATCTATCTTGCTCAAAAAGCTGAAGTGGTTGTTAGGAATCAGTATTTTCTTGCACAAAACTTCACATTCTAATTGAAAACCCTATATCTGTTTCTGCACAGAATAATTTCCCAAAGCACTTTGGGCTGTTTGAATACTGGACAATAACTACACAAAATTCTGTGCTGCTTCTTTCCCAGGATTTTTATCATAATATTCTATAAGGTCTATAACTGTTCTTGTATTTTGCTTTATATATCGCTGAGGTAGAAAACCGCATTGTTCTTGATGGATCCAACTGTTAAGAACTTTCCTTAGTCTATTCGCTATTATACTCGCCAAGATCTTATAGTCCGTTTTTAATAATGAAATTGGCCTATAATGTTGAACTAAAGACAAATCTTTCTCTTCTTTAGGTATTACTATTATGTTAGCCTCTTTCCAAGAGTTTGGTATCCCCGATTCCCTGATTTCATTAAATGTTTTCTTTAGTGGCAGAGTCAGTTCATCTTTAAACAATTTATAATACATCATGGAGAACCCGTCTGGGCCAGGAGCCTTCCCTGATTTTGCATTATCAATAGCTTCGCTTATTTCTCTCTCTGAAATTTCCACATTTATCATTTCTCTAAATTCTGTTGTTATTTCTAAACTTTGTACACTTTCAAGGTATTTGCTTATTTTCTCATCTTGTAGTTTATGATCTTCAGTTTCTCTATATAGATTTTCATAATAGTTCTGGAAGATCTCTATAATATTTTTTGGATCTGAATATCTTTTGTTTCGTTCTTGAATTTCCGTCACTGTGTTTTTTTTCTCTTTTTTTCCTTACTTTATGTGCCAGCAACTTCCCCGCTTTATTTCCATGTTCAAAGAATTTTTGTTTCACAAATTTTAATTTATTACTAATTTCTTCTATCATTTTCTCTTCAAGCTTTTTCTTTAATATTTCCCAATCCTTTCTGATTTTCTTATTATCTGGATTCTTAATCATTTTTTCTTCTGTCTTTTGAATTTCCTTTGATATTTCTTGTATATTCTTCCTTCTTTCTCTATTTCTTTCAGCAATTTTTAAAATTAGAATCCCCTGTATGACCACTTTTGAAGCATCCCATATTGTCTTCATTGGTATTTTCCCCTCTCTATTCTCTTTAAAATACCACTTTATTTCTTCTTTAACCAATTTTTTTGATTTTTTTCATCCTTTATCAAATTTTCATTTAATCTCCAACAATAGTCTTGCTTCTCTTTGTTTATTTCCATTACTATCTGATTGTGATCCGAAACTTTGTTTATTTTAATTTTAACTTCTTTGACTTCCTTAAATAATTTTTTCGATATTAAAAACATGTCTATTCTTGAGGCTGAATTATGTGGTACTGAAAAAAAGGTAAAATCTTTTACACCTAAGTTTTTCTGTCTCCAAGGATCTATTAACATAAAGTATGACTGCATTTCAAAAAAGTTTTGGGAAATTTCCTCTGTTTTTCTTTTACCTTTTTCTTCGAATCTCTGTCTAGTTTAGGGTCTATAACCCCATTCCAGTCCCCCAACAGGATATGAGAATCGTAGTTTAGTTTCCTTAGTTGTTTTAAAAGTTTCTTATAAAATTTCCCTTTTTTCTCTGTTGGTCCGTAGATACCTAAAACTAGAGTTGTGTTTCCATTTATTTTTGTTTCTAGACCTACAAATAGTTTAAAATTGGGATCTGTAGTTTTAAATTCTAGTGAAGGTCTTCTACCCGGGTTCTGCAAAGATTCAGCAGTTTACATTTTTCTTTCTTTCTCTTTTTTAGCCATATCTCTTGTTGTCATTTTTGATGTTAGTGTAAATGACATTATCTCTTTCCCCTTAAGAATTATCCTTCTAATTTGTCTATTTATATAAATTTTGTGTAATTTCTATCCTCCTCCTCTAGGTGGCAGCAAATAGTTTTCTCTTAGTTTTTTCTCTATTTCCGGTACCTTCCCTTTTAGATTCAGACTCTTTTATTTCTTATTAGTGGCCTGCAATTTCTCTCCTCCTCCACTAGATGTCACCGTCTACTCTGTATTCTGTTAGAGTCTCTCCTCTCTTTTCTTTCAAGACCTCTCTTTTACTATTCCACTTCCTTTAGTCTATTTCAAACTCACTTCCTCCTTTCCATGTGCTCCCTGACCTTGAAAACGCCACCACTCCCTCCTGCGTTCTCATGTTGTATACTCTTTCTCTTTCTTTACCCCCCCCTTCCCTCTTTGTTTCTCTCCACTCACAACTTTCCTCCCCAGCTCTGCTTTCTTCTACTTCTATCACCCTTCTTCTATTGTCCTTTTCTCATCTGTTTCTCCTCCTCACCCCCAAGCTCCTCTTTCTCTCCATGTCTCTTTTCCATCTCCTTCTCTTCCTGGTCCGAAGGCCCCACTCTCACTTTCCTTCTCCGCCTCCCATCTGCTTCTCTTCCTGGTCCGAAGGCCCCTCTCCTGCTCTCCTTCTCCTTCTCCCGTCTGCTTCTCTTCCTGGTCCGAAGGCCCCTCTCCTGCTCTCCTTCTCTGTCTCCCATCTGCTTCTCTTCCTAGTCCAAAGGCCCCTCTCTCACTTTCCGTCTCCTTTCCCGTCTCCATCTCTTTAAATTCTCCTTTTCTCCACGGTCTTTGTCTCTTGCAGCAAAATTACATCTCTTTCTCTCACTGTTTCAGATTTCCCACATTTATTACCATTTCTTTTGTTCTTGCTATTCTTCAATTCTTAATTCTTATTTCAGAATGTCATCTCAAACTTTTTCAAAACTTTCTTACACGCACTCTTTCTCCCTCCATTTCTTCTCGTTTATTAATGATCCCTTTCCTTATATCTGTCTCTTTGAAGAGGCAATTATCGAGAGGATCTTCCTTTCCCCTGCCAACCTGTTTCCTTCTGGCTCAACTTCTTTCCTCTTGTAAGGGTTATGATTAAAAAGGAATTGGCGAAGCTGTGCTAATAGGCCCCAATCGCGGCCGCGGTTTCCCTGGTCCTCCTCAGAGATTGTTCAATACCATTGCAGATCGGATCCAATCCTCCTTCCAGAGGACCCCAACGGGCCCGTCCGCACCCCCTTTATCCAGAGAGGTTTCTAGCCATAGATCTCAGCCCAGAATTGAGGCTTGTCTGGCTACCTGACCAGCGATTGTAGCTGCCTCCTACACCGCCACTGTAGTTGGCTGCTTAATGCTTTGCCATGTTACCCGGAAGTCCTGGTGAATATTCTTTCTACAGTTGATATCAGTCACTGTTTCCCTTGAGAGAATATGCCTCATGTGAATTACTGCCAAACATACAAGGGTAAGAGGAATTAGATGGGATAACTTCCTTCAGAGCCACCCAAAATGAACTTTGTGTATGCTACTTAGCCTATATATTGCCTCACTGTCTCCAATATCCCCTCCAAATGAGGTCAAAATTCATTCAGATGTTTGTTTGATTTATATTCTCCTTTACTTTCAAAGTAGGACTAAAATTGGCTGACTATGGCCCAAAACAGATGGGCAGATAGGGGCAGCTTCCAGTTGCTCCAGGGGCATGGCATTTAGACGATGCACTCCCCCAGAGCACCTGGAAGCTGCCCTAGGGCGCCTAAGGTGTCCCAAAACCAGCCCCAACAGGAGTGGATCTTTTCCACTCCTTGCCAAGGGACCCCAGCAGGGCACCTTTGGGGGCACACCATGTGTTCACTGGAGTGATCAGACTGGGGGCAGCTTCTGGCCACTCCTGGATTCCTCTCTGATTTGCCCCCATCTTGGTTAAAACAAAGTAGATAAAAAAAGAACTATACAAGATCCTAAGATACAAAGATATACAGCTGAACACTAAAATTAGAATCATCTAAGCCATTGTATTCCCCATCACCATGTATGGATGTGAAAGCTGGACAGTTTAAAAAGTAGATAGGAAGAAAATCCATTCATCTGAGAGTAGTGCTGGAGAAGAGTGCTGAGGATACTGTGGACAGCCAAAAAGACAGACAATACCCCTGGAAGTCATGATGGCTAAACTGATACTGTCATACTTCATGAGAAAGCATGACTCATTGGAAAAAAACAATAAAACTAGGAAAGGTGGTGGGAATTACAAAGAGAGCAAGGCTGCATGCTAGATAGATGGCTTCTATTAGGGAGGTCACACGTATGATTTTGCAGGTACTAAGCAGAGCAGAGAAGGATAGGGAGTCTTGTAGATGTCTCATCCATGGAGTCAACATGAGTCAAGACTGACTTGAGGGCAGTTAACAACAACAAAAGATAAAATGTGTTATAAAAGATTTTAAAAGCATTAAACAATCAATATTAAGATGATGATGATGATATTTATATCCCACCCCATCTGCACTCAGGCAATTAGGGTGGCTTACAGCATTAAAATTATACATATCATATCCCCCAACCCTCCCTCCCTTAAAATAGAATTAAACACCTTACAATTTAAACATGTTAAAAAGATCAATGACAATTTAGACAGTCAAACAACAACAACAATGAACAGGCAAACAGCAAACAAAATCAGTCCATTTCTTTCTCTCTTTGACAGCCGGGCATCTATTCAGGAAAGGCCTGCCAGAAGAGATCCGTCTTAACAGCTTTTTAAAAGTTGTCTAAGGTGGTTATACGACAGATCTCATCTGGCAAGCCATTCCATAGTCTGGGAGCAATAGCCAAAAAGGTCCTCTAGGAAGTTGTAGATAACCTGGTTTTATTGGTAGTAGCAAATTTATCCCAGAGGACTTAAGTGTGTGGGGTGAATTATATGGAAGGAAGCGGTCCCAGAGGTATTTTGGACGCAAGCCATTTAGGCCTTTAAAGGTATTAACCAACACCTTGTACTGGGACCGGAAACTGATGGGCAGCCAGTGAAGAGATCTTAAAATTGGTGTGATATGGTCTCTTCTAGATGTCCCATAGACCAGTCTGGCTGCCATATTTTGTACCAGTTGAAGTTTCTGGACCAGGCACAAGGGTAGCCCCATGTAGAGTGCATTACAGAAATCCAGAGGTGAGGTTACCAGCGCATGTACTACGGTTTCAAGATCCCTGACTTCCAGGAAAGGGCACAGCTGGTGTATCAGCCAGAGCCAATAACAGGCACTCCTGACCATCACATTCACCTGATTTGTCATCTGAAGCGACAATCTAGGAGCACCCCCAGACTAAAACACAGTCCTTAGAGGAGAGTGTGACTCCATCCAGGACTGGAGGTTGTATCCTAATGCCTGGGTTCAGGCTGCTACCGTAAGTACCTCCATTTTTTCTGGATTCTGTTTTAATCTGTTTTCCCTCATCCAGTCCATTACCGTTTTAAGACAGTCATTGAAAGAGGAGACGCCATCTGAAGTCAAAGCTGAAGACCAAGACATGGAGAAATATATCTGAGTGTCATCAGCGTACTGATAACACACTGCCCCATGAAAGTGGGGAAAGAGAAAGCTGGAAGGGACCACAAGGGCATCTTGTTTAACCCTCTGCCATGCGGGAATACACAACTAAAACACCCCTGAAAGATGTCCATGCAACTTCCATTGAAAGACCTTCAAAGATGTCTGAAAGACCACTCCTGAGGGAATGTTACATTGTCAAACAGCTCTCACAATAAAAGGTTCTTCCTATTGTTTAGGTAGAATCTCTTTTCTTGTAATTTGAATCCATTGATTTGTGTTCCAGTCTCTGGAGCATCCGAAAACAAGCTTATTCCATCTTCTACATGGCCTTCTTTTCAGATGTTTAATGATAGCTTTCATGTTTCTGACTTTTCTTCTCCAAGCTGAATATACCCAGTTCCCTCAGTCATTCCTCATGAGATTTGCTTTCTGGACCTTTCAATGTCTTAGTTGTCCTTCTATGGACATGTTCCAGATAGGAGAAGAAGCCCTTCTTGAAGATTATAAAACTCTCATAACTCTGAGTAGGATTTTCAGTTGTTATTACTTCAGCAGATGCTAGCACTTATACTAAATGATAATATCCCCATAGGCTCTTGTCGAGTGATTAGTATCTATTAGAACATGTCATATTCTGTCTAGGCTTACTTGAACAGGTTATTTTCACATCTATAGCACTGCACATACTGTGCTTAATTTAAAAAGGGACTCAGTTCTGTGGAGATCTTCAGAAACTGCTGCCAGACTTTGAAACACAAATCTGTAACAGAAGGGGAGACAGACACCTTTACATATGCAAACTGCCCTTTATGAATATCAGTTGGATGTCAAAGAGTCAGTTGTTTTCATTACAAAATTCTAGATACTGAGTTTGCAAACTAAACTGAATGAGCCATTGGCTACACAGGTTGGTTGCATGTAGATTGTCCAACATGTCCCTGATGCTTCAAACATTTATCTAGCATTTCTGTTGGAAACTCATGAATGAGAGAAATACATAAGTTTCAAAACTGAAATCTCCAAGGATAATGGAGCATAAGACCCTTGGCTGAACAGAATAAACAAATGGGCGGACAAATGAAATGCACAGATATAGGATGGGGGACATTAGGCTGAATGAAAGTATGTGTGAAAGGGATCTAGGAGTCCAAGTAGACCATAAGTTGAACATGAGTCAGCAGTGCGATGCGGCAGCTAAAAAGGCCAATGCCAGTTTAGGCTGCATCAATAGAAGTATAGCGTCTAGATCAAGGAAAATAATCGTGCCACTCTATTCTGCTTTGGTCAGTCCCCACCTGGAATACTGTGTCCAATTCTGGGCACCACAATTCAAAAAGGATGTGGAGAAACTGGAGCATGTCCAAAGGAGGGCAACTAAGATGGTGAAGGGTCTGGAAACTATGCCCTATGAAGAACGACTTAGGGAACTGGGGATGTTTAGCCTAGAGAAGAGAAGGTTAAGAGGTGATATGATAGCCCTGTTTAAATATTTGAAAGCTTATTTTCTGCTGCTCCAGAGACTAGAAGGTGGAACAATGGATGCAAGCTCCAGGAAAAGAGATTCCACCTAGACATTAGGAGGAATTTCCTGACAGTAAGGGCTGTTCGGCAGTGGAACACACTCCCTCGGAGTGTGGTGGAGTCTCCTTCCTTAGAGGTCTTTAAACAGAGGCTGGGTGGCTATCTGTCAGGTATGCTTTGATTGGGAGTTCCTGCATGGCAGGGGGTTGGATTGGATGGCCCTTGTGGTCTCTTCCAGCTTTATGATTCTATGATTCTAAATACTTCTCAGAATTTAGAAAGCATCCTTGGCTATCTGCCTGCAATTCCAGTCTATGTCCCTGTTTGTGTTGATACGGGGAATTGCCATAGCTGTGGCTAGTTGACCTGGGGTATTTTCCTGCTGTTCTTTATAGGTGTAAAAATGTGTGGCTGCACCAGGATCTTAAATGCTGTCCTTTAATAGTCATTTAACTCCCCCTCCCATGTGCTAAAATCTTCTGCTTCTAGCAATCCTGTGGAGGGATCCAAGCTTCTGTCAATCTAATTAGTCTTGAAATGCTGTATCTCTAGAACGTAGAGACCTAAATAAGCAGCTTAATATTAAAAGCCAGCTTCTTTCCCCAGCCTTTATAGCAAAACTGGAATTATTATTAAACAGTATTCTACCAAGAGTTTAATTCCTCCTCCCTTCAGGTCGACTGACAGAGCAAAATAGCTATAATGCTATGTCAGGAAGTTGTGGGGAAAGGTGAGCTGTTACCTGTGACTCCCCTTCAGCTTTGACCATCTGGCAGCCAAGCATATTAAAGATGATTCTTAATAAGATGCTAATGCAGTTTTAAATCCCAGTTCAGAAAAGAATTAACTGTGTTATGCAACACTTTCTAATACCATGCTAACGCCTAGTGAAGCAAGTCCAGCAGTTGATAAAAGTAAGTCATTTTTCCCCTCTCTCCCCCTGTTAAAAAAGATAAATGCTACAATAAGAAGGAGCAGCCCTTCTGGAGAAAAGGGATTTAAAATACACACACACACACACATGGATATGGATACTGATCATAAATCTGATTACTTATTTTTAATAAAATTGGCTGTGAGAAATTTGGTTTCTCTTATAAAGAAAAATAGATTTATCCTTGTTTTTATTTCATTTTTCTAAATTAATGAAAATGTGTCCTATTGACTCTGAAATCAAATATGACCCAAAAAATCTAAAATTTTCAGAACCCTGCTTCCTAAATATCATGCATTTATTATGTGTCAGGAGGAAGGGTGACCCTCTGCTATTAAAGAAGTAAGAAATCTGAAATAAGAAATGTTCAGGTTGAAAGTAAAAGACAGATCAAGAGAAGCTCTTAATCTGAAATGAAATGGACCATGTTTCTATTATCTATATTGGGGTGCAGGGAATATAAATCCACATAATATCAGAGATATTCCTTGTAGCTGAAGATTCCTCAATGTTTACACTCCTTAAATCTCCTAGGAAGCTGAAATGTTCAAATTGAGCCTGTCATACTTTGACCAAACCATGAGAAGCCACAACTCATTAGAAAAGATAATGGTGCTGAGAAAGGTAGAGGATAGTAGAAAGAGAGGAAGACCATGTGCCAGATGCATAAAGAGGTCACAGGCCTGAATCTGGAGGATCTAAGCAGAGCAGTAGCGGATAGGTGGGCTTGAAAATGTCTTATCCACAAGGTCCCCGTGAGTCAGGATTGACTCAAAAGCAATTAACAACAACAACAACAACAACAACAACAACAGCACATGCCTTCAAGTTGCCTGCTGACTCATGGAGCTTTCTTAGGCAAGAAATACCAAGGTGGTTTTGCCAGTTCCTTCTACTGAAATATAGCCTACAGCACCTGCTGTTCAGTGGCAGTTTCCTATCCAAATGCTAACCAGGGTTGATTCTGCTTAGCTTCCAAGATCAGCTTCCAAGATGGTGCTTTTAGGGTATGTTATTGGGGCAAAACCTGATTCGTATGTATACACAGGTCTGAGCAGTGAAAAATACTGCCCAGGATTCTCCCAGACTTTGTTGCATATGCACTGCAGAAATAATCCAGGTTGACATCACTTTAATGGCCATGGCTCAGTGCTATAGAATTCTGGGAACTGCAGTTTGTTGTGCCACCAGAGCACAGAAGAAACTACAATTCCCAGAATTCCATAGCATTGAGCCATGGCCATTAATGCTATGCAGATGTTGCCTTTAAGGGAGAATAGATAACATTAACACCAGAAGATGCTGGAATGCATCCCAAGGAGGGCAACCAAGAAGGCCAAAGGCCTGGAAATTGGGTCCGATGATGAAGGAGCTGCTACATATGCTTATGGCAGGGAAGAGAAGACTCTGATAATGATAGTCAGCTTCCAATGTCTGAAGGCCTATAATGCTGGAGATGGTGAAAGCTTTTTGTCAGCTGCCCCAGAGAGTTTGGATCTAAGGCAGAGGATTCTAACTGCAAGAAAGGAGATGCCAACTAAACATTAGGAAGACTTTCCTGGCATGAAGAACTGTTCCAACAGTGAAACAGAAAGTGGGGGACTCTCCTTCACTGAAGATTTTAAACAAACAATTGGATGGCCACTTGATAGGGATGCTTTAGCTTTGGATTTAGTCACTGTCAGGGGTTGGAGTAGATTGTAATTGAGATTGTTTCCAAGTCTATGAATGGCAAAGGGTTCAAGCTTGTCCTCTGGAAGCTTTGGAATCATTTATTAATTGCCTAAGGTGTCTAGATGTTCTCATCTTTCCCAGAACATAGAAACTAGTAAATTTTCAGTTTTGTATATTTGAATATATTATCCAGGTATAAAGGTGTCATTTAATAAAATAATAAAGTGGGTGTATATATATTCAGGTATATAGGTGAATACAATAATAAAGTTCTCTGTACGCCAAGGTGATTCACAGTGAATCAAATAGTGTGAAGAAAGCCAGTGCCTCTCAACCACAGGGTGGTGGTGGTAGAGGTAGTGGTAATATTTTTTTGCATCCAAAATATTGTACAGTATATGCATTATCAAATTGTAATCTTTACAGAAACACTGCAGATGTGAGACTGTGGCTGAGAGAGAGCAGCTTGCCTTAGGACCATTCTAAATTTATCACAGTGTTTTTAGATTAATTCAAATTAAAATTTCAACGTGGGGCAGGGTGGTGGTGTTCACTTTTTAAAAACAAAAGTGGAAACTGTCATAACTCATTTAAAAGAGAGAGAGAGAGAGAGAGAGAGAGAGAGAGAGCTAGAAAACAGGAGAGGATTCTCTGAGACACTGGTGATAAAATTCCTGAAAGAGGAAAAGGCAGCTAAGGAATGGTTATTAGATTTCCTAGGCTTTAAAAGGACATGAATGGGAAAGGGCCGTGAGAAGTACTACTAGCAACATTTCTTAGGTTGGAAAGGAGGGTGTTGGGGGGAAAAAGGTTTTTTGGGTCATTAGATAAGGACCCGGGCAGTTTTAAGTATATTTCAATCATAAAACAGACTTTAAATACACCCGATTATTTCTTAAAACCGAACTATAAATAAATCTCTTGCTTTTAAAAAGGGCAAAGTGTAAAGAGACCATCCAACAAGGCTCTGTGTTAACTGAAAATGATTAGAGATAGTTTTAAATGAGTACAGAGCTGGGGTGACCTCATGCAGATTTCCTGCCATCTCCCTTGAATTCATAATCTGGACTCTCAGGTGGAAGAAGCCATTAGAGAATCTACCAGTCCCAATTGAGCGATATTCTTATACAGTTTTCCTCTTCAGAATCAATTCAGAATGATTAGCCAGTTGTTTTTATGGAGAGGTCTAAGGAACCTTTGAAAAATCAATCTGCTATATTAGGAACTTCCCAGAGCTTAAATTTTAAGTGCTCATTGTTCATGGCTGTAATACTGATGAGAGCTGCCCTGGAGGAAATATGGACTAAGCTCTTGTACCCCTAGAGGTCGCTAGAGTAATACTTGTAATTTATCACTAGTTACACTATGGGGAGAGAGAGAGACATAAGAAACCAAAACTCAAATAAGCAATACTGGGGCACATAAAAAATTACCCTAGGGAGGTTGTTTTGATTTAGTGCTGTACTCTTTGTATAGCTGCTTAATTTCTATTCTGCATTCCTCATTTGTTCTCTTATTTCCTCCTGTGAACCCAGATGAGAAGGGAAAAGCAAAAGAGCAGGGCTTCCGTCCCTTAATAGTTGTAAAGATGAAATATAGTAGTTGTAGCTTTTCATACCCCTCCAGGACAAATAACATCTGCCAGCATCTTTTCTAAGAAATGATTTACATACAAGGCTGTCCTTTCCTTTTTGTCCAGTCTCCCCATTTCTTCCCATCCCATCAATCTGGGAAAATAAAATAATCTGACATATAGAACAGGGAACAAGGAGAATGTTGGCAAGCCAAATAAAGCCAAATAACAACTCCCATTATCCCTCACCTCTGGCTATGCTGGTGCAGGCTTATAGAAATATCAATTCAATATCTAGAGGGCCACACATTCTCTATGCTCACTGTGATAGTAGAGTGCTCGGGGCCCTGAAGTAGGATCAGCAGAAGTTCTCTAGTAAAGTAGGGTTAGCTTCATTCCATGTGAAGAGATGTTGCACAGCTGCTGTGTCTGCCACCATGGCCCTTTTTTTTTTATTGCAGAGATCAACAAGAAATTCAAATAAGAAAGCCACTAGAAAACCACCTACTGAGGTGGATCATCTAAAGAGCAACTTAAAAAGACTCCAAGTCCCAATGAATTTAAACTCCACAGGATAGTGACAACAGCATTATGGACAGTCCCTCCATTCTGAGATTATACATCATCCCACTCACCACAAAAGACCAGATCGAGAATTGATGATAACAAAACAACAACAACGACAACAACAACAACAAGGGCAAAGGGAGTGGAGGGGTTGCAACCTGCAAAGGTGAGTGTGTGAGAGGATGGAGGTTGGTGGTGATGATTCCTTTGGGAAAAGGCAGAATATAAATGATGATGATGATGATGATGATGATGATATTATTATTCTCAGAACAACAGCAAAAAGCACATTTTGTAATACAGCAACAAGTTCTGGTAATTCTAGAACCCCCCAAATCACCCCTCTGTATGTCCACTTACAAGTAAAAGCAAAAAGCAGCACAGTACAAAATTCCAAACTGTGCATGTCTATCCAGAAACAAAGACTACTGTACATTGATCAAGATAATGTATGTGCAGTTGTAGTGACTGGGACCCACCAGTCACTTGGGGGCTTTCTCAGACTACAAAGGGTTAATCTGGGGGGTGGTACATGCTAATGAGAGCTGGCAATGCATGCTAATAAGTAATTACATCACAGGTAACCTATAGCCCTTTAGCCAATCAGTGAATTGGACCGGGACTTTTCAAGAACCTTCTATCTGAAACCTTTAAAAAGCCTTGAGCCCATGTGCTCTTTTGTCTTTGGTCTTTGGTCCTCCTTCTTCCTGAAGTCCAGCTGTTGGACCTCTGCCAACAGGGCAGGCTGGGATGTGGTCTGAGCTAGCCAAAAGGGCCAGCTCCCACATCCAGACTCCTCAAAGACTGCAAGTCCATGCCTTTATGTGAGTAGCTTAAAGTTATGTTAGTTAGTGCGATTTAGGCCTTTTTATTATGTTTCTGATGGCAAACTGAACATTTGTGTAACTATGCTCCTGTACCTGCAAGGCAAGGAGGCCTTGCATGAATGAGATACCTCTATGCTCTATTCTTGTGTAGTTAAAATAAATCCCTTTTCTTGAAACGCATCTGTTTGCTCTCTATTCCTACAACACGTGCCTTAGCTCGGTGGTTGCTTGCTGGTTGTAAGTGGGAAGTGGAACAGAACTATAACTCCCTTTAGCAAGCCCTAGCGTGTGCTAAAACAGGGGAATTCAGTTGGAATCCGCTAGGTGGTGGCAGTGGTAGGTTTGGAGGACCTCTACGGTGCCCATTCCGCTCAACAGGGAGTGGAAACAGGGATCCAGGGGACTACAAGGGGGAAACCCAAAAGAAGATCCCCCTGGGGTTAAGGGCCAGGAGCAGGGTGTTGCTGGGTTGCTTAACCCCTCCGGAGCATCACAGTAGTATAGCATTTTCAGACAGCATTGCATACTGATCATGACAGTGGTCCACAAAACCTCACAAAAGTATTCCTATGAGGTCACATTTTTTTTCTGTGTCATCAGCTATGCACAGTGAAGTATCTTGAATCAAGTGTTCTTAATCTCATAATGAGTGAAAAATAGCTGGAGGGATCTATTCACCCCAGGGAGAAACCTACTCCTCTCACATTCACATGCACACAAATACACACAGGCACACAAACATTGTGTCCCCACAGAAGACACACAAATCTACTCATTACCATAAAAACACCCAGATAAACCAACTTCACCCAGCAGAGCTTTGGTGCCACAACAAACTACAGTCCCCAGAATTCCATAGTACTGAGCTATGGTAGTTTAGGTGGTGTGAAACCAGAATATTTCTGCACTGAAGATGCAGCCTTAACCTGCAAGCGAGGGGGGGGGGCTGTGTTTATTCTTTGCTAGTGCTTGATAATGCCAGGTAGGTTTCTAATTTTTTCTGTCTTTGGTATGAGGTGACCCTCTAATGCCAAACCAGTTTAAGAGTGAATAGTACACATGAGGCAGACCTAGAATCATAGAATCATAGAGTTGGAAGAGACCACAAGGGCCATCTAGTCCAACCCCCTGCCATGCAGGAACTCCCAATCATAGCATCCCTGACAGATGGCCATCCAGCCTCTGCTTAAAGACCTCCAAGGATGGAGACTCCACTACACTCCAAGGGAGTGTGTTCCACCGTCGAACAGCCCTTACTGTCAGGAAGTTCCTCCTAATGTAGAGGTGAAATCTCTTTTCCTGCAGCTTGCATCCATTGTTCCGCGTTCTAGTCTCTGCAGCAGCAGAAAACAAGCTTGCTCCCTCTTCAATATGACATCCCTTCAAATATTTGAACAGGGCTATCATATCACCTCTTAACCTTCTCTTCTCCAGGCTAAACTTCCCCAGCTCTTTAAGTCGTTCCTCATAGGGCCTGGTTTCCAGACCCTTCACCATCTTAGTTGCCCTCCTTTGGACCTGCTCCAGTTTCTCCACATCCTTTTTGAATTGTGGTGCCCAGAACTGGACACAGTATTCCAGGTGGGGCCTGACCAAAGCAGAATAGAGCGGCACTATTACTTCCCTTGATCTAGACGCTACACTTCTATTGATGCAGCCTAAAATAGCATTGGCCTTTTTAGCTGCCGCATCGCACTGTTGACTCATGTTCAACTTATGGTCTACTTGGACTCCTAGATCCCTTTCACACGTAGTTTCATTCAGCCAGATGTCCCCCATCCTATATCTGTGCATTTCATTTTTGCGTCCTAAGTGCAGTACCTTACATTTCTCCGCATTGAATTTCATTTTGTTAGAGTTGGCCCAGCTTTCTAGTCTATTCAGGTCATTTTGAATTTCAATCCTATCTTCTGGAGTATTGGCTACTCCTCCTAATTTGGTGTCATCTGCAAATTTGATAAGTATGCCCCCAATTCTGTCATCCAAGTCATTAATAAAGATATTGAATAGCACTGGGCCAAGTACAGAACCCTGTGGGACCCCACTGGTCACTTCTCTCCAGGTTGAAAAGGAGCCATTGTTGAACACCCTTTGAGTTCGGCCAGTCAACCAATTACAAATCCATGTAACAGTTACCTTGTCTAGTCCACATTTTACAAGCTTGCTTGCAAGAATGTCATGGGGAACCTTGTCAAAGGCCTTACTGAAATCAAGATATACTATATCCACAGCATTCCCTTCATCTACCAAACTGGTAATTTTATCAAAAAAAGAGATCAGATTTGTCTGGCAAGACTTGTTTCTCTGAAACCCGTGTTGGCTTTTTGTGATTATGGCATTCCCTGCTAAATGTTCACAGACTCTCTGCTTAATGATCTGCTCTAGAATCTTTCCTGGAATTGATGTCAGACTAACTGGACGATAATTGTTGGGATCTTCTTTTTTTCCCTTTTTGAAGATGGGGACAACGTTTGCCCTCCTCCAGTCTGCTGGGACTTCTCCTGTTCTCCAGGAGTTCTCAAAAATTATTGCTAATGGCTCTGATATTACATTTGCCAGTTCTTTTAATACCCTTGGATGTAGTTCATCTGGTCCTGGAGACTTATATTCATTTAGGTTAACCAAGTATTCCTGTACTATCTCTTTACTTATTCTGTGCTGAAATTCCCCTATTCTGTCTTCTTCCCCATTATCCTTAGGTTGAGCACCCTTTGCCTTTTCTGAGAAGACTGAAGCAAAGAAGGTGTTGAGTAATTCTGCCTTTTCTCTGTCCCCTGTTAGCATTTTGCCATCTTCTGCATGCAGTGGCCCTACTGTTTCCTTCTTCTTCCTTTTGCTTCGGACATACCCAAAAAAACCCTTTTTATTGTTCTTAACCTCTCTAGCAAGCCTGAGTTCATTCTGCGCTTTAGCTTTTCTGACTTTATCCCTACACATGCTTGCTATTTGTTTGAATTCCTCTTTTGCTTAAATCTATTCTCATGAAAAGAGGACTTCTTGAGATATGAGCACAAATAGAAGATGCTTGTCACAAGTGTTCTTTCTTAGTTCATGTTTAGGAGGAGGAAGAGCAATGCCATACCAGCCATGACAGCATTTGGTACCTAAAGCCATTTTTCTGTTATCAAATGCATGGTGTTGGTGTGTTGGGAGTGCAGTTTCCCCTCACTACTCTCAACAAGTCAAGGAACATGGGATTTGAGATGTCCCATATGGCCCCACTATGGGACTAGCCTTCAAGCCCCCAAATGCAGGATGTCCTCTAGAAAATGGCACATCAGCGAACCCTAGTAAGCAGGAACTGAAGGAATGTGTGTATTTTTGTTTAAAACATTCAGAAACTTCCTGAGCTCTATGTTCTGCACAGACTCCTCAATATATCCAGGGGTGTCATTTAGGGGGTGCGGGGTGTGTATGCAGACCACACCAAGTGACACCCTAAGAGTATGACACTATTGCTTCACAAACATCTGCTTTTGGGCAGAAATAGACTGCTAAAATACTAAAGAGATGGTGTGAATAAAGTGTGGCTCAGCAGGTGGAGAAAGAGAGCCCCTATGATTTTTTAATTATTTTTTAAATTTTAATTTATTTGTATTTTTATTTTTTTAATTAATTTTTCATTCTTTTTAAATTTTCTTTAAAAACACCACATCTTATCAAATTTTCACTTTAATCACATGAAATTATGTACATGTAAATACATTCAGGCTGTGTGTATGATACTGTAATTTAAAGGTATACTTTTAATTTTGCTAGTTGTTTGTCACAACTACTACCATTACATTCAGTGATATACTGGGAAAAGTTCTAAAAAGATGACTAAGGATTCTATATGGTGCGGTGTGGGAGGAGGTCAATGGCAGGATGATACCATGTTACCACACCATGTGATGCCAACCCTAGTGACACCACTGAATATATCCATTTGTGGAAGGCAGGAAAGCAGCCCTCCCAGACACCCTGTTTTCCTTGACCCTTCTTCTACTTTCTGCATTCAGATGCTGAGGAGGGGCATATTATGAACATGTTGAGCCAATAAGCATGATCAGTACTCCAGTAAGCAATAGAAGAAGGTTCAAAAACATGCTTTGTCACCAAGTGTGCTCAGTTGCCCCTCAGGCTCTCAGGAAAACTAAGGAAGACAAGTGAGCTCAGGAAAACTCAAGAAAACTAAGGAAGACAAACGAGCCAGCAATGTTGTTTCTTTTTCTTTCAGCACTAAGTCCATGCCTGTAAGGGCCTGGAGCAACTGCATTATGGGAGAATCCAGCATGGACCATCCCTGCTCTAGTAGTTTCTAGAAACTACTTCCAGTCAGCACTCTCTTTAATGTTCAACTCACTAGTCTTAGAAGTGCTGCTGGGTTGCTGTTGTGTATACACACACATGTATGGTATTGTTAGATGAATCAAATTCAGGTTTTCCTAATTTCAGTCCAGTTGTCTTCAGCCTTCTCTCAAGGGCAGTCTTGAAAACACTCAGCCCAAATCCCCCTCCTTCCCATAAGGGATCTCAGAGTTGGTTCTTTCAGCTATGCCAGTCTGCATGTGCAATTGTTCATTTCCTATCCCACTAACACAAATGGGAGAGTGCCAGTACTATGAGGTGGGGAGGTGGGGTGTAAATAAAGCGATTTGTTGAGTAAATATGAAAGAGATGTCCAGTGAAATCACTAGTGGAAAATCACTGACCTTTGTGAACCAGCACAGCTTGGAACATACATGATCACACACCACTATATACATACAGGTGATGATAATTTTATTTCTCCAAAACTAAATGGGTCATTGTTGGAAAGACTGCCAAAATATCTCAGCCATCATTAAAACACGAATAAACTTTGTGGGCTGTGCTGACAAAATTTGATTAAGGAGATTAATTTATCAATTAATTTATCAATTCCAAAGTGGTATTAAATATCCACATATGTTTACATCAGTGATTTCCAGATGACTAAGCAAAAGCTGCCTTCATCTGCCATAATTTTTATGGCTTCTGCCACTCCACTACCATTTTGGGGCTGGTGGGCATTGCTGAGTTTCCCCTTTCCAGAGAGGGCTTTGGGGATAGAAAGTTTAAGAAACAGATAAACCAATCTTTCTCCTCCTGTACCTCCAGTAATAACAATAGCAGCAACAACAACACATTTAGCAATCCCAAAAAGGCACATGAGAAAAGACAGCAATAGAAGTTTTAGAGATTTTGAAAATGAGGCTTTATAAATGACCATAACTAATATGATGGCATCTCAGGAATATGGATGGTATATATGTGATTTTGAATTTGTACTGTCATCTGCAAAGAAAACTGTCATTTGTTCTTTTTCCTGAAGCATTGTATAAACACACAATTCTGTCATGCAAGATTATTAGTTATAGTCTTCCTACTGAAAGTGCAGAATTCCATTATACATTCAGAGAGTTAGATTCAGAGCTCAAAGCTCAGTGACCTATTAAGACTGACTGACAGATGAGTAAGTCAAAAACCATCACTAGGGCATAGAAACTTTGGTGGTTACAAATACTTTTGGCTCTGGGGCCAAACTAGAAGGTAGATACTAGTCACTCACCTTAGTCTGAATACACTCAAGTTAGAGAACCATGATTGTCTTATTATCATGTGCATATTGCAAATGTATACTGCAGATTTGCATATGGAATTTAGCAAATCTAGAATATGCATACAGTGAGCCCTTGGTATCTGCTGGGGTTTGGTTCCAGGACCCCCTGTGGATACCAAAATCCATGGATACTTAAGTCCCATTAAATACAATGAGGTAGTAAAATGGTGTCCCTGCTATAAAATCAAGGTTTGCTTTTTGGAATTTATATATGTATAAATTTGTAATATATTTTCAAGCCACAGATGCTTGAATCAGTGGATGAAAAATCCATGGATAAGGAAGTCCGACTATATTTAGCCCAGATGGAATATCCAAGAGTCATCTATGCCAATGGGAATCATAAGTCAATTTGGAAGGACACAGTTAAGTTGGGTCACTGACATACCTTTTCAAAAATGGAAAGCATCAAAAATGATGCCAGCACATGAACAAATATAGCATATGGAATTATGAAATGCCATTAAAAATATCTAAAGAAAGCTATAAGCAGTGTGCACAGAAAATATAATAAAATAGTATTTTCAGCTCCTTTGGAGATCCCTGTTCCTCCAAGGTTCAGTTATCAATCAATGCACCACAAAGGACTCTTTCCCAGACATTTCATTTCTGCTTGTAAAGACAGCTTGTGTAGTGCTAGAGTGAGGTAGGAATCATACGGCTGTCCAGGTGTTGTTGGATGCATCTTGCAATATCCCTCCTGCAGGCTATGCTGGCAAGGGCTGATGAGAGTTGAGGGCCATATGATTACAATCCCTGTGTTAGAGTGTTAACAACAAAACAAAGGGGACCAGACTTTGAACTCCTCCTAACTTTGAAGTTCATTTGGTGACACTGAGCCAGTCTCTCTCAGCCTATTGTATGCCACAGCAATAAAACATAAGTTTTATTTATTTATTTATTTATTTCAAGGATTTCTATTATACCTTTTTCCCACAATGAGATAAAATGGATGATAATCCAGGATGCTATCTAGCTCCTTGGAAGAAGAGTGATAAAATGTCATGAATAGTAATAAGCAAGCTCCCCCACCTGACCTGCATTTTAGTTTTCAAGGAACTGGAAACATCTGGGTGGCTCAATTTATAAAATCACTAGTATGTGCTTTTGTTCTTTTAGTGAAATATTTTCCTTTTGATTTTTAACAGAGTCCAGAAAATACGGCTTGGTTTACAAGCTGTGCTCCAGTTTCAAGTTACCTAAATGACAAGAAGGCTATTTTAAATGAATTATTTCAGCTGATCACTTTGCAACTCAATGTGGAATTATCCAGCACCAGCCTTTTATAATGGTATTCACCTTCCTCTAAGACATTTCTTTCCTAAATCTATCTAACTCAAGCCATCTTGTGCACTTTAATAAGAAGGTGTGATAACAGGAGAATAAGGTGCAATAGCTCTTAAATCCACTCATCCCATTCCATGCCTTTTAATATATTCACTTCTGAGCCAGTAAGTGCAACTAGGAACCAGATGCAATTAAGGGGCAGGAAATTGCTAGGGGTGGGGGGTTGCAGCTTGTAGCATTGGTATCTGCCTATTAAACTAATGAGAATGCAGCATTTATCCTAGGGAATTTTCATAATTGCAGTTCCAACCCTGCCACCACAGTTCAAAAATTGTGGTCTTGCTATACCGACAACAGTCTAACTTACTTTCTTGCAAAGTTCTGATGAATAAAGAAGAAAGGTTTTATTTTTTTTAAAAAAAACCCCAAAACTCAGTGTTGCCTGTGGGAATAGCTTTCTGCATTAATATTTTTTGGGGTTAATACAACTACTAATGGAGTTTTCTTGTTCTACACTACCATGTTATTGTTCCTTCAGCAAAGGAATGACAAAAACTTTATCAAGTGAGAAAGCAGTTGAAGAGTTTATAAGGCATGGCCGTAAAAGTTAATTGAATCAAAATCCTATTTCTGCAGCAAGGACTCTAATGAGGCAATAGTTACTACAGAGTGGGCTCTTGTACTTTCCATTAAGAATCCATGCATCATTAAAGTAATCTAGAGTTGTTGTCTATACAACAAGGGATATGCAAAGTGTGGCCCCATTGCTGTTTTAATGGTCCCCCAGGACTTCCAGGGGTCAAAGTGGCCAGGAAATGGAAGTGAACAGGAATTAAAAAAAAAAAAAATAAAAAAGCTCCAGAATGCCCCCCTCCCCCAGAATGCACTGTAGAGGATGTGGAGGGCATCCTCCACATTTGGGGTGTCCCTGTGTGTGTATTTTTTTTTAAGTTCCACAATACTCCAAGATGTCTCCTAGAGGTTGAGATCCTCCCACTCCAGCCGATTTAGACCCAGGAGCAGCATTTTTTGTAACAGAAAGTAAATAGGAAATGACTTCTCACTTTCTGTTGTTAGAAAAGAAATCTTTTGGCCCAGTACAGATGGGCTGTTTGCGCTGATATTACGGCTTGATATGGCACAGCATCCATATGCGCAGAGCCCTAATATTGGTGCCATTATGTCACAAAGCTGCGGCCTCATCCACACAAGGCACAGCCTCATGATGTAAGGGCACCCGCGTGCCCACACACCTCTGGGTAGAAGAGCCGTCATAGGGATGCGTTGCAGCCCTTATGACAGCACAAAAAAGGAGCAGCCTAGAGCAGCTCCTTTTGGATGGCGCGTCTGTGCTGCATCCAATTAGTATGCTACAGCACAGACACTGGGCAAAAACGGTCAGCATGGAGCCACCCATCTCTACTGCCCCTTTTGATTCCCAAGCATGGTGAAAATGCTCCCATACATTGCATTTGGGAAGAAGCTTTGAAGTGATCTCTAGAAGGTTAAAAATGTTTTGTTTACTTAGGCAAGCCTTCCCTAAGTTGTTTCATTTCACATGAGTATATTATTAATTTAAAATAAAAAAGCTTGCTGAAACATGCTTAGCTGCTCTTCTTTCCTATTCCTATTCTTTCCATGTTATTTCTACCTCTCATACCAAACAAAAACAAACAGCTTCATTTATATACCACTTCATACCCTTAAGGAGTGTCTAAGCAGTTTACAATTGTAAGCTATTTGTCCCCCAACAATCTGGGTACTCATTTTAGCAACCTCGGAAGGATGCAAGCCTGAGTCGAGCTTCAGCCCTTCTGCTGGTCTTGAACTCGCAACCTTATCGTTTTGAGTGAGTGGCTGCAGTACAGGCATTTAACCACTGCGCCACCAGGGCGCCACCAAATTTCTATTAAATAAATAATGCCAAGGAATACATCAACTTCATTAACTGAGGTATATTTGTGTTGCTGTTGTTGCTATTGTTGTTGTGTGCCTGCAAATCATTTTTGACTTAGGGTGACCCTAAAACAAAGGGTTTTCTTTGTGATTTTCTTCAGAGGGAGTTTGCCATTGCCATATGGGATGCTGAGAGAGTGTGACTTGCCCAAGGTCACCCAATGGGATTTTCTGATCAAGCAGCAAATCAAACTGTAATCTCCAGGGTCGTAGTCTAATGCTCAAACACCACGTTGGCTCTCTTAACATGTATACAGAATACTGAACCAGATGATGTGATGCCATTTTCTCCTATTGATCAAGCAATGTTTAACAGACAATAGAGTGAGCAAAACTATATATTCATGCTCTTTTCCAAAATAAATGCCACTGCAGATACTTTTTCTTTGTACTGTATATAAAATCTTATCTATGTGGAAGAGGAAGAATGTTGTGGGTTGTGATAGTGCTGCTGCTGCTGCTGCTGGCAACTGGTGACCATGTATTTTGCCTTTGAAGGTCATCATAACTAATTGGAACCATTACTAAAAAGTACTGGTGACTGTGAACTTGGCTGGCGAGTGACTACAGGATGATGGGAGCACTGAGAAACAAGAAATAATCAATGTTTTGGGGGAACCCACATCATGAAGAGGTACAACAAATATTTAGAGGAGAGGAGGAGGTTAAAACTTACTTCTTTATAGTGCTTAGTATACAGTACTGTATAATTGGGGTGGGTGGGGGGCTTGTGAGATAGAACGAAAGAGTCTGAGGAATAGTTATTATTGAGCTTAAAAGTCTAAGTCTAATGTTATGCTCTCTAATTTGGCAGTGAGGCCAGTTGAACTCAATGGATTTGCTTCTTAATCAGTCTTTACAGCATGTTACTTCTGTGGTTTCTTGTGTGTGTTTCTGAGAAACATTATGTCTTCAGTCTCTCGTCTGTGAAACCAAGAAACCACAGAAATAGGCGGCAGATAACTTCCCCACTAGTATTGAGAATTTTTTTGCAGGAGCTCAGCTAAAGTAGAAAGTCTTGCTCTTTGCAGTGAAAGGAAGTCTGTTCATCTTGAAAATGAGACCCCTTCAGTATCTGACCGTTGGACTTGTCCTGCTACTTGGTAAGTTTCACATAATACATTGACCTTCAGAAGAATATGAGAACCTCTTGCTGAATAAGACCAAATTCAGTGTGTTCTGGTGGTCTGGCCATCCAGGTGCCTTCAGGTATTCAGAAATCAAGCATGAATCTGATGGACTTTGCCAGGGTCTAATATATAGTACTAATGTTCTGTCCATAGAGGTTCCATTTAGCAATGATTGATGAACTAGTTTGGAAAGTTCATCCTTTTTATTACATATCACAGAATCATCTAGCCAGCATGGTTACTGGTGACAGTAGCTGGGGGATTCTGGGATTTGTATCCCAAAGAGTAACCCACTTAATCTCTGCTAACAGTGACTGATATTCTTTATAACTTACTTTCCACTTAGATTCAGTCATGCAGCATTAGAAAATCAGGTCTTGTCATATCTGTTAGCTGATTGCACTGTACCTTTATTCTACCTCTACTTACATATTTCATCAGGATCAGGTCATTCTTTTAATCTTTAAAGTATTCTATTACATGAGGAAGGTTGTCCTTGTGTCCTCTTCTCTTAAATTTTGTAGAGGTTTGGTCACACTGTTCCTCTGAAATTGCTTCAAATGTTGTATCTATTCTTTAAAAAGCTTTAACTATTTAAAGAAAAGGTTGGTATTTAGGCTTTCTAATATTAAAAGATTTCCCCCTCATGTTAACTTCAGACAGACATAAATACAAAATGACATGAAAAGCATTTTGTATTTAAATTTGAAAATGTCAAGTTCTGCAGAATTTTGTTTTTTGTATTACATTTGGCCATAAACTACATACCAAGTCATCAAATAATAAAGTAATGAAAAGATGTGATTTTTTAAACCTAATCTTCAAACTGAACTCATGTGTGACTTCTGTTGTGTAGTTTCTGAAAATTAAAGATGTCACATATTGCCATTGCATTATTGAAATTTGTTTTTAAAGCTCCAGGAAAAGAGATTCCACTTCAACATTAGGAGGAACTTCCTGACAGTAAGGGCTGTTCGACAGTGGAACACACTCCCTCGGAGAGTGGTGGAGTCTCCTTCCTTGGAGGTCTTTAAGCAGAGGCTGGATGGCCATCTGTTGGGGATGCTTTGGCTGGGAGTTCCTGCATGGCAGGGGGTTGGACTGGATGACCCTTATGATCTCTTCCAACTCTATGATTCTATGATTCTATAAAATAGACACAAAATAGATCTATCCTTTGTTTGCTCATAGCAGGAGTCCAACCTTACTATAATTAGGTTGACCAACTCTGTTGATGTTTTATGGTTTGTTCATAGATTTCTGTACAGGACAAAGGATGGTGTCAATTCAGAAGGGCCGTCTGTACCGAGCAAGAGGCTACCATGTCACCATCTGGTGTAATGTCAGTGGATATCAAGGATCACTGCAGCAGAATTTCGAGTGGTCTTTTTATAAGCCATCTGCTCCAGAGGTACCACTGCAGATCAGCAGCACTAGCGATAAGTCCTTTCCTTATGCCATCTATGAGCAACGTGTCAAAAGTGGGGAAATTTACATAGAAAGGCTCCAAGGAGATTCTGTTCTGCTACACCTCACAGACCTCAAGGATAAGGATGCTGGCGAGTATGAATGTCACACACCCAACACAGATGGTAGCTATCTGGGGACTTATAGTGCCAAAATGCACCTCTCAGGTATGACAATGATGGCAATAAGTTACCTCTTCCATCAATTTTCTGATCAGACTTTCCCAAGCCAGGTTCCTCTAGACGTGTTTCACTATATTTCTTATCATCCCTATCCAACCGGGGCCAAAAGTTAGTGTTCCCAACCTCCTTTCATGATAGCTGGGTACTAGAGGGATCACATGCAATATTTTGGGACCCTAGTATTCTTTCCCATCATCCCTTCCCATTCTCTGCACTTGAGTCCATGGAACAATATTTCCCTCTAACTACTTTATCACACTAGGGGGAAAACAGGATTTAAACGAGAATTAAATGAGAATTAAACAGGAAATGCCCTATTTTTCCTGTTTAACTCTCGTTTAACTCTTGTTTAAATTCTGTTTGCCCTCTAGTGTGATAAAGCAGTAAGACAATGGAGAATATCGTACAGGCTCCAGGCATGTCCCGAGAATGGTCCAACAGGGGCCGGGAAGAGAACAGAATGAGTGGGGTACACATTTTACTGCACACAAGGAAGTCCCTCACTTGTTCCTTCCCTTCCCTTCCATTTCCAATCCATCCCAGAGGAGGAGATTTTTGAGAACTGTTCTGAACAGTTCTCAAAAATCGCCTCCTCTGGGATGGATGGGGAATGGAATGGAACCAGTGAGGGACTAAAATGCGTCCCCCACTCATTCCAAACTCATTCCTGGCCCCTTTCATTCAGTTCTCTTCCCATTCCAATGAGCCCCTGTGCGATAAACTTAAATGATTGCTGATGGAGGAAGCAGGATTAACACACTGCCCCAATTCCTAGGTCTGCATATAGCTCTGCACGTTCCATGTCCCTCCACTGCCTGTCTCATGAGGTGGCCTGCTGTTGTTTCTGCTTACTGATAGGGAGGGGAAGGAAGGGGAAGAGAACACAGATCATGGAGAAGGAGCTGATCTAGGCTTGGTTGAGGAGGGAAGAAATGCACTCTCAAATGAAATACACTTGCCTTTTCCTTCCCCTAGCCACTCAAAACATCCAGATCTTCATGGTCTGAGTTGCCCTCCCTTCTTCCATTCTAGAAAACAACAGCAAGGACCAGGACCCCTTGACAGTTCCTTGGTAGTGATGGGTTTTTCAACTGAGTGCAAGAGAAATTGAATATCCCTCTGCTTAGGGTTGCCATTTGTCCTGGAAAATCTGGAAAATCCCAGACTGAAGGGACTAAAAAAAATGTCCCTTCCGACTGGGCCAGTTGAAGCAGTAAATCGTGGATTTCTCCTTTGTTACAGGCTGATGGGTAAGTTAAAATGTGGTAGTAGGAGGTGAAGCAAGAAATCATGCAAGAAAACTGGCCATGGAGGGAACCTCAGCCCACTCTGAGGGCTCAAGTTGCTATTGCAGAGGAGTAGCATTGCTACCTTATTCTCCACCCCCACCCCCACTCCCCACACATACTTCACCTGACAGGCCCAGAAGGCAGAAAAAGAAAGGAGGCAAGTAGAGATGGCCCTGTGTTGGGCGGTGATTGTGTCAGTGGCTTGAGCCTAGGGCTGGGTGGCATGGTGGAACTTCACTTGCAAACAGCCTTCCACTGCCACATTTTAACCTAGCCATTGTCCTGCTTAGAAGCCTCACTCTCTTCTTACCAACTAGGGGGGAGAAAAAAAAATGCTCTTAGCTTTGTCCTGGCATTGAGGTTGAAACAGAATGGTAGAAAAAGTGCAATGATTAATGTGTTAAATTTTCATAAACAGAATGCAAATTAACAACAACAACAACTTGCATAGTATGTAAATTAGATGCCTGGGTACAAGGGACTAGAATATTCAGTTGGCCCTCCTTATCCACAGATTTTTTTATCTGTGGATTTGAGCATACATGGCTTGAAAATATTCCCAAAAAGTATAAATTCTAAATAGCAAATCTTGTTTTTCCATTTTATATATGGGACACTATTTTGTTGTGCCATTATATTTAATGGGACTTGAGCATACACAGATTTTGTTAGCCACAGAGGGTCCTGGAATCAAATCCCAACGGATAACAAGGGCCTACTGTAACAACCCTACCTCTATGCCCAGACGTACTTATGTGTGCACATGTCACTAACAGGATGATAGTCTTGCCTTTTCTTTTCTTTTAGTCATTCCAGACACTCTCTCTGCCACCATGAATATGCAGTCTCTCAGCCGAGATCAAGGGGATTCATTAGAACTTATTTGCGAAGTGTCAACAGCAACAGCTCTACACACCCATCTCTCTGTTACTTGGTACCTTCTTCAAGAAGGAGGAGCTGATCAAGCTCAGAAGATCATTTCCATGTCTAGAGATTTTGTCTTGTGCCCAGGATCTTCCTATCATCAGAGGTTTTCCTCTGGAAATGTCAGGCTAGACAAAACTGGGAGCAAAAAATATACATTATCCATTCTCAGCATTCAGCCCTCAGACCAGGGGGAGATATACTGTGAAGGGGTGGAGTGGATTCAAGATCCTGATGAAACTTGGAAAGATATTGCTCGAAAAGAGACAAACAGAACATCACTGAATGTCAGAAGCCTTGGTAAGATCTGTATGTTCCACTAGCCATATATGCTACCAGTTTTAAAAGAAAATAGCAGCTGCTTGAGGCTTTGGGAAAGCCACTGTACACACTTCCCACAAATACATACAATTCACTTGATACTCCATCTTACTACAAGCCTTCTATATAGCTCAGGAGGATTTAAAATACAATTTAATTTAATTCACAGCTGAAGACCATTTTGTCCCTAGTGGAAGTGTTAAAAATAGCCTTTGCATCATGAGTGAGCAACTGTGGGAGGCTAGTAGCAGCCCCCCAGGAGTCCTTGCAGGGCTATATCCCTCCCAATTATTTTTAAATCTCAAAATGCTCTCTAAGGGGTACAGGCGACAATTTTGTCATATTCTTAGGACCAGAAGGCTTGTTAACAGCAAGAATTGACTGTAAGTCACATCCTGTCCACTTCCTGGTTGTCTAAGAAGGTCCTCCCGGACTGCCCAAGTGAGACCAAAAACTTGGCAAACGTTCACCTCATGCCTCACAGAGGGCATCTGGGAGCAATTGGCATAGTGGTTAACTCTGGCCACCACAAGGTCAGCAGATTGGCAGCTTGAGATCCAAGCACCACACAACAGAGTGAGCTCCCATCACTGGTTCCAGCTTCTGCCAACCTAGCAGTTCAAAATCATGGAAAAGAGCAAGTAGATAAATAGGTACCACTTTGGTGGAAGGTGACAGAGTTCTGTGCACCTCGGCATTTAGTCATGCTGGCCATGTAGTTGTCTTTGACAACACTGGCTCCCTCGGCTTAGTAATGGAGATGAGCAATGCTCCATACAGTTGGGCACAACTAGGCAATCATGTCAAAGGGGAAACCTTTACATTTACCTTTATTTGACTTCTGGATTGTCTTGGGGTGGCAAAGAACTGGCTCAAACTATTTTGGTGTGTAAGGCAGAGCAGGAAATCCTTCCTCACAACTCAAGTCAAGATGCATAGTATTAAAGCCAGCCAAATTATTTCAGGTTATGAAGCCCAAAATCCCACAATTGCCTCTCAGCTCCAGGACCCTAAAATTGCAATGGCAACAAAGTGAATAACTAGTAATATTTGCTGTCTTTTCATGGCATTCCAGATCTGTTGCCTGAAGTGGATACCTTACCTTGCCTAATGGATTAACCCTGAGAGTCATGTCCTCTTTAATGCCAAAACCTCTGCACTACTATCTATGTCAAGTGCTACATGAGATAAATGTACTCAGTTCCTATGTACCAAATTCTAGATTTTAAATAGATTTACAGGCATCCCCTGCTTTTCAATAGATTGCATTTTGATGATCCAGATTTTCACTGCTATTTAATTATTACCAAAACACACTTATTTGATATGTGGTCTGCTCTTTCAACAAATATAAGTATGAAAACCTGTCCAGAGCTGACACCACTAATGACTTTCTATAGTATACAGTATACAGACTGAATAAAAAGATGGTGTTTTCCTTGACAATTTTGCAACCATACCCTGCTTTTTTAAAAAACTTGGTGCCATCTTTCTGTTAAATCTGTGTACTATATAGTGTAGAAGTAATTTGTGGGTGGTGTCATGTGCTTATAACACTGCACTGTAAAGAAATTCATTTCTTTTGTATATTTGTTATTATGGAGCTATATAATATAATATACAGTAATATGAGTTCTACATTTCAATGATTTCTGCTTTTAGACAATTTCCTGTTCCCTAACCTGTTGAATAAGCAGAGGACTACCATAATGCATTTTAAAAATGTCTGGTGTCCTGTTTAATATATTTTATTAATAATTTTATTAATTTTTCTTACCACACATAGTGTTTAAATTACACATAACAGTTGGCATCCCACTCAATATTTATAAAATCGTTAGCTGAACTTATGTTCTTCTAACTTTGGGGATTCATGTTTATGGTGGTCAACAATTGAATGTGACCTACAAAATTTACACCTTAAGCAAGGTACTACCCCAGATGAAGGGTTTCTGAAGCAGGGGGCTGGGGAATGATGACTACAGATCTGTCCCAGTAGGGAGCCATTTTAAGAGAAGCAGTTGTGCTAGTGACCCTGAGGAGTGTCTCCAACTACCTGTCTCAATACATCTCATGAGTGCAATTATGCTGCAGTCACCTTTCCCCAGCTCCATGATCTTGTTGTTGTTAACTGCCCTTGAACTGACATCAATTCATGGTGACCCTATGAACGAGAGATTTCTAAGATCCCCAGTCCTGCGGGTTTAGGGCCATGGCCTTCTTGATTGAGTCCATCCATCTGGTATGCAATCTTTTTCTCTTTCTACAGACCTTCAACTTTCCCTACACATTATTTTTTCTAGTGAATCCTGCCTTGTCATGATGTGCCTGAAGTACAACAGCCTCAGTTTAGTCATCTTAGCTTCCAAGCTTGACCTGTTCTAGGGCCCATTTGTTTTTCTTTTTGATCATCAATGATATCCTCAGTGCTCTTTTCCAGCACCACATTTCAAATGACCCTCAGAAACCTTTTGGTTGGTATGCTGCCTGGCTTAAGAGATAGGGGTTTGGAGGGAAGATATCATCAGATATAGCTGTGAAGAAAGAGCTCTGTTGTCATAGCTACATCTGCCAATGCAGGATCTTGACTAACATTTCCTAAAAGTTGAAGTGTTTGTGCCTTCATACCTCCTGGAACAGACCCAGTTGGTTAAATTATGATGTTTGGCTTCAGTGTGGTGAATGCCAGCTCATTAATGTTGTGTCTTCCCACAAGGGGCCTCCATCCAAAATTAAACAGCACTCTTTGAAAGTGCTATGCACATAATCTATACAAGAGCAAAGCTTTTTGACCTCACTTTTGGATAAAAATGACACAGTTTAAAGTTCCACATTGTTCATATACAAGAGATTCAGCAAATATTTGTGAATGGCAAACGTTTATTGAAGATTTCTGCTCTAAATGATTGATGAACCAACATTCAGGGCCTTGGATAATTTATGTGCAATATGCAATTAGACTGGCTATATTCACTGCATCATCTAGGCTTGTGATGCACAAAGAGAAATATATGAAATTTCATTGATATGGGGGAGAAGAAAGATACTCTATCTTTGGAGAGTCACATTTTCAGTGGGGAGCTGTTTCAGCAATCTATGCATGACCAATGGCATTGAATATAATGGTGACAGTTGTGACATAAACGACTAGCAAAATGAAAATTCAACTCCGCATTAGCCACATTTCATTAGCCATGTTTTGATGTTCCCAGGAAGACAATCAATGGGCTATGAGGCTTTGGGCAGGTCTACACGAACCAGAATAATCCAGACTGCTCCTGGTGTATTCTGGGCCCAGAGCTGTCCTGACTTCCATGCCTCCAGTATCTCCACACTCCAGAATGATGTCCCACTGTGCTGCCCAGTACTGCCAGAACTGGTGCAAATCATTCCCTCTGAGGTTGAAAATGAAGCACCCGACATCTATAACATGGCTGGATGCTTCATTGTGACCACAGTGAAAGCGACTTGTGCCAGAGGCAGTGGTGCTGGGTCTTACACTGGGACATGTGTGCAAATAGCCACATGGTGTCACTTTGGAGTGCTTGGATATTCCTGGAATATCTGGAGCAAAAGGTAAGCCTTTTTAATCCAGTTTAAGGGAGGGAATGGGCTAGATTTACTGCAGCCTCACATTGTGAAGACAGTCTGTACTCAAATCAGGGCTTTATTTCTGTGTCATGAAGACAGGGCAGCATGAGAATGGAAGGGAGCCAGTTCATTTGGCCTGTGTAGACATGCCCTTGTTGAACAAATGTTAAAGAGAGCTTTTCAGATACCATTCCAATACACACACATCTTGTAGCACACTTTTTTTACACTGGAAAAGTTAGTCAGTGAACACTTACTACTGCCTTAGTGTGAATGCTTTCCCATATTCTAAAGAGGTTTCTAGCTGAAGGACAAAACTAAAATTGTGTGTTAAGGTTTGTTTATTTGTATTTCTACAGATGAAAGTTTTTTTGTTAATATCTCTGTTACTGAGAGGTCTCTCCTAGAAGGAGAAAGCTTACAAATAACTTGCCGTGTGGAAGCCCAGAATACTCAATACAGATGGTTCCAGGTGGCTTGGTACCATCATAGTATGTTGGTGGCTCATCTGGATCAGTATGGGTCCTTGACCTTGCCAAATGACAACGAGGAAAGATACAGCATGGGAAACCTCCTAGTGAAGAAGGACAGCAACAGCAAGTACATCCTCCAAATAAGCCAGCTGAAACTGAATGACAAAGGCATATATAGCTGTGAGGTTTCTGAAATAGGAAAGACTCCCACAGGTTCATTCGCCATGACTGAACAAAAATCTTCATCAGGCATCAATATAAATGTGAAGCCAAAAGGTCAGTAATGTCAAATGCTGTTATTTTAAATATAATACAGTATAGTGGAACTGGGGCTATGTAAGTTGAAGATCGATTACTTTTGCCATTAGATGGAATACCCAAATTCAACATGTGGTAGTTTGAACAGGTAGACTGAAGCTTCTTCTAGCATTGAATAATCAAAGAGCAATGTGTTGATTCAGAGCTGATCAGAGATTCCAGGTTCTTCAACCAAACATCCTGACACACACACATCCGGCAAAAAAGAAAAAGAAAAAGGCAACATTTGGAAAAAGTTGTGTAAATGAGACACATTTTAGATTAACACGGTAGAAAAAAATAAAGACAGTTTTAAGGTCCTGGGAACAATACATTTGCTGAGTCTACAGAAAAAAAGATTGCAGGTTAGGCAGTAGGGTACACAGCTTATAAAAGTTACTTTTAGGACTATAGCTTTCAGAATTTCCTCTGCCAGCATAGCCAAGGGCTCTGAAAAGAAATATATTCTGCAAGATATTCATGTATATAAAAAGATCCCGCCCCACCCCCAGTTTAAATTGCATGAGATAGGTGGTGCAATGTGGTGGAATAATTCCAGTTAAGAGCACATACATTTTTATAAAACAGAATATACAGAATAAATAAAATTTTGTAGTGTATTGCAGAACAAAAAGGGAAAAATAGTCTTAAATCAGGGTACGACTATCACAGGCTCTGACATAATCAGGCAAAAACCTGAGACCTGGAGATGACCTCTTGTGGTCTCTCTGTACTAGGGCGATATTAGAAGGTCCAGGCCCTAGTGATTCTATTAAACGTGATACAACCACAGTTGTATACAATATACCATTCAATTAAAAAAAAGTCTAAATAATGAGGTGTGTCTGTGCAGCATCCTCACTCTAAGTTTCCTCCTCTTTGGCTCAAAACAGATGATCCTAAAGAGCCGCCTTTGGGCCGATATGGGAGTGTGGCATACAGATGACACATGCCCTCGGATCGGGCCAAAGCTGAGTCGTGGCTGCCTAACCTGGCTAAAAAAGGAGTGCAAAAATATATATATTCTTGTTGGTAGTCCGTTGCAGTCCACTGCGGACTGTGGCAACAGCCAGACTCAGGACTGCACCATCAAGTCATCATAGTCCTGCCATAGTCCTGCACCAAAAGGAGAGTGACTGGTGCTGGAGTGGCCAGAGGCCCCTCCAAGCTGCCAACCTGCTTGACACTTTAAACCTAGAACTGGAAAAGAGAGGCCAGCTCCTGAGACTTCAGGCCAGGCCCTGAGGTTTGGGGATCCTATTCCAGTTCAGAACCCTATCCCAAGTTGTCAAGCTCACTCCCAAATTCCATGTTCTTTGCCTCTTTCTGGTTACTTCCAGGATTCCTTCATGCTCTATTCTTCTATACCATCTCTAGAAAGACAAGAAATAATTGTCTGAAGGAATCACCACTTCCTCATGGTGTGAACATATTTCCTGTTGTTGGCTCTAGTCAGACAACTGTGGCAGCATTTTTAAATTATCCAACTTCCTGTTTATCAGTGGTTGCTGGAAAAATGTACACAGTAGCCTCCCTGTTTCAAATCTGACTTCAGCTTTCTGAAAAATTATCTGTGTCTCTTGCCAACTTTTGTTTACTCTGTGGGAATAGACTGAGGTCATCACCACTCCATTCAATTACTTGGGGGTTTATTGGTCATCTTCATTGATTCTTAGTTAAGAATTCCATTCTAATGTCTTCATTTTTATGTTCTCTATATACATCTTTGTTCCATAATTTCCAGCCCAGTTCTTGTGTGTCTTTCTACACATCTCCTCATCTGTGAAATTTTGTATGTGAGGGGGGCTATTTTGGCAAGCATGTTATAGTTGTTTGTGTGTTGGACTAGGAAGGCTGAGGGTTAAATTCCATCTCAGCTATGTAAACCCATGGGGTGACTTTGAGCAAGTCTCATTCCCTCAGTTTAGGAAGAAGACAATGAAAAATCACTGCTTGCCAACAAAACCTGTGATAGGGTCACCATAAATTGGTTTTGACTTGAAGTCAGATAACAACAGGATTCTAGCAAACTTATTTTGAAAATTTATACAAGGCAAATATTTAGAAATTCCTGTAGTTCAGGAATAATTGAAGTTTCTATTTAGGGGTAAAGATCCGATCTTTAAGCTCTAAAAAGGCATTTCACAAGAACAAAATACCCAACAGTTAAAAAAAGCATCAGTGCCAACAAAAAGCAGATAAGGAAGATCACAATGGCCCAATCTAGACGGGTGCAAAGAACCACAATAAGGGCTCTTTGCGCCACCTTTAAGGTTCAGGAGGGCACAGTGTCTACACCTTCCTGAACCCTAAAGCATATTGTCGCCGCCATTTTTAAATGGCGGCATCCATACGGACATGCCATGATGGTGTCATGATGTGCGCAGCATTTAGACATGCTGAGTGCATCATTACGCCTTTGTGCTGTGAGAGGGCACCAAACGCACCCTTTCCGCAGCGCAAAAAGGAGCTCGTAAACCGAGCTCCTTTTGGGTGTGGGTCTTTGCCGCGGCCTTTAAACGGCTATGGCAAAGACCTGGGGAGAAAGAGGCCGCAGCGGCGGCCCCTTTCTCCACCAGCTCCGCCGAGGGAAGTGGGGTGTAGCACCTGCTTTGAGGCCACGGGGAAGCGGCAGTTTGACGCTTCCCCACGGCCTCCAGAAGCAGCAGGATGGGGCCGCGAAGGCTGACAGTGCAGCAGCCTTGGCCCCATCTCGCCTCTTAAAGGGGCAAGTACAGACCGTCCCTTTTGGGCAGTCTGGAAAGGCCCAATAGGATAAAATTAGAACACATTTTAAAAGACTGGCAGAACAATAATGGTGCCTTCCTACTTAAAAAGCAATAGAGAAGAATCCAGTCTAATCTCCATAGGACACAAATTCCACAGCCAGGGAACCTACTCCATGCCTTCAGTCTTCACACCTGCCTTGGTAGAGATATGTAGAGTAGGACCTCAAAAAATCATTACAACTGATATGCAGGTTTATTTAAGAGGATGTGGTTTTCAAATATCTGCTTGCTATGTCTCTTTAGCTCCAACTTATGAATCTCATTGTGAGAGAAAGGTAAGATATGAATCCTTGAAATAAATATATAAATATATAAATAAAATAGTGATCTAATCCTAGGGTTTTCTTGCCAAGATTTATTTAGAGGAGGTTTGCCTAAGTAGGGTTTCCACGGCTGAGCAGGGATTCAAACCTGGTGTTTTAGAGCCTTGATTAGTGCTCAAACCTCTACAGCATGCTGGCTCTCAAATATCTTGGTTCCATGTTTTAACCTCTATGGCTTAAAACCATCATTATGAACTGGAAACAAATTGTAATATCATGATTTTAATAAGACTGGTGTTAAGAGCAATAGAAAATAAAAGCACAGAAATTATGCTGGCTACAATATTTTGTACTAAGTGTAGTTCCCTAATTCTTTTTCAAGGCCTGTTCCCATAGAGTGTGCTGTGGTAGTCTAATCTGGTTGTGACAAAGGGACAAAATAAACCACCCCGAAAGGGTGGGCTGGAAGGGCCCGTTTTTCCTCCGGACAGACGCCTCAGCAGCCAAACCGTATGGTGTCCCTCCAGAGTAATAAGAACCTGCGAAAATAAGAACCACTGGCATGCCGGTGATGTAAGCAACACATAGCGATGTCTACACTCTGAGCGTCGCTTACGTCACAATGGCTGCCCCCATGTGGACGGGATGCCGCCATTACGCCGCTGCCATGACATGCTAGCCTGTGGTTGCTGCACTCTCCAGAACACTAGTATCGGTGGCAGCACGACACCTTTGGCCCATCTGTTTCAGGCCTAAGGCATGTATAAGTTTATCCCAATCTGCTTCTTTCTGGAGATGTACCTGACACAGCTGTGGATTTTCATATCACTATGCTGCTGTTGCGGTAGGGCAGATTTTTAAACTGTGTTTGATAAGTAACATTTCTGTTTGTCAGATATAATAATAATGCCCTTGCTATCTATTTCAATTCATTTTACTGTTCTTGCTGTACCTATTTATTTGTCATCATATTTTTTTTCCAATGATCCTTATCATCACAGAAATCCTGTGAAGTTGCGAATGATTGACCCAAGATAGCCCAGTGAGCTTCATGTCTGAATTTGGATTTGAACTCTTGAGTTTTCTTGTAGTAACTCAACACTCAAATGACTACACCATACTGGCCCTCACTATCCTACACAGCAAACCATTATGGTATTATGCATTATAGCTTCTTCATTTGTCATTAGGAACTCACACCCATCCCTGTATCAGAGGTGACTTCTAGATCTAGATAACAGATGGTGCCTAAATGAAAATGTATTTTCTTTATTTCCCTTCTTTTCCTTTAATTCACATTTACTCATCTACAAGTGCATTGCTTTTTGTTCACAGATAGCCACATGCAACTGTCTGTGTCAGTCAATAATGAAAAAGCCATGGAAGGGTCAGCTTTGGTCTTCTACTGTAATGGGACCATAACTGATCAATCGGTATCTGCGACCTGGTGGCATATTCAGAAGGACAAAGAGCCTCCATTGTTCATAGCCAGCATGGATCAAGATGGCAAGCTAAAGATAGGCTCTAGCTACTTGGAACGCAGTGCTTCTGGTGAACTCAGATTAGAAAAGCTAGGCTCTTCCATATTTACTTTGACTATCTACAACTCTTCAGCCACCAAGGATACAGGGCTTTATCGCTGTGAAGTGACAGAGTGGTCTAAGGGCAAGAGCTGGAAACACACTCAAGAAATTTCAACAAAAGTAGAGCCACTAGGTAAACTAAACCCGTTTCTTTCATCTTTTCCATACTATCATGTCTAGCTGTTCTGGCTACATATTTTACTTAGCATAGCACCTTTTGGTTCTTAAGATACAATGTGTTTTATGAAGGGATTATAGCTTATTAGTAGGGCACTTGCTTTGCAGATTTAGTCTGTGCCTTTAAAAGGGTTAGATGTAGCAAACCTCTGCTTCAGAACCTGTGAGGGACTATTAATGTTCAAAGTAGACAGTGCTAGGCTAGATTAACTAGTGGTCTGCCTTAGCATGAGGTAACATTGTAACTGTGAAATTTCTAAGTTTTTAATTTTTTTTAATTGTAAGCAGAGTTTGGACATTTTACTTGTTTATTCTGCAATTCCCAGAATCACAGTCTTAAAAAAAGAAACCTTTCCAAGTTTTGGCTGTAAGGTTACTCTCAAGGTGCTTGCAAGCTCATTCCAAGTGTTGTGTGAGAGCAGAAAGCCACAGTCATAACACAGACAGTGTTTTGCAGATTTATATAAACCACTCTTGGTACATCATCCCTACCTTCTTGAATGAGCTCCAACTGAGCTGGGATATTTCTGGATGGGCCAAAGGCAATGCTTTTGTGGTGTCTGACTCAGCTGACTCAAAAACAATCCAGGTCAGCAACCATTTATTCAAAAGAATGAGAATGATATGATGGATTAGTATGAGGCCTCTATGATATCTGTCCCTACCTCTGCTGTGGGGATTGAGATTTTAGGTAAGCAGCAGTCGGAAATAGCTCGTTATAGAGGTCTACTGAGGGAAATAGAGCATTCTTTTAATTAACCTGGACTTTGATATCAATTACACTGTGGTAAACTACTGCATGGTTAAAGCAAATTGCAACACTGTTAATAGCAGGATTTTTATTTGAGGAAGAATATTTTAAACCAGTGGTTGGGAACCAGATTGATTGTAGGGGTTGGAATGTTTCCCAGGACCAATCCAGCCCCATGTCTAGACTTCATTTATCATTTCCCCTTTCTTTGTACTGAGAAATCTGTGGAGCAATCTTTCTCTATATAAAGAAAGATACACAGTGTGTTCCAGGAGAATCATTTCCTCTACAGCCCTGTTGATCTCTGTGCTGAATTTGCACATCACTTGTCTCCTCAACTAATATGATGACAGACAGGTAAAGGGTTCAGGCAGCACCCATGAAAGTAATCCTTTAAAGTACCAACCAGGCTGTAGGGTAGCTCTCCATACCAAGGGAGGGGTGATAGGAGCAAAGCTGATATCTCATGCTCAAAGCTCAGTGGTTCTTTCATCCCCTCTCCCTTCTCTGATGGACATGGGGCTTCAGGGAGAGGGTGGGCCTTGCTTGAGGTCTCCATGGTGAAATCTCTAAATCCCTGTTTTAGGTAAATAATATTTAAAATATATTGTGCCTTGCAATCCGTTCATTGTATATATTCAATTTAAATAAATAAATATTAATTTTTAAGTAAGGTAATCAAGATTTTCAGTGGGTGGAAAAATGTGGTGATACCTTGAGACAGTTTTCTTATGTTAATGTATAGTGCTCATAGAATCATATGGTTGTATACTCATTAACAGGTTTGGATTTGAAAGCTGTGCTGAGTAGCAGAATTCCAAATGTAAAGCTTCATGAAGACTTTGAACTTTTCTGCAAAGTTTCTGGTAATGACACCACCAATCCAGTGCCAGTGTCCATCACGTGGCAATTCAAGCCCAGCTCAAGCACAGCTGGCTATCAGCAAGTGGTCAAAGTCACTGCAGGAGGCACCATTGAGTGGGGATTGGCTGATTTGCATCTCCAGAAGAAAGCCAAGATTACCAAATCCTTCTCTTTATCACGGCTCTTAATCCACAGTGCCACATGGCAGGATTCAGGGATGTATAGGTGTGAAGTAGATCTCTGGAAAAGCTCAGCCAGATGTTCAGCTGTGGGAGCAACTGCAGTGGTACTCTCTAATCCTGTTGAAATAAAGGTTACCAAACCAGGTAGGTGTTTGCAAACCATTATCTTTGTCCAGAGGTGCACAACTGGAGAACCACATATGGTCCCTGAAGCCCCATCTGCTAAATTTCATTGTTTCCAAGCTATCCAGATACTGCTCCTCTCACTGGCAATAATGGCAACACAAAAGCATTGGTGCTGATTGGGGCTACTTGGGCAGAAGGAAGTTTTACTCCACCCCCTCTTCCAGTGACCCCAAGCAGCATTTGTCATGCTCAGGTTTTGTAGGGCAGTTCTTTATTTCCTGAGAGTGTGAAAATGTAAATTCCCACTTTCAAAAGCATCTAACCCCAAGCCAAGCTGAAACAGATACTTTGAAACACCAAATTTGGATTTAAATCACCTTGCATGTAACCTTTATTGGAATACAGACATACACAAATACAAGCACCAAGAGAGCCCTTGCACACACACGTACACACATGTACCCACATAAAAGGCACTTTGCTGAAGTCGGGGATCAGTCACCCTTCACAAAGTGCTTGGGTGTTCTGTTTGCCTAGGAACAGAAGCACACCTTTTCTAGAAAAGCCTCTTCTTTTTAAACCTTTTGCAAAGTTCTTCAATTTTGCAATGTCCAACGCCCTTGGCTCTTCTCCATAAACCTTTGCTTAAGCCCAAGCTTCATACTTGATTTTCAGTTCATGTCCAAGCATTCTGTTCTTTAGTGCTGTTTTCGCAATTTTTGGATGTCTTCTTACAGATATAGGTTCTTCTTACAGATAACACAGGCAGCTGCACCCTCTTTTTTCAGGGATACGCCGTTGCCACATCAACATTTCAGAAATCTTCACTTTGCTTGCCAGGTTCCTCCCAATATCATGCATTGCACTTCTCCATTTTGTTTTAGTAAGAAAGTGCCACTCTTGCTCACATTCACTCATTTCATCACACATTCCTTCCACCCTAACAAGCTTGTGCAGGATCGCTTGGATGAGTGTATGGTTTCCCTCTACCATCAATCTTGCATAGAATTGTTTGGGGGGGGGGGGGAGAGAGGAGGAGGAAATTAAAGCCTTCCCCTTCCCCATTTCCATGTGCACATGTACATGAACACAGAGAGACATGAGTTAAGGCCCCAAACATCCCCACCTAATATGCAGCCCTCAGTGCTAAAAATGTTGTGCATTTCTGCCTTACTGCAGAAGTAACTGGAGCCACATCCCAAGATGATGAAAAGATGGTTATTTCATTAGTAAAAAGACTGATGAATTTCAGCCTGTATACACAGGTGACCTGAAGGCATGCATATTCAGGCACCCACACTCCCCAAGGCCTTCCTTAGGCTTTATGACTTTATATGAAGTCATAAAAGGATAAAACATAAATACATAATATGACATTATATAAAATCATTGCACATTAGTTCATTGCCTGTGGCCTGTAATTACCTATTTAGAATTTGAGTGCAAAAATTCTCTGGACTAATCTTGTAAAATCTTTGCAAGTTTTCTGACAGTCCCTTCAGTACACGTGTCTTTGAATATTGTTTGTGGTTTTTGACCTGTTGCTTACAAGATGTGAAAAACCTTCAGCATTCGTTCCCATGTTTTTGTCCAATAAATCTTTTGAGTCCCTGGTCCAGAGAATATTCCCCCATTTCTGCTTCCTTTGCACATTTGCTTTAGTCAACCAGGTTTGTTTTGCCAAAGTATATGAGCCAATAGCATCTTGGGGAATCCCCCTACCCCTTCATCCTGGGGTGAATGGCTCTGGGAGTACTCCTAAAATGAAAGGAGTATATCTAATTATGACCCCTCTTGGTGACAAACAGGCTTTACTGCTATTTCCTAGGGCTTTTCAAGCCCTGCCCTGACACATGACATTTCTCTTTAAATTCTCTAATTTATTTAAATTTCTAACCAATCTAATTCCAGGATGCACTGGATGATAGAACAAGATAGATCATGGGAGACTCAGATTCAGTTCCTTCTTTAGTAAATCTTTAAGCTTACTAAGTAGTTTGGGGCAAATCACATCTCTTAGAGCCTTCTCGCATGAGAAAAGAAAGCTGATGGTGTTGTAGCACTTCTGTTCTCTTCCTGAGGGAGACAGTCATGTAAGTCTATCTTTTGTCATGCTGGAAAAATCTGTTTGACAAAAGACGCATTTTTACAACCATCTCCCTTGAGGAGAGAATGGAGGCACAGAGAAAGCTGCTACTCTTCTGTTCCATTATGGCTTTCTTTTCTCATTTGTTCAAGCCCTTAGTTCTTAGCATACTGCACCATGCTAAGCATGTCTGCTCAGAGGTAAGCCCATCTGAGCTCAGGGCACTTAGTTTGATGTAAGTGTGTATACTAGGATCCCAGGCTTAGAGTTGTTATGAAGATATACTAATTCATTGGGAAATTTCCTTGATGGAAAGCCAATTTAAATAAATAAGAGAAATGTATAACAGAACTATGATCAGCTCTCAAATTATTTAGCTTACCATGAAAAGTCACACCAAACAAAAACATCTTAAGAAGCTTACAAATGATTTTGGCAAATCTTCAGAAAGAATTCAACAGTTATAGTATGATGCTTGTGTGTCTAGGTGCATGTGCCTTCACATTGCCTGTCATGACAACTGCATAGCTCTTCTTTGGCAATGAATACTCAGAGGTGGTTTTGCCAGTTGATTCCTCTGAAATCTAGTTTACAGCACGTGCTGTTAACAGTCTCCCACTAAGCAAGGCTGACCCTGCATAGCTTCCAAGATAAGTAGGATATGGTATCTTTTAGAGTATATAGGTACTGCACATGATTCCCTGTGTATCCTGGCTATTTAAACCAGATAAGTCAGCATGCCCCAAAGGAATGGCTCCTAAAGCTATAAAGCCAAAGACATGGTATAGTTATTCCATTTTTCCAGAGCCTGGAAACAGTGGTATCACTAGGTTTGGTGTCACCCAGTGTGGTAACTCATGGTGTCACCACCCCGCCATGGACAGCCTCCTCCTACATCATGCCATACAGAATCCTTAGGGATGTTTTTTGTACTAATGTTACTCGTAAATTGTAATTCCCATATAATTTTAATTTTGCTAGTTGTTCATGTCATAACTATTACCATTACAGTTAGTGGACTGTAATGGTAATAGTTATGACATGAACAACTAGCAAAATTAAAATTATACCTTTAAATTACAATATCATATATGCAGCTTGAATATACATGAAATGATTAAAGTGAAAATTTTGTAAAATGTTATGTTTTTAAAGAAAAATTGAAAGGAATAAAAATTTTAAAACATTTAAAAATTAAAAAAAAATTAATTTTTAAAACACATTTTAAGAAAACCTGGAGCCTCTCCTTTCTCCTCCCACTGAGCTGCACATCATTCATACCATCTCTTCAGCATTTTAAAAGGACACAGGTGAATGCCACAGCCTGTTTATGTGAAAAGCAGGAGCAGTAGTGTCATCCCTCCTTAGGGTGTCATGTCACCTGGTGTGCTACAAATGCCCCTAGTAACACCACTGCTTTAAACTTAACTTTTTGTATTGCCTGCATATAAAAGGGCCACTGGGAGTTATAGTCCAAAAAAGTAATGTGTTCAAGCTCTCTCCATCTTTTTGTCTTTGATGAATTGCCCGTGTAACAAAAAAAGAAGAAACCACTTTGAAACAACTTGGGAGGCTTACAAAAGAAATATGCTATCTATTTTCCTTGTAAAATCCCATCAATGAGGCAGAGCAATTCTAAAATAAAAGCCTTGTTTGGAAGCACCCAGAGTTAAGAGAAGGCGATTTATGCAATCTTGTAACTATAGTACCCATGATGCAGTGTGATTGTCATCTATATATGCATTTGTTGAATGAAGATGATGACGATTTACCACAGAAAACTGGGAAATGGATCTGTGTAACAGATTTCCTCCAGAAGAGGATTTACACATGCAAGGTGGTGCTCATTTTAAAAATCATAATAGGGAGAGATGGGAGAGATGGTTCATAGCAAATTATTTAAATAATTATTTAATTATTTAGCAAAACAGCTAAATTTTCTTCATTGCCTCCATTGCCACAGCATAGGCTTTCCAATGAGCTTTCCAATGAGCTCTACCTGTGTTTGGTTGGACAAGCTCCAAGCCTTCCACCATCAATGCATCATAGAATCATAGAATTGTAGAGTTGGAAAAGACCACAAGGGCCATCCAGTCCAACCCCTGCCATACAGGAAATCACAATCAAAGCATCCCTAACAGATGACCATCCAGCCTCTGTTTAAAGACCTTCAGACTCCACGACCCTCCAAGGGAGTGTGTTCCACTGTTGAACATCTCTTACTGTCAGAAAGTTCCTCCTAATGCTGAGGTAGAATCTCTGTTATTTTATTCCATGCCATTTGAGCCTTTATAACTCAAAATCCTTACTTTGAATGTCACTCAAAATGCTCCAGATAGATGCCTGTAGACTATTTGTTACTAAAATCTGAAAGATAGCATAGTGAGATGCAGTCCTTGGATAAGCATTCATGTATAATTTCATACATAATCCTACGACATCTGAAGAATTTAAGAACTAGATAGGTATAAATAATGCATTTTGGAATGAGGGGATAAAAATTGGATTTACAGCACTAACGTAGAAAATCGGCTACCAAACCTTACATCAAAAGAACTGTTGTTAGGAAGCATAAATGAGAGATGGATTGGAAGACTGTTTTATTTCCCTCTTCCAGTTTGTTTAGAAGGTCACATATCTTACCTAGCACGTGACACCCCACTGATTCCCTTGTATTTTGCATAAAGGGACAGAGACTAGAATAAGTCCATATTCCAGTTTGGTGCTTAGGAAAGCCATGATGCTTTCAGGCAAGAAAAATAAACATCACACAAATGTTGCAATTCATCACCATAGGTCCTTTGCTGTTTATCTTTACGATTGTAATAGATATCCAAACATTTACCCTGTCTTCCTTTCCGTCTTCCTTCCTTCATTTTTTAAATTTTTGTTCCATAGTAGAAAGAGTGTGATCCAATGTGGTGTAGTGGTTTGAGCATTGGATTGCCCCTCTGGAGAGCAGGGTTTGAATTCCACCTCAGCCATGTAAACTCACTGGGTAACTGGCCCCAGTCAATATTCTGTCTGCAGCATTTTGGACCTATGAAGTTTCCAGTTTCCAAAGGCAGCCCCACATAGAGTGTGTTACAGTAGTCCAAACAGGATGTAATCAAGGCATGTGTTGCCATAGCCAGATCTGCCATCTCAAGGAATGGACATGGCTGCCACACCAATTTTAACTGTGCAAATGCTCACCTAGACATCCAGACTTAGAGTTGAGTCCAGGAGAACCCTCAAGCTGTGATTTCAGGGATGGGGTGTAACAGGCAGAGTGTAGAGAGGCAGAGAGGCAGCCCACAATGATACCATGGGTGATGGTGTCAAAAGCTGCAGAGTGCATTCTGACTTACCAGGTAAACCCCTATCTTGTCTGGATTGAGTTTCAATTTGTTTTCCATCATGCTGTCCATTAATGGAAGCAGACAATGGTTCAGTATTAAGATGACTTCCTTGTAAACTGGATGGAAAGGAGAGGAAGGTGTGAGTGTCATCACTGAATTAAACCCCCAAACTCCAGATGACCTTTACCAGCAGTTTCATGTAGGTGCTAAAGTGCATGTCAGACAAAACTGTGCCCTGAAGAACCCACAGGCCAACTGCCAGGGTGTTGGAGTCGCTTAGCACCATCTTATGAGTTTGCCCCTCTGGAACCATAACCAATGCTTAACAGTGTCCCCAAGTCCCATTCCAGTGAGGCAGCCCAGAAGGATACCATGGCTGATGGTGTCAAAAACTGCTGAGATGTCCAGCAGAACCAACAGAAACACACTTCCCCTGACAGTTCCCTGCATAGGTCATCGACCAAGGCTATGTATATCTCAGTCATCACCTTCACATGACCAGACCTGAAGCCAGACTGAAATGGATTCAGATTATTTATTTATTTTATTTTATTTTATTTCACTTATATGCTGCCTTTCTCCCCAGAGGGACCCAAGGAGGCTCACACATAAAAACTTTAAAATTGTTATAGAATTCAAACAATTCAACCATCTATATATAAAATCACATAATATAAAATATAACTTAAAATCACATAAAAATACACAAGTTAAAAACAGACTGAAAACTCACCTGATCCATAAAACCACCCTGCAAAAGTGTGCTGGCATAAAATGTTTTTACTTGTTGGCAAAAAGCCAGCAGGGATGGGGCCAGCCTCCCAGGGAAATATCATTCAGAAACCCCTAGGGCTGGGAGGCCACCACACACTCCAGAGCCTTGCCCAAGAATGGAATGTTAGAGAATGACTGATAATTATGCAAGATGGTGGCATCCAGAGAGGTATTTTAAAGAAGCTTCCTTTGCTACAGTGAGGCATTCACCACTTCCCTACTTTCAGCCAGTCCTCCTCTAGCTGCTTTCAGAGGCCAGGAAGGGCAAGGATCCTGTATACAGTTGGTGGCTCTCACCTCTCCAAGGATCCGGACCACATCCTCAGGCTGCACATATCAAAACATGTCTAATAATACAGGAAAAGTGGGCAACAAGCTTACATCTACTAGACCTGTCTCCAGCATAACATCCAAGTCAGAATGGATTTAATCAATATAATCTCAAAAGTGTCTTGCAATTTTTTTAGAACAGGTTGTTGAGTAGTCTTTTTGTTTTTGTGGGTCCTGACCATTCAAAACAGCTAAATTTTCTTCATTGCCTCCATTGCCACAGCATAGGCTTTCCAATGAGCTTTCCAATGAGCTCTACCTGTGTTTGGTTGGACACGCTCCAAGCCTTCCACCATCAATGCATCATAGAATCATAGAATCATAGAGTTGGAAGAGACCATAAGGGCCATCCAGTCCAACCCCCTTCCATGCAGCAACTCCCAATCAAAGCATCCCTGACAGATGGCCATCCAGCCTCTGCTTAAAGACCTCTAAAGAAGGAGACTCCACCACACTCCGAGGGAGTGTGTTCCACTGTAGAACAGCCATTACTGTCAGGAAGTTCCTCCTAATGTTAAGGTACAATCTCTTTTCCTGTAATCTGTATCCATTGTTCCGCGTCCTAGTCTCTGGAGCAGCAGAAAACAAGCTTGCTCCCTCCTCAATATGACAGCCCTTCAAATATTTAAGCAGGGCAGTCATATCACCTCTTAACCTTCTCTTCTCCAGGCTAAACATCCCCAGTTCCCTAAGGCATTCCTCGTAGGGCATGGTTTCCAGACTCTTCACTATCTTAGTTGCCCTCCTTTGGACATGCTCCAGTTTCTCCACATTTTTTTTGAATTGTAGTGCCCAGAACTGGACACAGTATTCCAATTGAGGCCTGCCCAAAGCAGAATAGAGTGGCACTATTACTTCTCTTGATCTAGACACTATACTTCTATTGATGCAGCCTAAAATTGCATTGGCCTTTTTAGCTGCTACATGGCACTGCTGACTCATGTTCAGCTTATGGTCTACTTGGACTCCTAGGTCTCTTTCACAAGTAGTTTCATTCAGCCAGTGCATTTCATTTTTCCCCCCTAAGTGCAGAGCTTTACATTTCTCTGCATTGAATTTCATTTTGTTAGCATTGGCTCAGATTTCTAGTCTATTCAGGTCATTTTGAATTTTGATCCTGTCCTCTGGGGTATTAGCTACTCCTCCTAGTTTAGTGTCATCTGCAAATTTGATAAGTATGCCCCCAATTCTGTAATCCAAATCATTAATAAAGATGTTGAATAGAACTAGGCCCAGGACAGAGCCCTGTGGGATGCTCCAGTCTTCATCCCACTAATTTCAACATTACTAGTTGCCTTGTGAATTAGGGTGCTTACTTAGCTTAATTCAGTGGGAGGGGATACTTAGAAGCAATTATGTCCACCACCCTGCCCATTCTCCTGTTCCAGACATCAGCCAAGGCTTTGACAGGATCACCTGCCAAGGCAACAGGGGCCCAAGAGCCATCCCGGCATAGTCTCCGAGTCCCATTGAATCTGAACCTCATCAGGTAGTGATCAGTCAATTACAACAGAACTACAGAAACATCCTTCTCACTTAGATCACCAGTATCCCATCCAGCACACAAAACCAGATCCAGAGTTCAGTGATCACTGGATACAATGGCTGTTAAAACTTGAAAGATGGTCCAGGATAATTTATCTGTGAATTTAGATACTTGTTAGATATGATTTAGCATGGATGCCTGCTCTGGCAGCAGGTTGGGCTACATTATGAAGTACCTTCAAATTCTATTATTCTCTTTTGCTGCTTCAGATCTTTCCACAGTTTTGTTTTTCTGCTGGTCTTATGTTTTATGTGCTGCAGCGATGCTAGCGTATCATGTGCTGCTTTTTAAATTATTTGCTGTTTCTATTTTATGTTTTCAATTTACCTGTATTCTACTCAGAAAACTGAAAAAGAGGGAAATGCACATGAACTGCTACTTCCTCAGACCTCAATCTACTACTTAAGAGGACATGAGTAACCAAGAAGCTCAAACCTTTACAAGCTTACTGCTGTCCCTGGGTCTCCAGTAGATGCTTCTAGGTGAGGTTGCCAATAAGGTCTTACCTCACCTACTCTGAAGAGAATACAATGGAAATCAGAAACAGAATGCCAAAACTAGAATGCCTCTGAGCTAAACCACCAGGCATAAGAAGATATCCTACTTTTTCTCCATATCTCCATTATCCCATAATAAAGAAAGACAGCCAGAAGTAGGCTGAGTGAGTTTCCTCTCTTAACTACTTTCCTGGTTGCCAGTGAATTTTCCCTCTTAAGTTTCCTCTATACCCAGTTCAGGAAAGTTACTTTTTTAAGTCTATGATTCTCAAAATCTTCTGCCCAGCATACTTTGTTCTTGTGCTTACCTTTCCAAGGTTCAGAGGAAAGAAGAGTCCTTGGTAAGGTCTTGGACAAGAATAGAAAAGGCCTTTTCTTTCATTCCAGTGCTCACTGTTGCTGTGATGTCATGATAACGTGTGACACTCATCTCATCTGCTCCTGGTTTGGTCATATCTGGCTTACAAATACCAGAAGCTTTGCCTTCTCCACTTGTCTAATCAACAGAACAATACTGTCCTCCTTCTGTACTTCAAATACAAGCCACCAGTTCCACTTCAGGTTTCACATTCTTCTTTTGTCTTTGGATAATATGGTCTATAGACTGGAACACCCCAAGATAGATCTGATGGATGTATAGTAGCTGATGACCAGAGTTTGGCGGAAAGTCTTTCTTTCTTTCTTTCTTTCTTTCTTTCTTTCTTTCTTTCTTTTTGACTACGGCTCCCAGAATGCCAGAATCCCCAAGCTGAATAGAAGATTCTTAGGGTCCCCAAATTTTGCAAGCTGTGCCAATGGCCAGGTCTTAAAAGTCACCTTACATTCCCTGTTTCTACGAACTGAGTGTACTTTCATTTAACTTGCCACCACCCCACTGCCCCAAATGCGCAAGGACTATTAGACTAATTTGCACATAAATAAGGTGACTTTAGAATACATGTATGGGTATGATACCCAAGAAAACCTGGAACAATCTATGGCAAAACAGCAGAGATAAAACAAATGCATTATTCCCACCTCAACTTTCTTTAGAAAACCTGTGTACTGCTTGCCAGGAATAAGCAACAGCGTAACCCAGTAAGGTAAAATTGAAAGCAGCTCACAACATTATCTGACCAATGCTTTGGAAAGGAGGAAATGTTCTGGGTATTTTCGAAATGACTTATACTGGGAGGCTGGCACCCACTGTGGGTAGACAATGGTTTTTGCAGAGATGCACATTGGCAGTCTATGCATATAATTTGAAGCAGCTGCTGGGTTCTTTTGCATACTTCAATTGCTGCCACAGAGAGAAGAGACTGCACTGTCAGCAGCCTGGTTCAAAGCAAGAGAGGCAACTTGGAGATTGTGCTCAGTTAATTAAATTGAAGTGGGGTTTGATTTCTCCTTTCATGTCATCTCTCTTTAGCAAGGCCACCGTGGGTGACAGAAAACTTAAAAGCAATAACGTTGGTTTATTTAGAGAGATTAGCTTTGGAAAGACTGTCGCTGCTTTTGTAATGGACATTTTCCAATGAAAATCAAGTATACTGCTCTGGGATCTAATAAGATTCATAGCAGAAAAAATGAGCAGAATTCTCCAAGTAAGTAGTTCATTACAGTTGTTTCTCTGAATCATCTCTGTGAACTTGCAGAGCACCAGAAAAGAACAGAAAGAAGCCATTCAGATAATATCTTGGTACTTACTCAGGAGAAATCAGCACTGTCCTCAATCCTTTCTGCAATCACTTGAGAATTATATTATATTATATTATATTTATTATATTAAATTATATTGCAAAATCAACCCTACACTCCCTCCCTTTATCTATAGCCCATCTTTCTCCCAAAATCTTGGACTAAAGGTGCCCATGTGAACTGGAACAACCAGGTCAGGTCAGCAGTTGTGTGTGTGTGCAAGTCTTCAAATTGCCTATCAATTTACAGAAACCCCATGAATTGCATAGAGTTTTCTTAGAAAATCAATACTCAGAAGTGGTTTGCCAATTCCTTCCTCTGAAATATAGCCTACAGCATCTGATATTTGTTGGCCACCTTCCATCCAAGTACTAACCAGTGCTGCCCCTGCTTAGCTTCCAAGATCAGACAGATTCTGGTGCCTTTAGGGTATTTAGGCTCAGATTTGGTTTATTTTATTGTGTAGCACTTGAACTTTATTGTCACACTTCATATTATGACTTGTATCTTTTTGAATCTTGCTGGTCATTGACCGAATAAAAACCTATCTAATCAGATTTGGTTTGCATAACAAAAAAAGATAGCAAACAAAAAGTCCCCAAACATTCTGACCCGTCTAGAAATCACTTGAAGGTGTCTTCCAAAATGCATCATGGGATGAAAGGCTCCACTTTTCTTATTACTTCCATCCAGACATACAGAACAAGGGTTTCTTTGTTTTTAGATGCTGGAGATAGCTGGTAAGACAGGCTTCTCTGCTCTCTTTTCTCTCCATTTTACTGTTCTCACATACTCAGTAAGGAATTCTGGAAACAGCTGCTGTTTACCTTGCCTGATGCAGGAAGGCTAAAGGCACACAAGGTTTTTTCCAACTCAAACTTGCATACACTTCCATACCTACGAGGGGGGTATCCTAAAGTTTTAATTATCACCTTTAAAATTTTTTGACAGAAGGTATGTCTTGATTTGTAGTTGTTAATTTATCTCTATGTAGTCACCATCCAGATTGACACATTTTCCCCAGCGTTTCTCGACCCTCCAAATACCGTTATTGTAGAAGTCTGCAGATTGTGACTTACAAGGATTTTACACTTTAGTCACTTCTGGTGCAGCCTGTCACAAAAATAAAGGATGCAATGAGCTGGTTTTCTCAAAATCGTGCACTTAGGAACCAATTGTGACACTGAAAAAATTCATCAATATACCATAATAACTTCCGGGTGATAATTATTACTTTATGATACTCCCTCATAAGGTGCAATCTGCAAACTTCTACAATATCAGGTATCCGGAGGGTCAAGAAACGCTGGGAAAAATGTGCAAATCTGGATGGTGACTACATAGAAATAAGTTAACAAGTACAAATAAAAAAAAAATTCTATCAATTTTTTAAAGGTGATAATTAAAACTTTAGGATACCCCCTCATATGTTGTGGTCTTCCTCTCTTCCTTCTGCCTTTCACTTTACTAAATATTATTTTTTCTAACAAGTAATTTCAGATAATGATCCGCCCAATGTGTAATAGCCTCATTTGGGTCATTTTGGCTTCTAGGGAAAATTCAGGCTTGATTTCCATTAGGATACATTTATTGATAATATTGGTAGTCCATGATATCTATAGAAATTTTCTCCAGCACCACATTTCAAGAAAGTTGATTTCTGTGTCTTCCCATCAGCTTTCTTCACTGTATTCACAATCATACATAAAAACTGAAAATAGTGAAAGATAATTAAAATGCATGGTTGTAATCCTAGTGAAAATAAACAACACTGAATTTAGTAGGACATGAATATGAATAAACATGGTTTTAGATTGTCCTTGTTAATGATCCTGCTAACTGTGAGAGAGCTTCTCATCATCAAGGACTTATCCATTGTTCCTCTTTATCAGTATTCCACTGAGTAAAAAATAACAAACATTTCTAAAATGTGTTGTCCATTTTATTTAGTGAATACACACACTTCAAAAACTATGTTCTATTTTTGGTTCCCTACCTTTTCCTCTTGTGTTTTAACAGCAAAATTAGCTACTGATTTCTCTCTTTGTTTCTTAATTTAGAAAGCAAATTGGACATCAACATCAATTCAAAGTATCTCGAATTGTCTGGCAATGAAGATACAACAATTGATTGCAAAATCATATCAATGACCAAGAGGGATTCTCTGTTAGGAGTTACTTGGTATTTTCTGCCACTTTCTCAAAAGGATGCAATTCCACTGATGATTTTAAGAACCAGTTACAGTAACATATTGGAATATGGGAACGCATTCAGTTCTCCTCGTCAGAAATCCCAATTTTATAGCAAGAAGGTTTCCAGCCTCCTGTACCAACTACTTATTCTGTCAGCAGATGATGAAGTCCAGGGTAAATATTATTGTGAAGCAGAAGAATGGATCTGGTTAATGGATAGCGGCTGGTACAGTCTCGGGAAGATGGAATCTGGAAAAACCACTGTGTACTTCAAGCTTTCAGGTAAATAATTTGTATTACATATAGATATTTTATATCCCATTTTTAAACATAAATAATAATAATAATAGTTTATTTATAATCCGCTCCTCTGTAAGAACACTTGGAGCGGAATACAGCATATTAAAAGACATGAATTAAAGCAAAGTTAAAATTAAAACAATCCCATAACCCACATTCCAACCTCCCACCCATTAAAAATAAATTAAATCAGCAATAAATTAAAAACTGTAGGATCTAAAAACAGTATAGGTGTATCCAGACCCCTTCTTATGGGGCCACATCATAAGTTGAGGGTCGGAGACATGGGAATAGGTGAAAAGCATAGTCTAAGTCCGGAGCCGGGGTCAAAGGTTTCAAGGGAAGGCCTGCCAAAAGAGATGTGTCTTTAAGGCTGTTTTAAAGCAGTCTCAAGATCTCATGAGACGCATCTCGTCCGGCAGACCGTTCCAGAGCTTGGGAGCGGTGGCAAAAAAAGCACTCTGGGAAGTCTGCATCAGCCTGGTCTTGATAGGCTTTAGCAGATTTCTCCCAAAGGATCAAAGTGTGCGGGGAGGATCATACGGGGAGAGGCAGTCCCTGAGATAAGATGGACCCAAGCCATGTAGGGCTTTAAAGGTTAAAACCAGCACCTTGTACTGTGGCCCGAAACTAATAGGCAGCCAGTGAAGAGATTTGAGCACTGGAGTTATGTAATCCCCAAGTCATTTTTAAATACAAAGTATTTAAATGACAGCTGTACATGGAGTTACATCAGTCGTAAAAACATTGCATTAGTATAACCAAAAACAATTGAAAGTTAAATGGTTGAACAAGTTAAAAATAAAAATTTGAAAATTGGTTAATTTGGGGAGAGGTGCAAAGCAAAGCACCCTCAGAGAAAGAGCCTATACCTAGGATGCTATATGTATATCTATTCTGTGCCTATATCTATCTATTCCATACCTAGTTACTACCCTATGACAACATCAGGCCCAAGTGAAAGGCCCCTGTGGCTGAACTTTCAATACATGAATAAGTTCAAATTGAAAGGCAGCCCCTGATAGGTTTATTAGGCCCAAAAGGTGCATGGTGTCTGATCTGATATTAAACCTCTCCTTCTCTATTCCTTTCTTTCAGTGTTTCCAGTGTAGGTCAGGAGCTTGCAGAATTAATTTAGAGCCAAACTAACAGTTGTTAGTTAAGGGTGCCACACTATCAGAAAGCCCATTATCTCCCCATATGACCTGCATGAGTCTTATAAGGGTCAGGAGAGGGCTTTCTCACCATCCTACCACATCTAGTGAGGCCACAGAAGAAAGCCCTGTCAGTGGCTGACCCTGGGCTATGAAACTCACTCCTGAAGGAGGCTTGGTGGCCCCCTCACTGCCCTCTTTTCATTGACAGACAAAAAACTTCTTACTTAAACAGTATTCAGCCTTTAACTGGTCGGTGCGAAAGGATGTGCAATGGATGTGCTGAGTTTTTTTAAAATTGAAATATGTGTTTATAGGGTTTTTTTATTTCTTTTAAATTAATGTCTTTAAAGTAATACTTTAACTGATGTTGTATCCCCAACAGAGTGTGAGGACCAATATGAGCAAGTGCATGAATCGTGCTATGTTTCTTCACTACAGTTTAGTGAGGCCACATACCTCAAGAATTGTACAAGTAACTTTTAAAATTTAACAGCTGCAAAGCAAAAGAGGTGACTTTTGTGATTTGTTGGCCTAAATTCAATGGTTAGTTCTGATTAGACTCATTCAATCAATGAGATTTATTTATTTATTTATTTATTTATTGCCTCACAATTCAACTATTGATTGAGTAGATCTGCTGTAGTTGGGACTAACCAACTGGATATCAGCCATTGCAAGCCTCTTGAGTCCCATTTTTGGAGAAAGGTGGGGTGTAAATTGAATCAAATCATTAAATAGTGTGCAGTGTCACTACTGCTGACACATTTGGCCAGACTGGATGAGTCCCTAGAATGATATTGAGTAAGTGAATATAGTATTACCTGTACTAAATTTTGTAATGTTGAAAGAAAAGAGATTGGAGACAAAGAGTAGTTGAGAATAAGCAAAGGGAATCAGAGAGAAATTTGTGAAGACAGATCTTTCCTCATGCACTATTTTCTGCATCAAAATGCCTCCTTCAAACAACAACAAAGCACATGAATTTTTTCACAATCAGCAAACAGCAACAAATTGAAAATAAGAGGCCAATGACACTCTCTTTTTCTCCTTCCACCTGTGCAAATACATGCATACGTTGCATACATACTAGTGAATGTACTTTATTATTATTATTATTATTATTATTATTAACCTTTATTTTTATAGCGCTGTAAATTTACACAGTGCTGTACATACAATCTTAAATTAGACGGATCTTGGTTTTATACAGGTTACAAAACTCCTTAGCTTTAATAAAACAACAGCAAAATCAGCACAGTTACACAGCTGTTAGAGTTAAGCACATTATGCCCAATTTGTCTGAATGAAGGCATAGCCACCAGCACCCTTAAATATCACCACTATGTGCAATTCACTGCATAGAGAAAGGATTCTTGTGTAATTTTTCCTTGGACTACTCTCCTATCAATTCAAACTATATATACTATAAGCCTATGTTCTGATTAGGGAAGTTTGCTACTTAATAACTAAGGATGGTATTATGAGCTTTAAACAGAGAGATTTAAATAAATTAAATTTGTGTTTTTTAAAATAACCCCAAAGTGCAAACTAGGATCTCGGAAAATTAGTTGTACTCCATATTTCAGATGTCTAAGTTTTATGGCCATGGAGCAGGCCATAAAACATAAAACTGAATGACAAATGTACAGGACAAAAACATTGTTTAACACAAACACATACCATAATGCCACTATTCTGTTTAAATGTACACATTCCAGCATTTCAGCTGCGCTTTGTACTTCTTGGGAGTCCCAGAACATCATTGTACACCACTCAATGATGATATTACCAGCTTGACATTATATTCTTTTTTCTTAAAAGTACCTTTTCAAGCTCTGCTCATAGATCACTTACATAATATATAGTTTATTTCTTAGATGTGAGTTTGTTCAAAATCTGGTCAAGAGACTTTTCTTAAAAAAAAAAAAAAGCCAGCTTGTTGGCTGTTATATGTTATTGGGCATCTCTCCCTTCTAATAAACACAATGCCCCATGCTTATTGAAATGTAAACCAAATTACTCCACCCAGAAATGTGAGCATGTTCATAGGAAGCCAAGATTTTCAAACAATGCCCTCCATATTTAGAGATGTCCAAAAAGGGAGGAGGACCCTAATGAGGACTGAGCATGGTCAGTGGCTACCAGTAGCCACAGGATGTTGAGTGTTAGGTTGGAAGAGAAAAATGGAAAGCTGGAACTGCAGGGGAGAGAAATCAACTGCCTCCTATTACAACTTTTTATAGTATCCTGGAGGAAGACATTGTTGGCTCGCCCAAACTCTGAACAGCAGTGCTCCAGTTAGACTAGGAAAGAGGATATAGTGGAAATTTTTGTTGTGTCTTGCAACATTTGTTTATTATCTATTAGGTTGCAACTTGAGAACAAGCTTATGATCAAAGGATAATTAAGGGTGCGGTTCTGGCCATGCTAATTTGGAAATGAATTATCTCATTGATGGGACATACTTTATAGTGGTAGTCTCTTCAGTGTTGTATTTACAGCCTACTTAGAATAACATGGCTGAATAGTAATAAATAGTTCTACTCTGGAAGGGCTTTTAAAAATACTATTTTAAAAAACAATGCCAGGGATATGATAATAAATCAGCCAAATCCATTGTCTTTAGTGAAGCAGTGTTAATAACTACTTTGGAGAAGAATATATTTAATCAAAACTATATTTCCAATCCTTTTGTGTGTATGTGTGTGGCATATATGATTAACCTAGCAAGGATGATAGACTTTCACAATTGCCCTGGAGTCTTTGCCCCTAAAGATGGGACAAGAGTCTGTTTCATTTGTCTTCCCTTGTGTCTGTAAGGGAGTGTCTATCTATTACCTACCAATAATGCCATAGATTATCCAGATAGGAAACAAACAGTACCTGGGAATTCTATTTGCAAGTAGATCTACTTTAAAACAACAGGATATGTTGAAAGGTTTGTCCCAGGTAACCTGAAGCTATTCCAAACTTAACTAAAGAAGTGTGAGTTCTCACAGTATAGCTTACTGGGTTTTGCTGGTTGCTGTTGCCTCCATGTCCACTCATTCCATTCTTTTTTTTTTTTTGGGGGGGGGGGGTTACTTGTAGCAATTTTCTGGATCTGTCTTAACTATTTTCCAAAAGTATTTTTTAAAACCAGGAGCATGGTTTGCTCAGGGCTTAAAGGCAATTTTTCTCTTTTCCCTTTCCCCATTTTATTTAGAGTTGTGGCTCTATAATGCAAAAGACCTATTTCATTGATTCATTGATGTGATATATGAAAAGTATTTCAATATGCCTCAGAAATCAAAACAAAACACACTAGAGATTGGGAATAAAATGTTGTGACTGGTGCCAGGAACTGCCAAAAGAAAAATGTTGGAGATGACAAAAACATTATTTTTTGTGGGTTTTTCGGGCTATGTGGCCATGTTCTAGAAGAGTTTATTCCTGATGTTTAAGATGCCAGCCACAGATGCTGGCAAAACGTCAGGAATAAACTCTTCTAGAACATGGTCACATAGCCTGAAAAGCCACAAGAAACTATGGATGCCGGCTATGAAAACCTTCAACTTCGCAACAAAAACATTATTTAAGATATTTAATACTGGAACTTCCCAACACATATATCTCATCTGCAGGAGTTCATGGCCTGACTCCTTGTTCCAAACATCACTTGCTCATGAGTAAGCCCAGACTGCTATTTCAAGCAGAAACTTAAGGCTTCCTCACAATGTTTGTTTAGACACTGTAAAGAAGTTCATTTTTTAAAGTCAATGACTTCCTTAAAATAAAACCCAGACAAGAAGACTAACCATATCTGTGGCTCTGTCAAAAGTATGGAATGCCTACTTCTAGAACATCATTGATCATATTTTTAAATGAGGCCACCTGACAAATAACCTCACTAGAGTGCACCACCTTTTAGTTGTGATTATTCCCTATAACTCCTTTTCTTGTTTGCCACCAGAAAATAAACCATGCATCGAAAGGACAAACCATAGTATCACCACCACTGAAAATGAGGATGTGACTCTGAAATGTATTCTGCAAAGCACAATACAGCCCACCTCCCGCTTTTCAGTCAGCTGGTTTAAAGTATCAGAACATTTTAATGTTGAAACCCTGGTGGAAATCAAAAGTAATGGTATTATTCAATATGGCAATGTGACTATGGCAAGGAGGTTACAACCTCACTGCCATTCGGTTGGCAAATTTCATCTGACACTGCAGAATGTGGAGATGATGGATGCTGGGCTGTTTTACTGCCAGGTGGAAGAATGGCAGGCAGCCAACAGTAGCAATGATCAAGTTCAGCATGCATCAGGCCAGTCAGGATACAGCAATCTTGTTGTGCTTCCTTCAGGTAATTTTCAACACATTCTTGTTGGTTTATTATCTTTGATGGGGAACTCTTCAGCTTTACATCTGATTTAAAGGTGATCCTGAGGAAGTCAAGTTAAAATGCACACCCACACAAGGCATTGTGAGTCCCAAATCACCTGGTGAGTATTTAAGGATATTTTGGAGAAATCTCTGTTGGAACTATGCTCCCCTTATAGAGAGGCCCAAAGAAGGTCAAACTAGTTGATATACTTAGCTAAAATTTACAAAAAGGTGCTTAGTCATGTGGTGAAAGACTTAGGTTTATCATACGAGGGGTATCCAAAAGTTTTAACAATTACCTTTTTTTATAAAATGACAGAAAGTTTGTTTTGATTTGTAGTTGTTAACTTATGTCTATGTAGTCACTATCTAGATTTATACATTTTTCCCAGTGTATCTTGGCCCTCCAAATACCTGATATTGTAGAAATCTGCAGATTGCGACTCATGAGGGGGGGATCGTAATGTAATAATTATAACCCAGATGTTATAATGGCATATTGATGAAATTTTGTCAGTGTCATTATTGGTCCCTAAGTGCACATTGCTGAGAAAATCAGCCCATTGCGTCCTTTATTTTTGTGACTGGGTCAACCAGAAGTGACTAAAGTGTAAAATACTCATCAGGTGCAATCTGCAGGCTTCTATAATATCAGGTATTTGGAGGGTCAAGATACACTGGGAAAAATGTATAAATCTAGATAGTGACTACATAGAGATAAGTTAACAACTACAAATCAAAACAAACTTTCTGTCAATTTTTTAAAAAGGTGATCATTAAAACTTTTGGATACCCCCTCATAACACATGCTTTCACTCAACTACACATTTTGTATTTAGTGTGTATTGTTTTGAGAGTGGTCATTAGAAGATAATTATGAATTTCATTATCAAATCTGATGGCTGAAGCATGTATGAGGTTTTCTGTATCTCCATTGTTAGAAGGAAAATGTGTTCATGACAAAGACTATGAATTCCATTTAATATCTGGTTTGACCCCAAGACAATGGGAAAGAACATATACTCTTACAACAGATGATATAGTCATTCCCTTCTTGCTGTATCCTTCGTACTTTTGTTTCTGATACTTAGTCATACTGAGAAAGGAAGGAAGGGAGGAAGGGAGGAAGGGAAAGGAAAGGAAAGGAAAGGAAAAAGGAAAGGAAATTGTGGTGGGATTTGATTGCGGAACTAAGACAGCTCTAGGTAATGAGATTAAACCAGAGGAAGGCTTGCTAGTAGAGACAGAGAAGAAAGACAAGGGGCTAAAACAGATGGCTGAAAAAAACCCATCTCTGGGTTTCATCAGAATAAGGCATTTACATGCTGCATGCTCTGATGATGCCTGGAAGCCAGGCGGCTGCTCAGAAATGGGCTGCTTTAAGACACTCCAGCAGCATGAGGTTTGCATGCTGCATGCCACCAGAGTATCTTGGCCACCTTGGGCTTGCAGTGGGACAGGGAAAGATGGCTCTTTCCTAGCCCAAAAAGGAGCAAATCTTTCCCACTCCTATTTGGGCCAGGTTCAAAGTGGATTTGGGCTGTGGTGTATGTTTGCCGCTGCCCCAATCCATCATTGGTGAGGGTGGCTTCAAGCTGTCCCTTTTTGCTGATCTGTTCTGGCCAAAAGTGACATTCTAGCCTTACATTGTGTTGAGAGATAAATAAGAGCTGTACAAGAGTAGAATACACTCTTTCAGAGTGTGGCACAGTCTCTTGGGAAGTTTTTAAACAGAGGCTGGATGGCCATCTGTTGAGAGTTCTTTGATTGTGTATTCCTTCATGGCAAGGGGTTGGACTGGATGGCCCTTGTGGTCTCTTCCAATGCTATGATTTTATTATCCTGAGACTGTAGGCTTTAATTTTTCATTTTGCAGCCAAATAATGGGGAATGGGGTTGAAAGAGCAGCTCAGAGATCCTAGACACTGCACTGGGGCCTTTGCAGACTCTGCACAGTTTTATGTTCTCCAACATTTCACATATGAAAACTGAGAGTGATGTGACCAGGCAACATCAAGATGTGGTTAAGATGGCAAAAGTTATTAATGAGGAGGAACACACCATTTAGGAGAGGTTGCAGCAAATTTGCTCTTGTCTGAATTTACAGATAAAGACAAGATTCCAACCCAAGTCAGTTAATTCAGTGAAAACTACTTTTGTATTTTGAACTCAGTATGACTTAATTGAAGTAAGCTGTAGATAGAATCGGTTGTCATTGTTGTTTCTTTTCTTTGTTTTTTGCAGATTCAAGTAGTTCTTCCCAGATTTGTTCTCCTCAATGGCTATACCACTTCATTTTATTCTGCCCTCTAGTTCTGTTCCTTACCCTCACAACTATTTTCCTCATGTTGTACTTCAGAAGAAAACATGTTCAGAAGGGAAAAATTGCTTTGGAGCAAAACAAAACTTCTGGTGAAGAGCTTGACATGCTGGCACCAACCACTTGGACCCAGTAAAAAGTAACAGCATGGCTGAGGATGAATCCAGTAGCTTGAAGAGCAATGAAATGGACTGACTCTTGAAGGAGTAGATAATGCCACCTGGGGCTGTATGGAAGGAGTGGGAATTTTGTAGCTTCCAACAGTTCTCACCATTGATTCAGCTGGGTCTGTAGTCAAAACATTTGTGAGGGGGGTTCACATAATTCCCACTTTTTGCAGTATAGAGTGCATATGTCTGTTTTGTTCTCTTGATTGTGACACTGGAATGCCTCCAACAGGAGTGAAAGTAGCTCCAGTCAATGCTAGGTTTTTGTTGCCCGCTCCCATTTCATGGCAGTGTTTTTAGGTCTTCCAAGTTGCCACCTCCCACCTGTTCCACCCCTCTGAATTCAAAAAGGGAGTAGTTTTTTGAATTCTACTATTTACTTTCAAAGACAAGTGTTTAACAGAGCAATCCTATGCACATTTATTCAGAAGATGAGGTCATGTAGGACTTTACAGCCTAAATCCTAAGTCATAAGAATTTTTTTACATCCTTAAAGAATTAATTTTGCTCATTTTTTTTAAAATGAGTTTTAAAAAATTCATTGTGATATTTCTTCTGTACAATTTAATAAGGCCAAAGCTCTTTAATAATACATAAGTATATTTTGGAAGTTAACAGTGATCTGTTGACTCACCGGTCAACATTTCATTCAACAGGTCTACTCTAGGTGGGACTAATCAACAGGAGGCCAGCCATTATGTTACAGTAGTAAACAACAGTTGTTGCTGGCAAAAGGGTTAACTATAAGTAACTGGTTGTTGTAACTAGTTACCTCAAAATTATTAATGTATTCAAGGGCATACTTTTTGTATGTTCACATGTATATGTAAAGGCTTTCATGAGAATCACTCTGTCTAAAATCAGCAGGGCCATGCTTCCTTTATCTTGCTGACTGAGTGCTTGGAGAGCTACCATTGACTGATGTTATTTTGAGAAGGGTGCAATTTTTGGCAATGTGATCCTTTTTGTCACAGCAGCAAAGTTCTGATTGGTTCTTGGGTGAACATTTCATCTAGTCATTGTATTGACTAAGTAATTTGATCCACTTGAATTTTGAGTAAGAAGAGAGGTTGAGGCCCTCTGTTTGATACACTCTCTTCTAAGGTATTCAAATGCTTCCTCAAATTTAATAGATCTTAGCTCATCCAGCACAGAGATAAAAGAAACTGCTTTCTTAATGTTCCAGTAAGAAATCCCACCTTTTACTCATCACTTTCATGAAATCTGTTTAAGTTCAGTTTATGTCTGCTGGGCTTACAGTTGAGCATATACAGTAGATCTTGCAAGCAAAGCAACTGATGTTCTAGGCAAAAGCTAAACAATTTGCCAGCCCACTCCACCCCACCCAAACAAAACAAACAGCTTCATTTGTATACTGCTTCATACCACCTAAGGAGTGTCTAAGTGGTTTACAACTGTAAGCTACTTGCCCCCAATAATCTGGGTACTCATTTTAGCAACCTTGGAAGGATGTAAGCCTGAGTCGAGCTTGAGCCCTTTTGCTGGTCTTGAACTCGCAACCTTATGGTTTTGAATGAGTGGTTGCAGTACAGGCATTTAACCATTGTGCCACCAGGGCTCCTACCCACCCACCCACCCAAATCAAACTTAATCTTCTTCATAATGTATATAAAAGTAGTTATACTCATAAATACTTGTGCATAGTCAACGTAGGTCCATCTTCTTGAGGCAGGTAAGGGGGGGAAGAATACTATATTGTACTAGGATAGTTGGAACATCTCACCCGGAGATAGATTTTTCCACACATGCTTCATGGAGGGCAGGGCAAGGAGAGGGAGGACAATTTGTGAGACCAGATGAGACCCCAGAGAACAAAGAAAAGCCTAATAAGTACAGGTGTGCATGTGCCTGGTTCCAATCCAGGCCACTGCCACATTTGAGGGGGGGGGGTGTTGTCTAAATGCCATGCACCCTACATGGCCTGAAGCTACATCATTTTGTGTGTGTATTACGGGCATAAAAGAACTGTGTAGAATGCTAAAAGAATGTCTAAACCTAGGTTGAAAAATCAAGAATATAGAGGAATATAGCTTATGCAGAAGCAATCTCTGGGAAAAGTGATCTTTTGCTGAGCTAGTCAATGAGAAGCAGAAGATGGACTTCTCTTCCATCCTAGCTATTTTTAAAGAGGTAAATAAGGGGTCTCCAGAGAGGTAAAAAAATAAAGAGGGAGAAGCACCTGTATACAGTCAGCCCTCTGTATTCACAGATTCTTTATCCACAGAAATGGTATCCCCACCCCAGGTACTTTCTCCTTTGCTGAGTTGGAGGTCTCCCTGTTAGGATTCCCCCCCCCCCGGCTGCAGCAAGCTGAGAGGGGTGCACTGGGTCCTCCTCACCATGCAGGCAGAGAGGGGCTCTACCGGGTGTCACCCCTTTTTGGAAGTGTTACCCAGTGCAGGCCACACACCCCTACCCCCTAGTGACACCACTGATCAATGGTTTCAACTATTTGTGGCTAGAATACACACATACAGAGAGAGAGAGAGAGACCTTCCCTCACACGGGGGATCAGTTTCAGATCCCCCCCATATAAGGGGAATTCCGTGTATGCTCACACCCCATTGAAAACAATGGGGTGCATGCTCATGGCAGGACACAGCACGTGTGCCATATGTGTGATTGTTAGTGTGCCCATATACAGCACGGGTGCACTGGATGGTTGAATCCATGGATCAGTGGTGTCATTAGGGTGTGTGTGTGTGTGTGTGGCCTGCATTGGATAACACCTCAAAAGAGGAGTGACTCCAAAAAGCAGACCTTGATTTTGCTGTTTTATATAAGAAACATCATTTTACTATGCCATTGTATTTAATGAGACTTGAGCTTGCATGGATTTTGGTACCCACAGGGAGATACAGGAACTAAACCCTAATGGATACCAAAGCCCCACTGTATTTGGATTCCCTTCTTAATATAAATCGATACTATTTGGCTTTTTCTGTAACCCCTTGGTCTATGTTATTTGGCTTTTCCTTCAAGCCCTTGGGTTCTGAATTACTGTTGCTATTAAGAATGTGTCTCACCTCCCATTGTGCATCGGTCTCATTCTGCAAGTATCACTTTGCTGGCTCTGCTATAGAGTAATGTAAGAGCAGTTCTCTTCAGGATATGGATTTTATAAAACTGCCCAGTTCTAATTCCTGCATAGGAAAGTTCACTTACCAAGACATAACTTCCATACAGGATTTCGGTGGACATTTTCAGGTGGGGGGGGGGGTCTTTGTAACTTCAAATGGAGAAGCTCAATTTTATTACCTCTGTTTAATTGCCCTTGTTCTCATTCTTACAACCACAGGGAAGGATGAATCTCATTTATTATCTATACTGACTTCCTAAATACACAGATCAGAATCTAGATGCTGACACCACAACATTCTCACTTTATTTCCCCTGTATGCTATTTTACTATCTCTGTCTGAAGAAGAAGGCCGTGAAGCTTCAAAAATGGGTGTGATGTATTTTATATGTTTTGGTTGGCATGACAGAGGTATTCCCACAGCATAGGTTTTAGACCTTGCTCAGGGTTTTGTTGTTGTTTTATGTCCAACACAGCTGCCCTTGCAAGATATTAAACAGCTCACAATTTTCTGCCCTTTCACAACATGCCTACACCAGAGCTTGGAAATGTTAATTTTTCTTTATATTTTAACTACCAGCTGAGGAGATTTTTGGAATTGTTGTCCAAAAATGGTAAGCTGCTTGATCCAGACATCTCACTCTGCCCATGTAGACAGCTGGCTGCTGTAAAAATTGGGACAATCTTGCCTGACAGCCCTGAGTTATGTGGAAGACCCCAAATTGAAAGGGTCACTGAGAGAGAGAGAGAGAGAGAGAGAGAGAGAGAGAGATTCAAAATGCCTCTAGTCAAAGGGGATTCCAGCAGGTCAGCAGCAAAAAACCCAGCCAACCAATAGGCCTGACAGGACTGTCACTGTGCTGGAGCAGATAAAGAAGAAGAAAGGGAAAGACAGGGTGATCCACAGTCTCCAGGGCTGTCAATCCAGCATGAAAATTCTCAGTCAGAGGAGAGTAGTTCCGTTATTTTGTTTAAAAGCACAGGGGAATGCACTGGTAATAACAAGAGCAGGATAGAAAGAGCCCCAAAGGGGTTAGGGGACTGTTGCTGCTTTTGTGTCCCTCTGATGGAGGGAGGAGGTTAATACCAGAGTATGGTGCACTGTCCAATTTGGAAGAGAAGGGCCATGACCAATTGGTGTTAAATGTGGCAATAATGTGTCACGCGGAGGCCACAGGATAAAAGAGAGCGCCAGCCTGAACTGTAGCAGATTTCATTCTCTTGGTAATGAGTGAAATGTACAGTGGCAATGAAATCGAAGGGAAATGCCATGAGATTCTAATTTCTCTTTGCGCTGTTGTTGCCACTGCTTTGATCTAGAGCAAGGGCCTATTTTAAATTGCAAACGGATACAAGTAAGATAGCATCCAGCCACTGGCTTAGGGGCTTAATGAAGTGGGGCATACGCTTCAGTTCGATAATGTTTGGAGAGGCTGGAATTCAGAGACAAGATTACTAAGGTCTAAAGGAGTAAGGGAGGTGTTTTGGACATGGGGGAAAAGATGGGAACCTGGCAGGATATTTCTCATCAGTTAGCAAGGTAGCACAAGGAGAATATTTATTGCATTCGTCCTTGGCTTTTCCTTGGCATAGCAAGTTAAAATCAACTAACAGGATTTGCATAAAGATAATGAATTATTAAAATTAATGAAAGGAGATAGTGAGTAACATATCCACGGACTACTTATGGAACACAAAGTATTGCTAACATGGGAAAAATAATGTCACATAATCTTACTGATGGAAAGAGAAAATAAAATTTATGTTAGGAATATTTCTCATATTTACATGTCTCTAACAATCTGACAAAATGGATTCCCCACACTTTCCCCCTGGATTGCACAGCCTTTATAGAAAAAAAAGAAACTGTCAAGTGATATAGCAGTTAGTTGTTTGGAGAAAAAAAAACCAACCAAACAAACAAAGGCCAGCTTCCTCTTTGTGTCCTTATGTCTTTAGAAAGGGATCCAAGTAATGCTGTCAGTTTTATTAAGGTTTTAATCTAGATATCAGAGGTTCACAACAAAGTGTATCACCTGGGCTGCTGAGGAAATTCTGTCCAGTGATGCTTTGGGATGGATCAATGGAGCTTAGTGTATGACTCCTTGAATTGGGTGGTGGGGTGTGTGTCAGGAAATAATTTCCTAAAAGAAAAAAAATGAATAATGATGATTTACAGGTTCTTGCTGAAAGGAAATGACCCATTTTGTACCTCTCAAGACTCCAGAGACAAAATAACAATTTGCCTTAAAATGTTGCTCATTTGTAAAGTTTGCCAGTGTGTTTTGGAGAATCAAAGATACATGAAACCATGTGTATCTGTGAAATTGTGAGTACCTAAGAATGCAAACCAGTGAAGTCCCACAGGCTGCAGCAATTAAAAAAAAAAAAAAAACCAAAACATCAATGATTCTATGATTCTATGATTTGTTGGCAATCCTGATCTCAAATCTCACTGTTCCTTTGAGTACATTCCTATCACACAGGATTTACTGATTTGACCATGTGCTACCATCTGCATTTACTTTTGTAAGATTTAAGGCTATTATTAAATACTTCTAAAATTATTTTTCTGCTGATACAAAGAACAGGGATTGTTTTCTCCCCATGTCTTTCTAGACTGTTCAACAGAGAGTTTAGGCCTTAGTCTAGCCAGTAGTGTCATATGAGGGGTGCAGGAACACCAGTGCTCTTCTGCCTTTTGTCACAAATAGGCTGTGGCATTTGCCCTCTTGCTTAACAGAGGAAATTACAGTGGGCCCTTGGTATCCACTGTGGTTTGGTTCCAGGACCTCCAGTGGACATGATTTGGATTCTTAGATCATGGGCTGCGGTTCCTTGAAGAGGGAATTCTGGCAAGGAATGGACTGCATCTCACGCCAATTGGCAGAAACGTTTTCGCCAACAGTCTGAAGAATCTGATCAGGAGGGCTTTAAACTGAGTTATAAGTGGAAGGGAGACAGCATTTTGGAAGGCAAAAGGGCTGGAATAAATACTGAAACTGACATAGAGGGAACAAGGCAAACAGTGCAAGGACCCAACTGTAGGGGGCAAAAAAAGTGCGCAGGCAGCAAGTAAAGGGGACACATGGTCTTAGATGTCTCGCAGGATGAACTTGAACTCCTAGCACAACAAGGGGAATATTATATAATAGGCATCACTGAAACCTGGTGGAATGAGTCTCATGATTGGAATGTAGAAATAGAGGGGTATAATCTTTTTAAGAAAAACAGGCCAAACAAGAAAGGAGGAGGAATAGCATTATATGTGAGGGATATTTACACCTGTGAAGAGATCCAGGACATCAATACTGGAAGCCAAGTGGAGAGCATCTGGATAAAAATTAGAGGAGAGGAAAACAACAGGGATGTTACTGTGGGAGTCTACTACAGACCCCCAACTCAGGCAGAGGAATTGGATGATGCCTTTCTAGAACAGATGACCACACATTCAGATAGGAGAAATATAGTAGTAATGGGTGACTTCAACTATCCTGACATTTGCTGGAATTCAAATTCTGCCAAATCATCAAGGTCTAGCAAATTGCTCACTTGCTTGGAAGACAATTTCATTGTGCAAAAGGTGGAAGAGGCAACAAGGGAGTCAGCTATTTTGGATCTGATCTTAACCAACAGGGAAGACCTAGTTGATGGGATGCAAGTGGTGGGATCCTTAGGTGGGAGTGACCATGTTCTCCTGGAGTTTGTTATACAGTGGAAAGGTGAAGCTAAGCATAGTCAGACACGCATTCTAGACTTTAGGAAAGCTGATTTCAATAAACATAGAGAAATATTAGGGGTGATCCCATGGTCAGGTACACTAAAAGAGAAGGGAGTTCAAGAGGGATGGGAGTTCCTCAAAAGGGAGATACTGAAGGCACAATTTCAAATAGTTCCAATGAGGAAGAAAAATGGGAGATGTCTCAAGAAACAAGGATGGATGACTAAGAAACTTTCAACTGAGCTAAGTTTTAAATGGAACATGTATAAGAAATGGGAAAATGGGGAAATCACCAAACAGGAATTGAAACAAATAGCCAGCACATTTAGGGGTAAAGTCAGAAAAGCTAAAGCACAGTATGAACTCGGGCTTGCTAGAGAGGTTAAGAACAATAAAAGAGGCTTTTTTGGGTATGTCTGCAGTAAAAGGAAGAAGAAGGAAACGGTTGGGCCACTGCTTGCCGAAGATGACAAAATGCTCACAGGGGACAGAGAAAAGGCAGAATTACTTAACACCTTCTTTGCTTCAGTCTTCTCAGAAAAGGCAAAGGGTGCTCAACCTAAGGATAATGGAGCAGAAGACAGAATAGGAGAATTTCAGCACAGAATAAGTAAAGAGATAGTACAGGAATACCTGGTTAATCTAAATGAATACAAGTCTCCAGGACCAGATGAACTACATCCAAGGGTATTAAAAGAAGTGGCAAATGTAATATTGGAACCATTGGCAATAATCTTTGAGAACTCCTGGAGAACAGGAGAAGTCCCAGCAGACTGGAGGAGGGCAAACGTTGTCCCTGCCTTCAAAAAGGGGAAAAAAGAGGATCCCAACAATTATTGCCCATTTAGTCTGACATCAATTCCAGGAAAGATTCTGGAACAGATTATTAAAAAGAGAGTCTGTGGATATCTAGAAGATAATTCCATCATCACAAAAAGCCAACATGGGTTTCGGAGAAACAAGTCATGCCAAACAAACATGATCTCTTTTTTTGATAAAATCACCAGCTTGGTAGATAAAGGGAATGCTGTGGATGTAGTATATCTTGATTTCAGTAAGGCCTTTTACAAGGTTCCCCATGACATTCTTGCAAACAAGCTAGCAAAATGTGGACTAGACAAGGTAACCGTTATATGGATTTGTAACTGGTTGACTGACGAACCCAAAGGGTGCTCAACAATGGTTCCTTTTCATCCTGGAGAGAAGTGACCAGTGGGGTCCCACAGGGTTCTGTCCTGGGCCCAGTGATATTCAATATTTTTATTAATGACTTGGATGAAATTATTGAGGGGCTAGTTATCAAATTTGCAGATGACACCAAATTAGGAGGAGTAGCTAATATCCCAGAGGACAGGATCAAAATTCAATATGACCTGAATAGACTAGAAAGCTGGGCCAAAGCTAACAAAATGAAATTCAACACAGACAAATGTAAGGTTCTGCACTTAGGGAGGAAAAATGAAATGCACAGATATAGGATGGGGGATACCTTGCTGAATGAGACAACATGTGAAAAAGATCTAGGAGTCCAAGTCGACCACAAGTTGAACATGAGTCAACAGTGTGATGCAGCAGCTAAAAAGGCCAATGCAGTTTTAGGCTGCATCAATAGAAGTATAGTGTCTAGATCAAGGGAAGTAATAGTGCCACTCTATTCTGCTTTGGTCAGGCCCCACCTGGAATACTGTGTCCAGTTCTGGGCACCACAATTCAAAAAGGATGTAGAGAAACTGGAGCAGGTCCAAAGGAGGGCGACTAAAATGGTGAAGGGTCTGGAAACCAGGCCCTATGAGGAACAACTTAAGGAGCTGGGGATGTTTAGCCTGGAGAAGAGAAGGTTAAGAAGTGATATGATAGCCCTGTTTAAATACTTGAAGGGATGTCACATTGAAGAAGGAGCAAGCTTGTTTTCTGCTGCTCCAGAGAACAGGACCCGGAACAATGGATGCAAGCTCCAGGAAAAGAGATTCCACCTCAACATTAGGAGGAACTTCTTGAGAGTAAGGGCTGTTCGACAGTGGAACACACTCCCTCGGAGTGTGGTGGAGTCTCCTTTCTTAGAGGTCTTTAAGTAGAGGCTGGATGGCCATCTGTTGGGGATGCTTTGATGGAGAGTTCCTGCATGGCAGGAGGTTGGACTGGATGGCCCTTGTGGTCTCTTCCAACTCTGTGATTCTAGGATTCTATGAAAATCCATGGATGTTCTAGACCCATTAAATGCAATGGAAAGTGAAATGGTGTCCCTTATATAAAATCAAAGTTTGCTTTTTAGATATATATTGAATATTTTCAAGCCATGGATACTTGAATCCATGGGATAAAGAGGTAGTGGTTTAAGCACTAGATTACCACCCTGGAAACCAGGATTCATTTCCCCATTTGGCCATGGAAACCCAGTAGGTGACTCGGGACAAGTCACGCACTCTCAGTCCCCCAAAACCCCATGATAGATTCATCTTAGGGTGGCCATAAGTCAGAAATGACTTCAAGGCAAACAACAACAACAACAACAAATTAAGAATAGCCTGTGTCTGCAGTGAAGTAAATGTAGTTTTAACTGCAGGCTTAAATTTTACCAAGTGTTAAGTACTTGGGTTAGTAAGAGTATACAGTACTTACACTTTATTAAAAGAAAGACCTACATTTGCTTGAGTTTCTTGGTCACTGACCAACTTGCTCTTTGGATCATAGTAGTGATAATTTCCCCTTGGCTGCTAAAATGCATTAGACTTGGATATTACAGTCTGAGGGTACTGAGTGCTAATAGACTCTTCTCATTAGTGGTGAGTATAGTCACTTGAATACTCAGATGGCTGAGTACTTTATTGTTGTGTTAATTAACTCTTACTCTATTTACATTCAGATTTAAATTTACATTGGGTATTTTATTTTGCAGATGAATGCAGTAGTGATTATCAGATAATTAACTAGAAAACAGATAATGTAAAGAGGATGTAAGGTTGATTCCTAAAGGCTTCCTTGTGACTTCATCTTTTTATGGCCCACCAACATTTTAAGGATAGAATCAGTTTTTTAATATCATGCCTCTTAATTGCTTTTACTATATCTCTGTGCTTCTAAATAATTGCTTTTGTTAGAGCAGTTTATAGCTGTTTTATGTTTGGTATTTTTTATTATTCTCTTTTGGATTGTTTATACTCAGCTGAAATATTTGGGTAGATTATTAGGTCTGATCCGGAGGTTTATTTCTACCTTCTTCAGCTGCTGACTGTTGCATCAGGGCTAAACTGGATGGCCACTTACACATTGCTGAAATGAGAAAATGCTGCATAAAAAGAGGAGAGAGTATATATTTGTATATATTAATTTCTATGTTAAGATGTACATCAAACTGAACATCACACTACGCTGTTATTGCACTATTATTCCACTTCAACGGCTATCAACTTTACTCTCACATGAGCTCCTTCCTTGCCACAATTGTGCTAACGACAATATCAAATACCTGTGTGTGAGCAGCCATTATTACACTTATTGTCAATTGTGTGAATGGGGCTGTTCCTGTCATTGCTCTTTCTTCCACACTTCCCCTTAACCCTACATCTCTGCTGTTTGTCCTACTTAGCATGCCTTTCAAGGTTTTATTTATTTATTTATTTAATTTTAATGCCATTCTGGAGTTATGCTAATGCAATTTAAGTTTTTTTTAAAAGAAAAGAAAAGAAATGGACAAAAAAAAATAAAGAAAATCAGGCTGGTTGGATATAGTGAGGGACAGTGTGGGCCAGGGGAAAAGGAGGAGACTGTAATACCAGTTGACTGCCATTATTGCAATTGATGGGCAGCAACATTTTGCACAGGAGGTTTAATGGGACTGCCACACAATTGGGAACTTATTGATGCGGTTCCCCTGTCAGTGAAAAGTGACACCTTAACCAACCATGGGAGACTCAGCAACTATAGGTTGGAAGTGACATTGTCACTAATCATTATCATTGCCATGATAAGAATCGCCAAAGGCTCTATTTTACAACTATAATTGTGGTTTAAAAGTTTTATCTGATAGCCTACTATGGCAGCTTCCTGTGGAATTCTGGGATTTAAAATTTAGCCAGGAACACGTAGACTTCTCAGTCAGAGAGCTCTTTTGTTGTTGCTGCTATGTGCCTTCAAGTAGTTTCTGACTTATGGTAACCATTAGGCAAACTGCCACGGATGATTCTTGGCAAGTTTCTTCTGAGATGATTTGATATTACAATCCTTTGAATGTGAGAGAGTGTGACTTGCCTAAGGTCACCCAGTGGGTTTTTACATGGCTGAGCCAGGATGCGAACCCTTGTCTGCAGTGTTATAGCCAATGCTTAAACCACTACATATTACTAAACTACAACCCCGAGAATTCCTCAGGAGGCAGCTATAGCAGTTAAAGTGGAATAATAGAACTATAACAATGTTCCTTCTTTGGGTCCCAATCTTGGGAGAAATGCAAAATGATGATGATCATGATGATGATCATGATGATAAGATATTGACCTTAGGAATTATAGTTATACTTCAGTGTGTCATCATGGTGTGAGTAGGACTCTGGGATACCAGGGTTTGAATCCTCATTCAGCCCCAGAAACCCATTGGATAGCCTTGAATAAGTCATGTTCTCTCAGCCTTGAACAAGTCACATTCTCTCAGTTCTCTCAGACACCAATGGCAATCCTTCTGTTGCCAATAAAACTCTATGACGGAGTCACCAAGCACATGGCAATTTCAGTAGAAATGTATCTCATATATTGACAAAGAGTATGAGCATTGTTTCTGAGTGTTTGGTAGGGTTGCTAGATTGGATCCAGGACAGGGTTCCTGTAACTTTAATCTTTAACAGACCTTGGAGTAAGATGAGGTATTATAGAATTCCAGCAGGAGGGATAAAGGAACCTGTCCTCACCTTCCAAATCCCAATTTTCAGATACAGCCATCCCCTCCCAACATGACTATTGCCTTGCTAGTACTCTAGTAGAGTGTGTGTGTGTGTGAGAGAGAGAGAGAGAGAGAGAGAGAGAGAGAGAGAGAGAGACAGAGATGGGTTGGGGGTAGGGGAGTACAGGTACCTTTTCCCCTCTTAATGGAGTTTTGCAGTACCTTATCCTACTCCAAGATCTGTTAAGGATTAAAATTATAGGAGTTCAGTTTGGAATCTAATCCAGCCACCCAACTAATGATCAGTCTGCTGCCCAGTTTCTCATCTTTAATAGAAATTATATATATATATATATATATATATATATATATATATAGACCCTTCTCTCCTTTATCAGTTTTTTAAAATTAAATTAAAAAATTAAAATTAAATCAAAAATAGGACTTTTTACAGTGGACCATTCAAACATAAACCCGTTCTCTGTAAAATATGACACATGGCTACCCTAGGTCTGGGTAAAATTCTACCAAAACATCTTGCTGCTTGAAAACAGCTGCATTTCTGAAATAAAAATAAATAAAATAAAAGAGAAAGGTAGAAAAAAGACTCCAAAGTATCTCCACAGTGTTAGAAGAAAGAGAGAGAGAGAGAGAGAGAGAGAGAATCTTCTCAGTACAATTATAAGACTTTGTTATCTTTCACTACAATGAATCCTTCCTGGGATTCGTGGTTTGTTGAGGTTCCAAGAATTCTCTGCTAGAGAGCGTCAGTGCTGTAGTTCAAGGCAGTGCCCAGAGAATTCTAGGTACCTTACCAAATTATACATCTCATGAGTCCATATGGTGGAACCATAATATTTAAAATGATATGAGCTTGTGTAATGTGGACTCATTCTACAGCAGTGATGGGCAACTTTAGCTGTAATTGTAGCAGCATCCTGATATTACTGCAAGGTTTTTGCCACTCAATTTGCTGCCTGAATACATCCCGGGTCTATCCCTGCTTCCAGGAGTGCTCCGGCAGTCATTTTCTTAACTCAGAAAACTCCCAGATCCAAAAAGAGCCATGTGGAGCTCTTCTGCGTAAGCAGGGATGGACCCGGTTGTATTCAGATGACAAATTATGCAGCAAAAACTTGTGATAATATCAGGATCCCACCTAAATTAAGATTTAAGATGGGTAGAGGTAAATCAGTTCATTAAGCTATGGGAGAAGCTCCTTGTGTAGTCATGTTAAAGAGTTCAGGAAGAGGGGCTGCAACCTGTTGAAAAGGTGAACTTCCCCTCCTGGAGGTTCCCAGAAGAAATAATTCTCCCTCTCCCTTTTTTTGGTCAGAAAAATATGGCTTTTGCACCAGCTGTAATGAATTACAATTTGCTATTGTCTCAAACCACTGGCTGAACAGGAGATATGGGGGTTCCTTTCATTCCTTTTAATGCTAATGATCTGCACTTCAGATGAATTTTTGTGGAGTATTTTAGTTCATTTTAAATCCTGACCTTATGTGTAAAACATGATATCTTTCTCTAAAAGCATTAACCTTGAAGGAAGAGATTCTATAAAATCACTACATGTGCTTCTTCTGTTCTGAGAGACTCTTATACTTAGAAAGGTGGGAGCATGTTCTGGTGTTCAAATCAAATTTAACTCAAATATACGTTCCTTAGCTTTAAACCTGTTATTTTTCTTTCTCAGTAGATATTGCTACCATTTGTTTCCTTCTGCGCTTTGTGACATCCTTGATATTTGTCCACATATTCCCCACTTCTGTCTTTCCCTCATTAAAGCTAAATCTTCCTGTTCCCTTTCCTGATGTCTTGTCATTAAGACCCTTTATCATCTTCATAGCATACCAGTTTCCCCTCTCCTTTTGCTTGTCAACATCCTTCTTTGTATCCAGGACCAAATGCAGAACACCAGACAAGGTATCAATGTACCGAGCACTTCTGTGGCTTCATAAATATTGGATATAAAGCTTGTTTTTAATGCAGTCAAAGCTGGCATTGACCTAATTCTTTCGTGGTGCTCATTCATATGCTCTAAAACCTCTATGTGTCCCTGTGGATGAAATACTGTCTGTGCTTATGTTATGGTTAGGGACAGGGGCTGCTTTCCAGTGTTATTTGGCAGACCTGGTGGGGGGGGGGGGGAAGTACTTGGTTGGCTACAGCTTCCAGAATTCTCCAAACACCATGAGGCTCAGGGATTCTGGCAACTGTAGTCCAAAAAGCAATTTCCTCAAGCTCTGCATATTTACATGGCAACACATTCCTTAAGACTTCCTGCTTATGAACTTGGTAGTACCTTTAAGCACAATCACACTGACTTGTCTATCATTTCCTCAGCATCAATGAGTGGTGGGTTGGGACTCCACACACGGTTACAGCTTATCCTAAGTTGAGTTGTACTGTTTGTAAACAGAGCCTGGATCCCAGAGGGACACTTAAAAAAACAAAACATTTAATTGACAATTTAATGGTGGTTGGCACCCTGTTCAATAGTTGTGTGTGTATGTGCCTTCAAGTGTGTGTATGTGCCAAGTTGATTTCATGGTGATGTCATGAATTTAATAGGATTTTCTTAGGAAAGGAAAGCTCAAGGGTAGTTTTGTCAACTCCTTCCTCTGAAATATATCCTATAGCACCTGGTATTTGTTGGCGGTCTCCTAACCAAGTATTAACCAGGGCTGATCCTGCTTAGCTTCCATGATCATACAGAATCTCATGCATTTTGAATATTTAGGCTTTTCGACAGTTGTGATACTATAAGCTGGACTTACAATATCCTGGAGATTCACATTTATGATCATGAACAATCAAATGTGAACTCCAAAACCTACCTTTACAGCCTGCCAAGCTGGGTTTGGGGAAGTGCCATTGTCAGTCATAACTGTGAAGATGGAGCTCCATTATCATTGTTATGATGATATTTTAGCATCCGAGCCAGATATTTATATAAAAAAACATAAATCAGACTAGGGAAATTATCAAATTACAAAAAAAAAATGTGTCTTATCCCCGACGGGATACAGTCATATTTTGGATTGCAAGCAGGTTTTATTGCACTCAAAAACACCACTGCTACAGTGGGGCGACTGCAATCTGCATGCAGCCTTACTGATTTTCAAACACGAGAAGCTCCCGTCTTTGAAAACCAGCCAGCTAAGCAAAGCTAGGACCCAGGCTACATGTGTGTTGCAGTCACCCATTGGCAGCAGCTTCATTTTTGAGTGTGATAATATCCTCTTGCAATCTGAAATGCAACTGTTTCCTGTCAGGAATAAGATGTGTTGTTTTGTAATGCGACCATCACCTTAGCTTCCATGATTAGATGGGATCTGGTACCTTTTGGGTATTCGGGCTGTACAACAGTTATGATACTTGTAGGCTGGACTTACAATATTCTGGGGAATTTTCCTTCAATAAAACAAGCTTAGAATTTTTGTTTTTGGTATTCATACTAGACAACTTGATAGTAGTCAGTGGAATCCAAAGAGGATACAAATTGCTTCACAATATTAATAACAGACAAAAAATGGAACTGAACACCATGGGTGTCAGGGAGAGCCTGGATCCAGGTGTTTATAAAAAGCATCAGAGGTTTCAGCTTCCTCCTTCTTCTTTGGGTCCAGTTGAATGCTATCAAGTAGTCTAGTAGTGTGTGTGTGTGGTGTTTTCTTTTCTTTTTTTTAAAGCAGTAGCTAGATCTCCAAATGAACTGACAGCTGATGGCTTCCAGTCGGTGTGACAGTGAATCCCCCCTGGGTTTTAGCCTGATGTTTAAAGGAACCTGAACTTTGCGGGATAACGCTTAGCTGCTTGGATAGTTCCTTTAAAGCTCAGATGAAAGTCCAGAGTAGATATGAGAGCTCGCTGACATGGAAATCATCAGCCATCACTACCCATAGACCTCTTGCTGCTAAAACTGAGTCCCATGTCTGAAAATTGTACATGGGCACAGCTACCCTAGGCCGAATATTTTAGGATGTCGGCCATTTTAGAGTATGTGAAGTGGATGCATGCAGATGGGAGGGATAACAATGTTAGTAACATGACTGTTGGGAAAAGATTGCAATTCTCCGTGAGCCGGACACCCATGATCAGATCAAATTTAAGGCAAGTTCTTGGCCAGATTTCTCATTATCTCCTGTGTTCTACGTAAGTGCTTCTGTTGTTTGGGCTGGTTAACTTGTGAGAGGACTGTTCTTTGTATCTCATACAAAATGAACCAACATCAGTCTGAATTTTTCACTTCTTAGAGCTAAATCCAATTATTTGTCCAGACTAGAGTTGTCATTGTACTTGTGTACTTCAAGTTGGTTCCCACTTATGGTAACCCTACGACAAACATATCATGGGGTTTTCTTGGCAAGATATGTTCAGATTATACTTCCCTTTGCCTCTGCCTGAAGCTGAGAGACTGTGGCATGCCTAAGGTCACCCATGATTTCCATGGCTGAGGAGGGATTCAAACTCTGGTCTCCAGAGCTATAGTCCAACACTCAAACCACCTACACCACACTGGCTTTCTAGAATCATACAGAACTAACATTTGACTTAAACCTAACCCCAGTGATTCAGTGGGTTTAATTCAGTTGGAATTAACCATTAGGTGTACACTCTTGTGCCCTTTAACTAAGGTAAGTATCCCTAAATTGGGACAGGGAGTATGATATTTTAAAAGGCTTATCAGAGTACTTCCCAGTGCTGGCAGAGTATCATCTTCCAAATTCCAAGTAAAAAGTATCCAAGTATCTTAAAAATTAAAAGCTGTTTGTGTTTTGGCAGAAATTGCATGCTTTAAAATAAAGATTTGAATTCATGCTGCTAAACTACTCTGAAAAAACAAATTTACTCGCTGTTGCACTAAAATCATTTGCTTGGTGTAACATGCGTATCTTGATGTTTTCATCTGTCAGAACCTGGAAGCTTTGTTATGCAATTGTTCTGGGTGTCTTCCAAGCCACAGAGATAAATAAGGTCACACTTTTCATCTTCCATTGTAAAGATTTGATTGGCTTCTTTGCTTTTCAGACTCATCAGATTTCCAACTCCATTAACCTGCTGGATTTTATATGAGGAAAGCAGGAAAAGAAACTACCCTTTTTTGAAGCTTTGCATTACACTAGAGATTGTGTTGTTTTTTATTGCTTTGAACACTGATATAAACAGACAGTAGTACATTTCACAAAACAGGCAGAGGTACCCTCTAATCTTGTTTAACCATCAAGGGCAGATCATCAGTCTGAGAAGCTCTGGAAACATGGAGTCAGATTTGGGGCAGGCAACTCTCTCCATCCCAGATTATTGGGCACTAACTCCAATTATACCTCATTATTAGCTACAGTGGCTGGGATTGATGGGCATTGTATTCCAGCAATATCAGGAAGACCGCAAGTAGTTCATAAGTTGGATCAGATGTATTCAACAAAAGAACACAGATCCAGAACCTTTTGTTTTTAAAATATAATTTAATTATATTTTCTTTTGACAGAAATTTTAATGAACTACTGCTCACAGCAGTGGATAATGGACAATGCCTTATCCTCCTGCCCTATCCCTTTCTTTCTCTCTCTCTCTTTCCACTTTCCCCCCTTTTAAGTAGAACAAGGATGCTAAAATAAGGAACAGCTTCTCCACCAGTTGAAGAGGAGACAAGTCATAAGTCCCCCCCCCCAAAAAAACTTCTTGCTTTTATTTTCTAATCCCCCCAAAGGATAGAGTCCTACAAGTGATTGCCAGCTTCAAAAAGCTGAACAAATTCATAAGGAGAGAAACATTTTGCATGGTTTCTTTTGTCAATTTATTCATCCCATCCCAAAGGATTGCTTTTTTGGGGGGTCTTGATCTCAACATTTATATTTCTTTTCCATACTCTGCTAAGAAAGGCATGGGGAAAATTATTTGCTGACTAAGAGTTCAAAGTTAGCCTAGACAGCATGGCAGAACTGAACTGAACTGTGCCTCCTCCCAAAAGGTTCTTAAAGGAAAAGCAGTTTTGAGGGAAACTAGCTTTGGTGTGGGCAGGTATCGAATTGAAAAATGAAAAGAGAGGCAGGGAAAAGATTGAGAGGCCCTTTCCTCACCATCTTTGCTCCCCATGCTCTTTATTTTCGGGGGCGGGGAGGGGAAACCACCACACTTTTTAAAAAATGAGCCATCAATGTCCTTCATATACATGTGGCACAAAGGTTAGTGTTTTAAGCTAATTCTTGTAATATCCATAAATTTATCACAATCATAAAGCAGTTACTGAAAAGGCTGGCTGTCATTAGCCAAAGTGAGGCAGCTGCTTCAGAGCAGATTCATAAAGCAGACATTGGCTATTTGCTTTGCTATTGTTGTTGCATGTTTACAGTCAAGGATGTTGTCTATGGGAGATGCTTCAGGCACCAAAATGCCTTGGAACATTTCCTGTAAAATACTGCTGCTATTGTGTGCCTTCAATCATTTCTGACTAATGGCAACCAGTGGCATCACTAGTGGGATGCAGGGGATTTGCACTGCAGCAGGTGACACCCTAAAGGGGGTGGGGGTGGCACCACTGCTCCTCAAACACCTAACTTTTGGCAGAAATGGGTTGTGGCATTCACTTGCATCCTTTTAAGATGATTCAAGAGATGGTGGGAATGGAGGAAGCTCAGTGGGATGAGAAAGGATAGAAACACCCTCCCCCCATTTTAAACTAAAATTTCAAATTTCAAAATTTTAATTTTTTTTTATTTTTGAAAAAAAATATTTGGAAATATTCTTTAAAAATCACATTTTAACCAAATCTTCATCATGTATATATAAATACATTTAGATTGTGTGTATGATATTGTAATTTGAAGGTAAATTTTAATTTTGCTAAATAGCTTACAATTGTAAACCGCTTAGACACTCCTTAAGGGTATGAAGCGGTATATAAATGAAGCTGTTTGTTTTTTGTTTTGTTTTAGTTGATTATGTCACAACTATTAGCATTACATTCAGTAGTATAAGAGAATTACAATTTATGAGTAACATTAGTGCAAAAAAAATTACTAAGAATTCTGTTTGGCATGAAATGGGAGGAGGTCAATGGGGAGGGGGGATTACCACACCCGGTGACACCAACCCTAGGGGTGTCACTGATGGCGACTCTAAGGTAAACCTATCATGGGATTTCCTTGGCAAGAATTGTTCAGAGGAGGTTTTTGCCTTCCCCTGAGACTGAGAGCATGTGACTTGCCCAAGGTGTCTCAGTGGGTTTTGCGGTCAAACGGGAATCAAACCCTGGCCTCCAGAGTCATAGTCCAAAGCTCAAACCATTATGCTATGCTGGCTGTGGTGTCTAGGGTAGGGATGGTAAATTTCAATTTTTCTGGTTCCTTATGGACATTGAGAACAATGATACAGTTTTTGTCCCATAGCATTGAGAAATTCAGGATTTTCTCCCTGTTGATAACAGGAAACTGTGCTGCTTTTCTACAACACTGTGCAGTTTTCTTGAAACTGAAAACTTCACAGCTCTCCTCACAGAAAGGAAATTGTACAACAATCATAGGCTGCAGCTTCATTCAGACCATGTCTCTTTTCCTGCCACATAACATTTAATTTGTGCAGCCTTCAAACTTGCAAAAACAGTGCATGAAAAGACTGTGAATTCCTCTATAGTTTTTAAAAATCCTCTCTCTGTGTTGTTCAGGAACAAAAAGAAAAGAAAAGAAAAGAAAAGAAAAGAAAAGAAAAAAATTCCCACAAGTTGCAAGAGTTTCAACATATCATTTTCTTCCCCTGTAAGTTTCTTGGGGGTTTGGAAACACCAAATTTGATCCAATTGGAAAACTGTCAAATTTACATTTCATCCCTAGTCTAGGGCTGCAATTCTTCCAGTCATAGTTCTACTAACACTAGGATACATTTTGACCTTCTGTTTACTCTGTGCAAAGAGATCTCATGCATCTGAAAATGGGACCTTCCTATGAAAGACTGGAAGGACAAACAGTAATGAACATGTTTGGTGATGATATGGGAAAGGGCTTTCTTGGTACTTTCTTCTAGGCTGTGGAATTTTTTCTTACAGGAATCTAGGCTAGCTCTCTCTGCCTTTAGACAGGCTTTTTGGCCATGGTCTGGTTGTTGCAGAAATATTTTTTACTGGTTGTGGAAGGCAGGTTTGCTGTACTTTTTCCTAATTGGTCATGTTTTTAAATCCTATGTCCTATGAGGAGAGACTTGGGGAACTGGGTAAAGTTTCACATGGAAAAGAGAAGGTTAAGAGGTGATAAGATAGCCTTGTTTAAATATTTGAAGGGGTGTCATATTGAGGCTGGAGCAATCTTGTTTTCTGCTGCTTCAGAGAATATGACCCAGAACAACGGATGCAAGCTACAGGAAAAGAGATTCCAACTCAACATTAGGAAGAAATTCCTGACAGTGAAATATGCTGCCTTGGAGAGTGGTAGAGTCTCCTTCTTTGGAGGTTTTTAAACAGAGGCTGGATGGCTATCTGTTGGGAGTACCTCATGCTTGGCCAAGGGCCATCGTGGTCTCTTCCAACTGTATGATTCGATGATTCTATGAAAGATTACTTTGGGGCAATTTAACTCTTAGAATCCCCAGTTGACATGGAGACACTGAGTAGGGTCTATAAATGCAAATTTTCCAAGCTGTTTGGGAAATATAGTCTTGGTAGAGCAAAATAATGCTAAAAATTCTGCAGCATAGATTCCAATCATACATAGAGAGAGAAATTCCAGAGGAGCAAGCAGGATTCAGGAAAAAGGGGGCTCTAGAGACTACATTGCAAATATGCTATGGCTAATGGAGTGCACCAAAGAATTCAAAAAAAGAATCAGCATGTGTTTTATAGACTACAGTAAAGCATTGGATTGTATAGATCACAAAAAGCTATGGAATACACTCACAGACATGGGTGTGCCACGGCATCTGATAGACCTAATGAAGAATTTGTATCAAGGACAAGAGGCTACTATCAGAACAGAATTTGGGGAAACAGAGTAGTTCCCAATAGGCAAAGGGGTCAGGCAAGGCTGCATCCTATCACCTTACTTGTTTAATTTATATGCTGAAAACATCATAAGAAAACCAGAATTCGAATCAGAAAAAGGAGGAGTGAAGATAGTAGAAAGCAACATTAACAGCCTAAGATATGTGGATGACACCATATTATTAGCAAAAGACATTTAGGAATTGGAACAGTGAATAAGCAAGGTCAAAGATGAAAGTGTAAAAGGCAGGTCTGATAGTGAGCATAAAGAAAACAATAATAATGACCTCAGGAAAAAAAATACACAAATTTAATCTAGACAATAAAGAAATTAAAATAGTTAAAAGAATTCCATTATCTAGGATCAAACATTGACCAGAATGGAGACTGCAGTCACAAACTAAGAAGAAGGCTAGGAACAGGAAGGGCACCTATGAAAGAACTGGAAAAGATACTGAAGAGCAAAGACATACAACTGAGCACTAAAGTCAGAATCGTTCAGGCCATTGTATTCCCAGTTACCATGTATGGATGTGAAAGCTGGATAGTAAAGGAAGCAGACAGAAAGAAAATCAACTCATTTGAAATGTGGTGCTAGAGAAGAGTACTTAGGATACCATGGACAGCTACGAAGACATACAAATGGGTTCTTGAACAGGGGGAATGCAAGAGTTGCTCGGGGGGGGTCAAAACTTGGAGGGCCTGATCCGCCCTCTTGCTCTTCACAAACTTTTTTTTCCTCCTGGAGGGGATGAAAAGGGAGAAGGGTGCTTGGAGCCTGTGCCTGAGGGAGGAGGAGGAGGAGGAGAGCTATTTCCTTTTAAAATTTTAAAATATCAACATACATGAATATGTGAATGAAAATTCATACATAAACAAAATATTTTTATTCATATACTATGTCGAATGGGGGAGGGGCAATGTCTGCATGTAGATGCAAATGGGGCCATAGAGTAAAAAAACATAAGAACCACTGAAATATGAGTGAAGTGTACAATTCCATATGCTCCTTCTCAGGGATCTGTAATGGTTGGTTATTTGCTTGTTTATTGGATTCATACCTGCTTTTCTACCAAATGTCACTCAGAGCAGCCAGCCTAGAATGTTAACCAGGATAGTATTTTGTCTTTGAATGCAAAGGACCTGGTATTTACACCTTTTGAAGAAAACAGACTTTATTGAGAAATCAGTGATCTCTTATTTTTTTACTTTCTAAAAATCTAATCTAATTAGATCTCTCACCTTAAAGGATTTGAACTGAGACATCTATCTCTGTCCAAATGTGTTTCTCAGAAAACAAATACTACTGAATAAGGCTAAAATGAGTTGTTAAATGTTGAGGACTAGAGGAAAACTCAGGGAAGAAATATAGATTTCAGTGAGATGGAATGACTTGCTCCATAAAGAACTAGGACGTATTGCCTAGGAATCACGGCTTAAATGGAATGAAATGCTGTGAGGCTGAGAATCTTGGTTAATAGCTATTTTAAAAAGGAGGCAGTGGATTGGTACCACCTGATAATGAATATGGAGTGTAGTATATCTACTTTTTCTTGTGACTTGAATATCTGGCACAGAAGGAAGAGATCTTTGTATATTTTAAACTCCTTTCTTTGTGTCAGAGGAAAGAGAAATCATCTCTTTTCGTGGAAAGGGAAGTGTGATTGTGGGCACTGTATGCACATTGACCTGTCCTTATATACCTGGGAAGCAGGGATGTAGCTATGTGAATGGGTTTAAAATGAGGGCATTGCATCCTCCAATAAAACATATGCTCCTGTGAATGAATGTTTTCTTTAGTCCTCAAATTTCTTGCATTATATAGATTCAAATGTTGAAAATGGTTTACACCTGCAGTGCCTATATGAAGGGGTGCCCTGGTGAAGCAGTGGTTAAATGCTGGTACTGCAGCCACAATGTTGTAAGTTTGATCCTAGAGAAGGGCTCCAAGGTCCACTCAGCCTTCCATCCTTTCATAGGTTGGTAAAATGAATACCCAGATTGTTGGGGATATTGGCCCACATATTGTAAACTGCTTAGGGAATGCTAGTTCAATGATAGGCAGTATAAAAATATATTTCCTATTGTTATTGCTATTATATTTTATCTGTTCCCATTCCCTTGGTATCTTTGCCTGCCATCTTTCTGCTGAGACTGTATTTCTAAATGCTCAAATGAAGTTTTAAATTACACCAATTCTACACATTTGGGGACAGAAGGAACATTTATTTGGGAATGGCAGAATTCTTATTTGTGGGGCAAATGTCCTCATTCCCTTCTTGAACCACTGTACCTCTGCTAGGAAGCTTTCTCTTTCAGGACTTAATTCTGCAGAAAGTGTCCTTTGTATATACCAAGAATAGGGAAACTTTGACCCTCCATAATCCCTTACCTTTGACCATAGTAGCTGGGGCTGCTGGGAACTGAAATCCCAAAGGGTCTCTATCTACCCTATGTGTGGACATGAACACACGGGATTTTTTTTTTTTTAACCTAAAGATTATGGATGTCAAGCACAGATAATTTTGCTCTTTCCTCCTCCACAGTTTCATATGATGTCTATGGAAGGGTGTTCAAAAGAATGTTTTGGACTGTTTAGAAAAATGTAACATTTAAATCATATCCACCCCTTGTTACATTGTTTTTATTGCTGCACTAAGAGATCTGAACTACTGGGGATATAGTGTAGGGTGGTTATGTTTAAAAGTATGACACCTTTTTCATGACTTTGGCTTGGGCAACTGAGGTGGATCCAAAAGCTAATTTTTGGTGCTAGGACCGTCCAGCTGTCTCATGGACTGTCAAAAATACCCCCTCCCCAAAGGAAGTGACCAGAAGTCCAAATCTGGTTTTTAAAATAAGTATTTTTGATATTAAAGACTGTTTGGGGATCCTGTAACTGATTGAAAAGGTGAATTGCCATGCCTGGAGAATTCCAGGAGAGGCACCTGATCCTCTACACAGAGATCCTTGGCTCCAGACCTTCTCTTTGCCTCCTCCCCCCATAAATTATCATTTGTTTGCTAGTTTGTTTGTATAGTGTCATTCATTTATTGCTTCTTGATCTACCAGAGCAATATAGCCATGTTAGTCTGGAATAACAGTATGCAGTATGCATTATTAGTCTCTTTAGAACCCTTGAGACTAATAATGAGAAAGATGTAGCATAAACTTTCATTGACTTAGGGATGAAACAGATGGACATAATAATCCCACTTCTGGGTGGCTTGGGGCCATGGTGATGACATGTCGCATGTCCCAAAGCCATATGGAAACCTCTTGGAAGCTGCCCCAACCCAGGAAAGCCACTGTGAAAAGGAGCAGTTAAAAACTGCTTCTATTCAGAGTGCTATCTGGGACTGTGGCAGCAAGGTGGATTGGAGCCACGTGTGTCTTTTGCCATGGCTCTGGGGTTAGCAGCTCTGTGGCAGCCCCAATCTGCCTTTTTGGGGGGGGGGGAGTGTGTTTCGCCCCTCCTCCTCAGATACGTTTTGTATACCAAGGTCTCATCTGCACTACAGAATTAAAGTAGTCTGATACTGCTTTAACTGCCAATGCTATGTAATTCTAGGAACTGTACTTCTGTGAAGTATTTAGCCTTCTCTGCTAGAGAGCTCTGGTGCCAAAACAAACTACAACTCCTAGAATTCTACAACATTGAACCATGACATTTAATGCAGTGTCAAACTGCATTAGTTCTACAGTGTAGATTAGATCTTGGTCTACAAAATGCATCTGGGGAATAGACTTTGTAGACTTGATTCTCTGTCTATGAAAGCTTATGTTAAAACTTCTTTTGCACATTTAGTCTCAAAGGTGCTACAAGATCCTTTTGCACACTCCCATTCTGGCCACCTCAACAGTGAGTTTGGGTCTATCACCTAACTGAGTGGCAGTGGTTTCCAAATGTCACTTTTGCATTATATTAGCATCTGTTCCTTCCTTTGTGAAACTCACATTCAAAATAAAGTCACATTGTGGTAGAAAACCATGACCTTTGCTTTGTTTCTGTAGAAATGCTTTTTATTTCTTGCTTTCAATATTTTTTTTAAAAAAGAAGTTACTCAGGATAGGTGAAGTTAGTTTTACTTTGTTTATTTAAGGAATGAATGCTGCACTTTGCTGTAGTCAATAAAGCACATGCAGATTGTTGTAGTAATTGTCTTTATCCTTGCACACTCATCACTGGACATGGTTCTGGTTATGTTTCTATATCCCTTTTCTTTTGCTTGTCATCTTTCTTTAACAGCTTGAAATATTTCATTTTCATCCATTGCTTCTTCTTTTTCTTTTTTGGGCACAGATATCATCTTTCTGCCTTCCTTTTGATTATATCCTTAACTTCTGTCCCTAGCTCTTCTGGTTCCCAGTCAACAACTAGGCTTAATAGTGCAAATCTGCTTCTCACATTTCCTTTAAATTCTGTTGGGATGTTTTTAGATCATATTTTGGCATGGTGATTGATTTGGTATTCTTCTTCAACTTTATTCTAATTTGGGGTAGTAGTAATTCATGATCACAGTATGCACCTGATCTGGTTTTTGCTGCAAGAATAGAGCATCTTCTGTTACCTATTACAGTATGTATTCTATTTGATTTTTGTGTTTACTATCTGATGATGTCCATGTGTACAGTCCCCTCTCCTGTTGTACAAACTAGGTATTTGTGATGAATAGATTGTTTGCCTCACACAACTCTATCAGTTGCTCTCCTACTTCATTTCTCGGACCAAACCCAAATCTTGCTAGTGTCTTTGAAGATTTTCATACCTGGCTGCATCACAGCTAAAATGTCCCCTAAACATCCCTAAATGTGGAGGAAGCGCCTGTGTCTGAAAGCCAGGTGCACTTCCTGAATCATCATGGAAATGTGGCTCCCTCTTAGTATCCCTGAATCATTCCTGGGGAGCAGATTTCCTATGAACACAAAGTTTTCATTCATAGGAAATCTGCTCCCCCTGAAATGATTCAGGGATGCTAGAGGGAGCCACGTTTCCATGATGATTCAGGAAGTGCTCCTGGCTTTCAGACACAGGCACTTCCTCCACATTTAGGGATGTTTAGGGGACATTTTAGCTGCGATGCAGCCAGGTATGAAAATCTTCTTTGATTCTGCTCTGCTTCCTACTTTGACATTCCAATTGCTTATGATTTCCATGCAGTCCTGTTTTGGTGTTTATTTATTCTCTTTCATAGAGAACTTCTCAATTTCTGTTTCCTCTGCCACATTATGGTGATGTTTATTGGTTTTCTCTGAAGGCATATTGACATGATCTGGTTAGACTTTATGTTGCATCCTTTGACTGATTTTGCTATATCTTTCCTCACTATTAATGCTACTCTTTTTTCATTTCCTGAGTAGAACATTGTGTATTTCACCGTGTATTTCTCTGACTCAAAACATCCCATTCCTGTCCATTTTAGCTCACGCAGTATTGTTATGTTATACATTCCATTTCTTTTTTTGCTATGTCTAGCTCTGGATCCTTGTTTCATTTTTAAATGTGTTTGATGTGTGGCTTCCCATCTTATTGAGTTCTGTTGTGTCTGTGACCACATCTCTATTTGTACTTATCTTTTGTTCTGCCTTTTCAGGTCTCTGTTTGGGTCCTGACCCTGTTTCTTGTTCTGTTTTGGATTGTCTCATCTGGAGTTTTCTTGGTGAAGGTTATTGCAAGGAGGTTCACCTTTGCTACTCTCCACATAGAACTAATTTGCATTAGCTATTGTGTCACTGTTTTAGTGTCAGAAAGATCCCACATCAGTGTCACCCACCACTACTGCTGCTGCCCAGTAATTGTTTTCAACCCACCTTAGTATTCTTTCCAGACCCCCCTCTTTCTTTCCCCTTCCAATCCTTCCCTCTCAATATATCTTCCCAAGTCTCCCTTCTCTTGAGTCCATCCTCTCCATTGCTCATCTCTCCTAAGCACTCTGGGTCACAATGGTCGCAGAGGATGAAAGCAGGGAATGATCCACATTGTCCACAGTGGTCTCTGGCATTGGTGGTGAGGTAAAAAGTATCCAACATTCTTCCTCTTCCATCACCACCTGCCTCTCCTTGGCCCTCTGGGTTGTGGTGGTTTCAGGAGGCAATGCAGTGAGGGCCAATTCAGGCTGGCTGCAGTAATCACTGATGGAGGTGGGGTGTGATCAGGATGCAGCATTCTCCTTCTCCTATTGCCAGCTGCCTCTCCTAGGCCTTCTGGGCAATAATGGTTTCAGGTGGTGGGGGGTGGGGCTAATGCAGGTTGACCACAATAGTCTGTGGTGGAAGTGGAGGGGTGATGAGGATCCAACATTCTCCTTCTTCCATCACTGTCTTCCTGTCCTAAACACTCTGGGCTATGGTGGTCTCAGGTGGTGGCAATGGCGAGCAATGCAGGTCAACTGTAATGGTCACCGGCAGAGGTGGGAGGGCAATGAAGATACAGGGTTCCTCTCTCTCATTGCCACCCACCTCTCCTAGGTGATCTGATGAATGGTCAAGAATTCATCCCAGATAATGAGAAAATTGAATAAGTTCCCATACATCGCATCAGATATTGACCAGAACACAGATTGCAATCAACAGATCAGAAGAAGACTGGAAAGAGCAGTCATGAAAGAACTAGACAAGATCTTAAAATATAAAGAAATACAACTGAACACTAATGTTAGAATAATCCAAGCCATTGTACAGATATGAGAGCTGGGCAGTGAAGAAAGCTGACAGAAAGAAAATCAACTCATTTGAGATGTGGTGCTGAGGATACCGTGGATAGCCAAGAAGACAAACAAATGCATTCTAGTACAGATTAAGCTTGAATTCTCCCTGGAAGCCAGGAGGACTAAATTGAGGTTATCCTACTTTGGCCACATCATGAGAAGATGTGAATCAGTACAAAAAATAGTGATGCTGGGAAAGGTGGAGGGCAGTAGAAAGAGAGGAAGATCGCACATCAGATGGTTAGAGTTAATCAGGGAGGTCAGAGGCCTGAGGCTGAAGGATCTGAGCAGAGCAGTTGAGGACATGGTGTCTTAGAGATGTCTCATCCACAACTCATGTCTCCATGAGTTGGGATCAACCTGAGGACAGTTAACAACAAAATGCTGCACTTTTCCCCTCCAAAACAAACAAACAAACATGTGGTTTACAAAAACCGCAATTACATGTTTACAGAACATGTATATTGCAAAGATTAGAGTGTTAGTCTGGGACTTGAAAGACCCATGTTCTAGTCCCCACTAAGCCCTTAAAGTCACTGGGGTTTCTTGGGTCAGTTACTCTTGGCCAATTTTTGATGGGTTGTTGTGAAGATAAAGTGGGGGAGACTGTATGTGCTGCCTTGAATTTTTTGGAGGAAAGATTGCATGTAAATGGTAAGAACAAGTACAAGAAAATATCAGTAATGTTAACAATAATGATACCAAAACCAAGATGTTCTTCATTCCAAATAGTCAGTAAAATGAAGTAGCAGCAGAGTGAAACACTTGTGATTTAAAAAAAAACCCAACACTTTATAGTGGAACAATGCTAAAGAGGCAGATAATCTAAAATGTGGCAAAATGTGAGAATCTTACTCTTTGGTCTACAACTTCGAAAATACTCCAAGCAGCTTGGAGTTGATATGCTAAATAAAGGATTCTGGGAGTTGTAGATTAAAAAGTAACTTTTCTTGAAAAATAAACGTCTGTATATAGGGACTCTCACCAAGCATACCTTGCTAACTTCAATTTGAGGTGAAGCTATTCCTTCAACTAGAAGACATTTGATTAATGGCTTGAATATTTACCCATTCTTATTAGAATTCTTAGTAAGCTTCAAAAACATGCAGGCATAATTTCAGTTTTTTTCTGCCTGAAGAGAAATACCATAAAGTTTGGTGTTTTATGACAACAAATAGCAGAGGAGAGCACAGTCATTATTGTTCTTCTCCACCCCTTCTAACCCATGTCCATATTGCTACATATGGATATCTAATAGGCCAGTTTACAGTGTGTGTGTGTGTGTGAGAGAGAGAGAGAGAGAGAGAGCACATATTGTGTGAAAACATACAGATTACAGATTTACTGTAAATGTGTGTGTGTGTGTGTGTGTGTGTGGACTTTGGGCATATCTGACCCTAGCTTTGCTTAGAGGAAGGCTCTTTTTCTCTGCCCTCCCAAGCAGTGGGTGTCAGGAAAAGGTCTTCTCAGGACTAGTCTACAGTGTAATATGCAAATGATAGTTTATTATGCAAATTGCTGCAGATTTTCACACATTTGCATCAGTGCTTAATTGTCTTGATATACCTGCGCAAAGTCACATCTATTCATCTTCCTTCTGTCAAAAATGCACAGCCACGTGAACCCATGTGAAGTGAGCCAACAGCCACACATTTGATAATATGGATAATTTGCATAATGTGGATATTCTGGTAAATTCTTTTCTGTGGAGTTTAAGCTGTCCTTCCACCACCACGAAAAAGCCTGAACTCCTCCGAATCGCATGTGGAGGGATCAAATTCTATTTTGAATAGAATGAGGAGTATATTAATAATGTAGACAAGCCCTCTGGTAAAAAACGCAATTCCTTTTTCTGTAGAGTTTGTGGATTCCTCCCCACCATAACCCACCCCACCAGCAAAAAGACTGTATTCCTCAAAATTGCATGTGGAGAGATTGTATTCTATCCAAATAGAATGAGGAGTGTTTTTATCACATAAACAAGCCCTCAATGGCTGCTCCCTGACTTTGGAACTCGATCCTTAAAGAGTCTAATACATCTCCTGTTTCAGCAGGCTTCAGGAATTGACTGCAATAGGCTGTTAATAGTTGTGCTGTTTTGTTATTTTTGAGATCCTATCTTTGAATAAATTTTAAATGGTTTTAATTCTTATTCTTTAAGGTTGTTTAACTGCTTTTAAAAATAATTATATATATGTTTTTTAAATCTGTCTTGGTTTCAGTGTTCAATAAACTGCCTTGAGCCACACTATTAGGGGGAAAGTGGAATAGAAATCAATCATGCTATTGTTATTAGGGCAAAAACATTGCCTAAAAATTCCAATATGGTTAAATAAGAAAATTCTTGTCTGCAGATTCTGTGGTATGACTCTGAAGCAAACTGAAACTTTATGAGAAGATTGAAGAAGGAAGGAAGCAATTACATGGTGAAGGTAGGAATAGCACCTGGAGCCAAAAGTATATTAAATTATGCTAGGAAGAGAGAGAAGGTGGTAAATATCAAAGTTTGTGCTGTAGAAGAGTGGGGAGTTGTTTGGGAATGATGGCCATCTATTTCAAACAGAGATTGCTGCATGCTCACTCTCAACTTGCAGCAAACTAGTTGTGTACAGTAACAGATCTAGGATTCAGCCTTTGATACACTGCCACAAATATGGTTTCCAGTCAGGTGTCCCAAACACACAGAGAACAGAATCAGGTGGATATAGAACCAGGTGATCAGGCTTTTAGGGTGGATAATCATCAGGTAAGGTCTATTAGAGAGCATAGCATGTTTTGAATATTCAGAAGTGTCAATTCCATTTGGCCAGAAGCCCAATAATTCTGAATTTGAAAGGATTTATGAGACAGAAAAACAGAGGACTGCTGTGCCTTTGAATTGCTCAAGGTCTGGTAGCCTCCAGCAGAAGTAAATATAAGAGGGGAGAGAACAGTCAGAATTGGTTAGGAAGGGTCCATTTGAGGGAATTATTATGTTTATAAATTTCAAAAGCAGACTGTAGAGTAATTTTCAGTGAGCAGCCAAAGCACACAAGATCAATAACCCAAAGTCCCGAATCCCACATTAACACACTTAATAATCCGCTCTGCTCTCTCTGCTCCTTTATTATTTCAGCATGTAACAGCTGCCTTACTGGTGTTATGGCCCACAACACACAGAGGGACTTGGTTAAATGCAGATTATTGACCTGTAAGAACACAAGAATGTACCTCTGAACACACCATTTTCTTTTGCAATCCATTCTAAAGACATTTCTTCAGTCCTATGGGAAGAATCTTCATGGCTTCTGCAAGCTTTAAAACACTATTCCATTTCTCTTTCTGCTTTGACACATCCATTGCTCCTATATGTTCATTTATATTTTCAATTTAACATTTTGTCTTCTACCCCCATGCCCTAGGTTCATGTTATTATTCATAAATTCTGTATAAAATTGCACAAGGGTAGAGTAACCTATATTTATGGTTGAGACTAGTCTGAAATATAAACTATGTAAGTAGTTGATGATTTTCTGGTTTTCAGTGGCCCATAACTTTAAAAAGTTTTCAAAATGATTATGACAATGAAATAGAACAAATATTATATAATACAAATATGACAACAGATTTTATATAATACCAAAATATCCTTTGAGGAGATTTTTAATGAGATAGATAACTTTTTTATCCTATTCACTTAAGGCAGACAGTAGTACTGTATATTCTCAACTATAAGTCAACCTCATGTATAAGTTAAGGTCAGGTTTTTGGGGCCAAAATTGTGGATTTTGCCATATTTGGGGCAGTGTAGCAAAGGATAGGTTGAGGGTAAAACTTGGAGGGTCCTTCAGTGTGTGTATGCATGGTATGGCAAGAGCAACTCTCATTGAGGCTTTTCTTCATCATTTCAGCTTTTGTTTCAACCAGACACACAGGCAGGAGGGGAATCTTAAACAAACAGCAATATCCATCAGTCACCCAGGACTCTTTCTGCTTGGCTCTTTTTCTTGCTAAATACCTCTCTGCACCACATGGGGAAATCTGAAAACTATCATGTTTCCATACTTACTGACCCATAAATAAGTTGACCTGGGATTTTGGAGTTAATTTTTGGACATAAATTTTTAGACTTATAGGCCTTATGCAGATGAGCAAAATGGTCCCTAACCCTAGTTCATGTGGAGTCGCCATTGTTACATGGCACCCTCCTCACAGTGTGTGTAGTGATGACATCACCCACGCGGTGCCTCCACATGGCATGGCGCATGCCTGACATCTCTGCACTGCCCTAGGCTGCTTATGGCAGCTTGGCTGTGGTGTGGGAAGGAGCTCCGTTTCGGAGCTCCTTTTTGGAGCTCTCCCTTGGGAAGCTCCGTTTTGGAGCTCCAGGGAGGCCTTGGGCAGCTCTGTTTCAGAGCTCCTTCGGGAGATCTGTTTCGGAGCTCCTTTGGGGAGCTCTCCTTCGGGGAGCTCCTGAGGAGAAAGGGCCACCCCTTTCTCCTCATGACTCCCGGGGTATCTGAGGGCATGAAGCCCCACGGACACTCTTTTTCCAGCCCAAAGAGAAGTTTATGAAAGCTCATGCTGCCAACTTCTTTATTTCTGTTAGACTCAAAGGTGCTACAACTTTATCTACATACTAATTTTACAGACTAACACAGATATTACAAAAGAAGAAGGGATCGATGTCTGATATCTATCCCTTCTTCTGTTCACTCTGTTTCCCAGGATAATGTGGGGAGTGCACCAATCGTTCCACAATCCCTTAATCTGCTCCTCTGCAATGTCAGGTCGGCTAAGGGGAAAACCCACATCATCCACGACCTCCTCGTGGATGAACAGGCCGACCAGGCATGCTTTACTGAGACCTGGCTGGGAGATGCCAGCGCTGTAACATGGGCGCAAGCTCTCCCAGCCGGTTACACGGTCAGTGAGCAGATAAGGGAAAGTGGGCGAGGGGGCGGTGTGGCTTTAGTCCATAAAACCAACCTGACCTTGATCAGAAAGCCTGTCCGGAAAACAACCCACATCGAGTGTGTGTACCTTAGACCAGGGATAGCTTGGGGATTCTGTTGGTATACCGGCCACCCCGTTGCCTAACGGACTCCCTAACCGAGCTGACTCAGCTGGTCTCTGAGTTGTTGTTGGACTCACCCAGACTTTTGGTCTTGGGCGACTTCAACATCCCTCTAGAGACCAGCCCATCCAATCTATCTGGAGCAGCTTGGGAGTTCATGGAATCCATGACAAGCATGAACCTATCCCAATTGGTCGACGGGCCTACTCATTGTGCGGGTCATACACTCAATGGGATTTTTAGTACGGAACAGGAGTATCCGTGGGCGGAGGTAACCAAAACCTCCGCATTGTCATGGACGGACCACTTTCTGATCAAGATGGAACTTAAGGCCACTTTCCACCTCCCCGGGGGTGGCGGACCCATTAGAATGGTCCGCCCTCGAAGGCTGATGGAACCAACAGGCTTCCAGAATGCCTTAGAGGGTTTAATGGTTGGTAGCACCGGCGACTCTACCGAGACCTTGGTGAATACTTGGAACACCGTCCTTCCCAAGGCCCTCGATACTATCGCTCCCGAGCGTCCTCTCCAACCCTCTCCCAACCGTAAGCCCTGGTTCTCCCAGGAACTCTGGGAGATGAAGCGGGTTGGACGACGACTAGAGCGCAAATGGCGGAAGACTCGGCTCTTGTCCGACAGAACTCGCCATAGGCAGCATCTTCGCACCTATCGGGAGGCTTTGCGTGCAGCGCGGAGATCCTTCTACTCTGCACGCATTGCGTCTGCAGAGTTCCATCCAGCGGAGCTGTTTAAGGTGGTTGGGGAGCTGACGCAGGTTCCCCCTGCATCAAATCCCCTACTTAACCCTACAGTGGCCTGCTGTGACGCATTTAACATCTACTTTGCAGACAAAATCTCTCGGATAAGGGCCGACTTAGACGCCAATGTTTTAGCAGTATCTGTAAATGAGGCACCTAGCAACTCCGTTACTGTTACTTTATTGGATGAGTTTCAATCTGTAAGTACTGATGACGTGGACAAGCTCCTTGGAAGCGTGAGGAAAACAACCTGCCCTCTCGATCCATGTCCATCATGGCTGGTCGTCCAGGGAGGGGACGCATTGAAGACATTCCTTAGGGATGTAATCAATGCGTCCCTCAGGGAAGGCACTGTTCCTTCTTGTCTGAAGGAGGCGGCCGTAAAGCCCCTCCTGAAGAAACCTTCCCTTGATCCCCTGGACCGAAACAACTACAGACCAGTTTCCTTGCTGCCATTTTTAAGCAAGGTGATCGAGAGAGCAGTCGCCTCCCAACTCCAAGCTGTCTTGGATGAAACCGATTATCTCGATCCATTTCAAACTGGCTTCCGGGCAGGATATGGAGTTGAGACTGCCATGGTTGCTCTGACAGATGACCTCCGCTTGAGCATTGACAGGGGTAGTGTGACCCTGCTGGTGCTCTTGGATCTCTCAGAGGCCTTTGACACCATAGATCATGACATCCTTTTGGACCGGCTGAGAGGGATGGGGATCGGAGGCACCACCTTACAGTGGTTCCGTTCCTTTCTCTCCGGCAGGACCCAAAGGGTGAGGCTCGGGGACAGCTGCTCCTCCAAAATTGAGCTAAGCTGCGGCGTCCCGCAAGGCGCCATTCTGTCCCCGATGCTATTTAATATTTACATGAAGCCGCTGGGTGAGATCATTCGGAGGCATGGAGCTCAGTGTCATCAGTACGCTGATGACACTCAGATATATTTCTCCATGACCAGATCATCTGCTCAGACCTCAGATGGCGTCTCCTCTCTCAATGACTGCCTGGCAGCGGTAATGGATTGGATGAGGGAAAACAGATTGAGACTGAATCCAGACAAAACGGAGGTACTGACAGTCACCGGCCCGAAACCAGGTCTGGGAATACAACTCCCGGTCCTAGATGGACTCACACTATCCTCGAAGGACCCTGTTCGCAGTCTGGGGGTACTCCTAGACTCGTCACTTCACATGACTAGTCAGGTGAATGCGACGGTCAGGAGTGCCTGTTATCAGCTTCGGCTGATACGCCAGCTGCGCCCTTTCCTGGAGATGAGGGATTTGGAAACTGTGGTACACGCTTTGGTCACCTCACGACTAGACTACTGCAATGCGCTCTACATGGGGCTGCCCTTGTACCTAACCCGGAAACTTCAATTGGTTCAAAACATGGCAGCCAGATTAGTCACTGGGACATCTAGGAGAGAACATATAACACCAGTGCTTAAATCTCTCCACTGGCTGCCAATTAGTTTCCGGGCACAGTACAAGGTGCTGGTTTTAACCTTTAAAGCCCTACATGGCTCGGGCCCATCTTATCTCAGGGACCGCCTCTCCCCGTACGATCCTCCCCGCACACTTCGATCCTCTGGGAGGAACCTACTACAGCCTATCAAGACCAGGCTGGCACAGACCTCCCAGAGGGCCTTTTCTGCGACCGCTCCCAAGCTCTGGAATGGTCTGCCGGATGAGATGCGTCTCATGACATCTTTAGATTGCTTCAAAAAAGCCCTAAAGACGCATCTCTTCCGGCAGGCCTTCCCCTGAAATTCCCTATCCCCGGCTTCGGTCCCAGATTTTGATTTCCTGCCTACTCCCATGTTTCTGATACCCACTTATGACGTGGCCGCATAAGGAAGGGTTAGGATGTTGTTATATGTTTTTAAATAATTACTGTTTTAATCACTGCCGGTTTAATCTATTTTTAAGGGGTGGGAGGTTTGGAAACGGGTCATGGGATTGTTTTAATCTATGTTTTTTTTACTTGTACCCCGCTCCGAGTGTATGAACAGAGGAGCGGGCTATAAATAAACTATTATTATTATTATTATTATTATTAGATATATCTTTGACTTCTTGTTTTCAATTTGGTCCTTTTGTCTACTTCCTCATGTAGACTGAAGTCTACGAACGCTCATGCTGCTAACTTCTTTATTTCAATTAGTCTCAAAGGTGATACAGAATCTCTCAACATGAAAACAAGAAGGTCCATCATAGAAATGAGGTTCTTCATCTTGGAAATTTCCATCTGTTCTTAGGAAAAAGAAGAAAAGCAGGTCAATCAAGGCAGGAAGAACTGGATCAGCACTACCAGCAGAATGGGCAAAAAGCAACATTGCATAAAACAAAGTAAAATTGTAGATGAGACTTCCCAGATCAAGCCAGGCCTTTCTTGTTCACCATTGTGTTCATACAGTAACTAATATGGTGCTTATGGGAAGACTGCAAGACCAAAACCCAAACGTGGGGAATTAAGCTCTGGTTTTCTCAGCCACCATTCTGGCATGCTTTCTTCTTTTTAACAAATTTTTGGGCTGCACTTTTGAGCAGAGGAATAAAGTGGAGAAGCATGATGCTGAGGTACCTTGCTATTGCCTATTTTTCTTCTCAAAATTGCACACCCAGAATGTTTTTTTTTTTTTTATCCCATAGCTGAGACATGGAGAAAGTGTCTTTCCTCAGATGTTATTGGCCTGCAACTCCAAGCATGCCTTGTTACCATGAGCTATACAATCTAGGGCTGATGGGAGTTGCTATTCTACAGCATGTGGAGGTCTGTCCTTGCTAAATCAATGCCATATACAAGGAGAGTTCTGGAGTACAGAAACAATTAGAAGTGATTAAACCATGTCCTCTCTGAGCTAGCATGTTTCTTCTCTTTAGAATTACAGCTTCCCATCCTGTGATAGTTGGTAGCTTCTATGTCAGTGGGGCAATGAATTCAATCTTGAATTTTGTTTTGAACTTTAAAGGCGTTGTCCAAGGCAGGGAACCTGTCTTGCGGATAGGGTTCAGACTTTGGATACCTCCTCTAAATACCTGGAATGGATTAATAACTCTATTGACATAGAAGCCAGCAGCTGCCACCATTTCCAGTTTTGGTATTTCAATAATGGAACTTGTGATTAGGAAATAACTACATTTGTGGAAAGAATGGATGAATCCTTAAGTTCCCTGTGGAGATATGTCTCCAAAGGCTGGCTGGTATATGTCAAGCAGAGGGACTTCTAGACATCTGAGCTTACCCTTTCTTTGTGTCCTATCTTGGAGTTTTTATACACGATGCCTTTTTGTTCGAAATGCAACACTAATATTTTCACAACAACAATAAAGGTAGAGGAAAGGCATTTGAAATTTTGATGTGCATTCTATCCAATATGGCTTTTTCACATTGATTTGTGTAAAATGTCTATATGTTTCCATGTTCCTCCTCATTCATTACTATGATAATCCCTGTGATGTGGACATGCTGTTGGACTTCAGTAACCATGATCTCTCACTATTGCCTACACTGGCTATGGCTAATGGGCATTGCCGCCCAACAACAGCTAGAGGGTCATAAGTTTCCCACCTTTGCCCAAACCCAGTAAGTAAACTTGTGGCTTGTAATGTGCTGTAAAGTCAACTTTGACTTACAGGAACCCTGTGAACAAGATCCCTCCAACACATGCTCAGGCTTTGTTCTTAACTGTTTGAAAAGTTTCATGAGTCATCCAGTCAGGCTCTTCTTTCTTTCTGGCTACTGAGTTTTTCTGTATTGTTTTGTAATAATGTCTCTCATTTTGGTCTATATTTATTCTAGTTCATGATCACCTTGGCTTAGCAGTGAAATCTGTTCTTACATGGTCTTCAGATTCCTCAGGGATGTTCTTTAGAGTTGGAAAACCTCACATACCTGAAACAACTACTAAGGAAGATCGGGGGGGGGGGGGGGGATGCAAAGGCAGGCTTACTGTTGAACATAAAGAAAAAATAATAATGACCATGGAGAATCTACATGAATTCAACCTAGACAATGAAGAAATAGCAATAGTAAAAAAGTGCTCATGCTTGGGATCAAACATAGATAGGAACGTGGACTGCAGCCAGGAAATAAGAAGAAGGTTAAGAATGTTGAGAGTGGCTATGAAAGAATTAGAAAAGATTCTAAAGAGTAAAGATCTACAACTGAGCATGAAAGTTAGAATCGGACAAGCAATTGTATTCCCTGTTACCATGTGTGGATATGACAGCTGGACAGTGAAGAAAGCAAATAAGTAGAACATTCGAGATGTGGTGCTGGAGAAGAGTGCTGAGGACTCTATGGGCAACCACAAAACAAACAAATGGGTCCTAGAGTAGATCAGATTGTGAGAAGAAATGACTGACAGGAAAAAACAATAATGCTATGAAAGGTGCAGAGAAGTAGAAAGAGAAAAAGGCTGCATGCTAGATGGATGGACTCTATTAAGGAGATCATGGGTATGATTTTGTATGAACTAAGCAAAACAGTGGAGGACATGGAGTCTTGGAGATGTCACATGGGTTGAGATCGACTCAAGGGCAGTTAACATCAAATATGGAAAACATTAAATCAATGGTTCTTGTGTGCATTCATGTATTTTCTGATGTGGCAACCCTAAGACAAATCTAACATGGGTTTTCTCGGCAAGATTTGTTCAGATGAGGTTTGTGATTGCTTTATTCTGAGGTTGAGAGAGTGTGGCTTGCAAAAGATCACCCAGTGGGTTTCCATGGCTGAACAGAGATTCAGACCCTGCTCTACTGGATTTTTAATCCAAAACTCAAACCACTACAGCACATTGGCTCTAGGAAATCAATGTTTTTGTTTAGCTTTGCTGTATTTTTTTTTAAATATTAGCAGTTTATGATCTGTGCCACAATCCACCTTAGGATCTTATCTCACTAGACGAATCCCTCACAGAAAAGGGAATTAAAATTAGAAAACCCCCACAAATGCAGGATGTTTTTCTGTTGACATTTCTACCAAAGAGCAATAACATGAAAATAAAGCAAACGAAAGCCAACAAAACTTTTGGGAACTTCCCAAAAGTAAAAAGGTGTCATTTTTGTCTACTTTCCATTCTGAAAACCATCCTGCATTTCCAAGGTTTTTCTACTTTTAAAATCACATTTCTGCATGGGATTCATCAAGTGTGATAAGGCTCTTAGTCTTGTTTTTGCAGACAGAACAGAATATTTCCATCTTCTGCTCTCATCTTCTGATTTTTGTATTATCTGTCCAGTGAAGCCCATTCAGTTGCTTGAAAATTGTGTTTACAATGAACATGCTGTTGACCTCACAGATTTCAGTAATGCACGCTCCTCCTCCTCCTCCTCTTCCTCCTCCTCCTCCTCCTCCTCCTCTTCCTCCTCCTCCTCCTCTTCCTCCTCCTCCTTCTTTGGTCAATTTCTCCCAACAGTTTTTCAGAGAATCATAGAATCATAGAGTTGGAAGAGACCACAAGGGCCATCCAGTCCAACCTCCTGCCATGCAGGAACTCCCAATCAAAGCATCCACGACAGATGACCATCCAAGGGCCATCCAATCCAACCTCCTGCCATGCAGGAACTACCAATCAAAGCATCCCCGACAGATGGCCATCCAGCCTCTGTTTAAAGGCCTCCAAGGAAGGAGACTCCACCACAGTCCGAGGGAGTGTGTTCCTTTGTGAAACAGCCCTTACTGTCAGGAAGTTCCTCCTAATGTTGAGGTGGAATTGCTTTTCCTGCAGTTTGCATCCATTGTTCCGCGTTCTAGTCTCTGCAGCAGCAAAAAACAAGCTTGCTCCCTCCTCAATATGACACCCCTTCAAATGCTTAAAGAGGGCTATCATATCACCTCTTAACCTTCTCTTCTTCAGGCTAAACATCCCCAGCTCCCTAAGTTGCTCCTCATAAGGCATAGCTTCCAGACCCTTCGCCATCTTGATTGCTCTCCTTTGGACACACTCCAGTTTCTCCACATCCTTTTTGAATTGTGGTGCCCAGAACCGGACACAGTATTCCAGGTGGAGCCTGACCAAAGCAGCGTAGAGTGGCACTATTACTTCCCTGGATCTAGACACTATACTTCTATTGATGCAGCCTAAAATTGCATTGCCCTTTTTAGCTGCTGCATCACACTGTTGACTCATGGTCTACTTATGGTCTACTTGGACTCCTAGATCTCTTTCACACGTAGTTTCATTCAGCCAGATGTCCCCCATCCTATATCTGTGTATTTCATTTTTCCGCCCTAAGTGCAGAATCTTACATTTCTCCGTGTTGAATTTCATTTTGTTAGCTTTGGCCCAGCTTTCTAGTCTATTCAGGTCATATTGAATTTTGATCCTGTCCTCTGGGGTATTAGCTACTCCTCACAGTATAGTGTCATCTGCAGATCTGATGAGTATGCTCCCAATTCTGTTACCTAAGTCATTGATAAAGATGTTGAATAGCACTGGGCCCAGGACAGAGCCCTGTGGGACCCCACTAGTCACTTCTCTCCAGGATGAAAATGAGCCATTGCTGAGCACCCTTTGGGTTCGGCCGGTCAACCAATTACAAATCCACCTAACAGTTGCCTAGTCTAGCCCACATTTTACAAGCTTGTTTGCAAGAATGTCATGGGGACTTTGTCAAAGTCCTTACTGAAATCAAGATATGTTATATCCACAGCATTCCCTTCATCTACCAAGCTGGTAATTTTATCAAAAAAAGAGATCAGGTTTGTCTGGCATGATTTGTTTCTCTGAAACCCATGTTGACTTTTTGTGATTATGGCATTGCCTTCTAGATGTTCACAGACTCCCTATTTAATGATCTGCTCTAGTATCTTTCCTGATATTGATGTCAGACTAACTGGATGATAATTTTGGCTCTACTGTATTTCCTACTTTTATATTCCACTTGCCTGTGGTTATCAGCATGATCTGTTCTTTTTTATGATCAGTTTCTTCCTGGATGGTATCGCATAGTCTTTCAATTTGTTCTTCTGCCTCTATAGTTGGAGCATAATCATGGGTCATGGTTATACTGTTTCCCATGTAGCAGAGTTATATTATTGGTCAGAATTTGTGTTACAGCCCCTGACTACTTTTGCTGCATCATTAATGCCACCAAGTTTCCAGATTAAAACACTTTGTGAATTGTCTAATTGAAAATATCTCATTCCAGTCCATTTTAGTTTGTCTCCCCGCCCCCTCCCTTTGAGGTATTGCAGGTATTGCAATGTTTATATATTCTATTTCTTGATTAATTCTAGCTTTACTGCTTTTCATCTTCCATGTTATCCTGTTATGTGTGTTGCTTAATGTAGTATCCTAAAATTTGGGTGCATTGATTGGGCTTTTCTGTTTGGCTTTGCTTTGATTGTTCTCATGCAAGGAAGCTGCACATTTTGCTAGTGTATGATGACTTCCTCTAAGAGCCTGCTGGTTGTTTGTGAGATCCTTTTCCAATTCACTGGAGGCTGTTTTCTTCCTGCTGGTTTCCAGCTTGCTCTCTCTTTCTCTTTTTTCTAGCAAACAAAGCTGAGCTGCAGGAATCTTGCTCTGAGAGAGAGAAAAAAACTTCGTCACAACACACATACTGAAATGTCCTGCAGAGCTGAAGCACCATGATTCAAGCCTCTCCTGGAGAGGAACAGCTGAGGTGGATGTTCTTGACCTCCTGTGACCTAGGGCATTATTATGATACAACTGAGCACAATGTCATGAATGGAGATGATCAGAGAATGCTGATCAGACTCATCATAAGAAAGGAGGCTCTGAGTCAATATAATTACTTCAAATGCTATTTGCAGTTTCAGCGCTCAATAAAAATCAATTCCATAATAGCAGAGAAGGTATCTGCCAATATTTTCTGTTTAGTACATAAAGTTCCGTAAATGCATTATATAGACATAGTGGCTGGAAAGCCTTTGATGGATGAGATGCTCAGTTACATTTCATCTCATCATAGCCATGTGCATTTTAAGTCTGGGTGTCTGTAAAAGAAAGAGTTTCTCAAACTGAATATTTACATTCTAGTAGTTAGAAAGTAATGCTTAAGATGAGCTAGTCTGTTTCAAAATCAATCTCAAATGCAGAATCCATTGGGACAAAATTCCAAGAGCTTGGGCCAAGTAACTTTTAGGACTATAGCTCCCAATATCCTGCCTGGAGAGTTCTGAGAGTTGTAGTCCCAACTTGCAGTTTGGTAATTAATTAATTCAATCTTTGATCATTAATCACAGTGACTAGTGATTATCTACACAGACATGCCCCTCATTATACCCCTACTTGTCATCTCCAACATATAGCAACCCTATCTGAGGAATTTTCTTGTCAAAATTTATTTGTCATTGTCTTCCTCTGAGGCTGGGAGGGTGTAACTTGCCCAAAGTCATACAGTGCTTTTCCATGGCTGTGCAGGGCTTTGAACCCTTGTTTCCTGGACTCTGAGTCTAATACCCAAATCATTATACCATGCTGGCTCTCACTACATAGTCACACATGTGGACATTTCTGTGGAAGGAAACATTTTACAATGGTGTTGGCCCCGGGATTTGTTTGCCTAGATCTCCCCCAAATGTCAGCATATGTCTCAGATCTAATGCATGTGTGAGGTGATAGTTAACACCTCTTGGGTGCTGACAGTTGCCCCCCCCCTTACTTTTTTCCTCTGCCAGCCAGTGCTGCCTGCTTGTTGCCAGATTAATGCCAGCCAGTCGATCGACTGTGCTAATGTGCACGCACACAAACTGCCTGCAAGCACCCAGGCTGCCTCTTGCAGACAGGCCAGTGCTTGATTAGGTTTGTCAGCTGAGAGTTGCCAAAGGGGAACAAGAAGGCCCTCCATGTCCCGCCATCCATCCGAGGGTGAAGCCAAGAGAGAATCAGAGATAGAAAGCTTGCGATCGATCATCAGGAGGGAGAGGCAATCTCTTGCCAAACAAGGCATAGGAAACTTGACAGGCTGAACAAACTGGAAAAGGATGTGGACGGAGCAGGGATGTGTGAGAAATTTGTTCCTTTGAAGGTGCTCTGGGGGGAAAAAGCAACATATTTACACAATCCACAGCTCCCAGACCAAAGAAACAAAACATAATTTGTAGCCAGGAGCCTGTACATTTCCGGGTTAGTGATGCATTCTGTGAAGGAACAGAAGAGGAAATGTGTGGGACAGTGTGCACACATTTGGAAACTGTACAAAGCCCCACTCAATACAGTTCTAAAATGCACACAAGCACACTTTATGTGCAGTGAGGAAATACTTCCATTTTGATGTATGAATGGATACATGACAAATTGTACTCTGTTTTCCCAAGCCCTGTATGGAATGGGCTTGGGAAAAATTGGAACATGGCTGGATATGCCCATGCCTAGTGTGAATGTTAGGAAAAGATGTTCCCAAGATGTGGTTGGGACTCTGAAGTCAAGCGATGTTTTGGGAAATACTTCCAAACATGTGAATATTATTGTGGAATGAGAGAAGCAGAGAGAACTGACTGTCTTTTTCTTGGCAGTTTCCAGGGTGTGAAGTCAAGTTGGTTTCTCTCTCATACATCCAGAGCCTGGAAAAATTACTTTTTAAGACCACACCAGCCAGGATCCCCCAGCTAGTCACCCTACAGGCTGGAATTTTGGAGAGCTATAGTAAAACAAATTAGACTGAGAACTAGAGGAATTATCGTCTGAAGACAGGAACCTACTAAAAGAATAATGCAAGAAGACCCTTTCAAAAAACAAAAAGAAAGAGAAAAAATCATGGATGACAGAAAAGAAACCAATACAAGTAATAAAGAAAAGAATAAAAACAAAAGGGAGATAGGAACAAATGAAGAATTATAAATGCAATGGCTTGTGAGTTATGAGTACAATGGCTTGTGCGGAAAGATAAAGAAAATTACTACAATGACCAATGCAAAGAAATAGAAGACTACAACAAAAAAGGAAGAACAAGAGATCTATTTCATAAGATCCGGGAAATCAAAGGAAAATTCAAACCAATGACTGGGACACTCTATGACAATAAAAATAACATAATTCAAGAACCAGGAAGGAATAAAAAGACATTGGATGAATATACACAACAATTCTACAAAAGAGATGGCAAAATGAAGGGCACATGGAATGAAGAGTCATATAAAAAAAAACCCAAATTCTAAAGAGGGAAGTGGAAAGTGCAATAAGAGAAATAGCGAAAAACAAATCACCAGGGACAGATGGTACTCCAATTGAACTGCTGCAATCCACATTGACAGAGTCAACTCTATTGCTAACCAAAATATGGCAAGAGATATGGAAAACAAAACGATGGCCAACAGATTGGAAAATGGTCAATATACATCCCCATCCACAAAAAGGGAGACACAAGAGAATGCAGCTAGGGTAATAGCACTGATCTCCCATGCAAGAAAAAAATCATGCTCAAAATTCTGCAACATAGACTCCAATCATACATGGAGAGAAATCCCAGAGTTTCAAGAGGCATTCAGGAAAGGAAGAGGCATTTACAGTTGGCCCTCCTTATCCATGGACTTTTTATCCATGGATTTGAGCATACATGGCTTGAAAATATTCCCAAAAAGTATAAATTCCAAATAGCAAACTTTGATTTTCCATTTTATATATGAGACACCATTTTGTTGTGCCCATTGTACTTAATGGGACTTGAGCATAAATGGATTTTATTATCCACAGAGAGTCATAGAATCATAGGATCATAGAATCATAGAGTTGGAAGAGACCACAAGGGCCATCCAGTCCAACCCCCTGCCATGCAGGAACTCCCAGTCAAAGCATCCCCGACAGATGGCCATCCAGCCTCTGCTTAAAGACCTCCAAGGATGGAGACTCCACTACACTCCGAGGGAGTGTGTTCCACCGTCGAACAGCCCTTACTGTCAGGAAGTTCCTCCTAATGTTGAGGTGGAATCTTTTTTCCTGCAGCTTGCATCCATTGTTCCGCATTCTAGTCTCTGCAGCAGCAGAAAACAAGCTTGCTCCCTCTTCAATATGACATCCCTTCAAATATTTGAACAGGGCTATCATATCACCTCTTAACCTTCTCTTCTCCAGGCTAAACTTCCCCAGCTCCCTAAGTCGTTCCTCACAGGGCATAGTTTCCAGACCCTTCACCATCTTAGTTGCCCTCCTTTGGACATGCTCCAGTTTCTCCACATCCTTTTTGAATTGTGGTACCCAGAACTGGACACAGTATTCCAGGTGGGGCCTGACCAAAGCAGAATAGAGTGGCACTATTATTTCCCTTGATCTAGATGCTATACTTCTATTGATGCAGCCTAAAGTAGCATTGGCCTTTTTAGCTGCGCATCGCACTGTTGACTCATGTTCAACTTATGGTCTACTTGGACTCCTAGATCCCTTTCACACGTAGTTTCATTCAGCCAGATGTCCCCCATCCTAAATCTGTGCATTTCATTTTTGTGTCCTAAGTGCAGTACCTTACATTTCTCTGCATTGAATTTCATTTTGTTAGCATTGGCCCAGCTTTCTAGTCTATTCAGGTCATTTTGAATTTCAATCCTGTCTTCTGGAGTATTGGCTATTCCTCCTAATTTGGTGTCATCTGCAAATTTGACAAGTATACCCCCAATCCTGTCATCCAAGTCATTAATAAAGATATTGAATAGCACTGGGCCCAGGACAGAACCCTGTGGGACCCCACTGGTCACTTCTCTCCATGATGAAAAGGAGCCATTGTTTAGCACCCTTTGGGTTCGGTCAGTCAACCAGTTACAAATCCATGTAACAGTTACCTTGTCTAGCCCACATTTTACAAGCTTGCTTGCAAGAATGTCATGGGGAACCTTGTCAAAGGCCTCACTGAAATCAAGATATACTATATCCACAGCATTCCCTTCATCTACCAAACTGGTAATTTTATCAAAAAAAAGAGAATCCTGGAACCAAATCCCAGTGGATAACAAGGATCCACTGTATTTGAGATGTGATGCTGGAGAAGAGTGCTGAGTATCCAATGGACAGCCAAAAGGACAAAGAAATGGGTCCTAGAGCAGATCAAGCCAGAAACCTCCCTGGAAGATCCAATCATTTCTTGACAATATACAAGATGTTACCAAAGAAAAACATAAATCGATTTCTGGTATGGTAAACTCATAATTCAGGTGTCACTTTCCTGAGATCCAAATTTCCCTGACCAAATTGCAGCTGTTGTACTTCAGATACATCATGAAAAGGAAGGCCTCACTGAAAAAGAGAATAATGCTGGGAAAGGTGGAGGGGAGTAGGAAGAGAGGAAGGCCACATTCCAGATGGATGGACTCTATTAAGGAGGTCACAATGGGTATGGGATTGCAGGAATTAAGCAGAGCAGTGGAGGGCAGAGGGTCTTGGAGGTGTCTCATCCATAGGGTGGCTATGAGTCGAGATCGACTCAAGGGCAGTTAACAACAACAAAAACAAAAACAAGTAAAAACAAAAAAGTAAACCAACATGGTGTAGCAGGTTGGATGTTGGACTGCAGTGCTGAAGACCAGGGTCCGATTCCCAGCGTGGCCATGAAGCCCGCTGGGTGACCTTGGACAAGTCACATGCTCTGAGCCTCAAGGACAGACAATGGAAAACCTCTTTTGAACCAATCTTGCCTAGAAGACCTAAGGATAGGTTCACTTTAAGGTTTCCATAAGTTGGTAAGAACTTGAACCACAACCACCACAACAACCACAACAACAACAGTTAAAAAAACAAACAAACCACAACACCACCACCCCAGACCCATTTTCCATGCTCAATAAATGAGAGAACAGTATAATTATTGAAAGCCCTCTAGTTACTTTGCAAATGCACTTTAAGGAAGCTCATCTCAAGGGAAACAGTGCAAACAGGATGATTCACAGATGTGTGGTGTTTTTTTCTTCAGGTGAACACTAAAGTCTGTATTTGTTTTTACAGTTTACACAAAATTGTCAATGCATCAATTTGTGAGTTTGAAAGCATCTGCCATACAGCCACAGTGATTAGAGTCTGGCTTGGCTTTATTTCCTGTCAAAATATAAGTTTGTGTCACTAATATTGGTTTTTTATTAGTAATAATTTACTTTGTAAAATTACCAGATCTTATGAAAGTAGAAAGGCAGGGAGTTGGGACATAGAAAGCTAGAAGGAAAGAACAATGAAGCAGAAGTAGAAAAGAGGGCAGGGTAAAAATTCCTCAACTATAACTATATATTATAATTATCAACTATAATTCAGAGATGAACAGGATCCCAAACACAGAACATATGCTTTGCCTGCAGAAGATTCCAGATGTGTAAAATGTAGACCACAGATGTGAAAGAATTTTTTTGCTCCTGAAATTTATCTTGAATCTGGGCATCTTGGTATGACAGGAATGCACTGGGAGCATTTCTCAGCTTCCTTGAAAGATCTTGCTTCTAGCCTGGGACTGCATTTCCAGTCCCCCCTCCCCTTCTTTTCATCATTTCATAATCTATGCAAATTGTAAATGTAGCTTGTGAAAAATGTCTGATCTCTGAAGGTAAGAATATGATGCTTCCTTAGAAGTTAATGTTGGCTTTTTTAAAAGAAAAATATGATGCCCCCAAGACTCAGTGTATGCAAAATACACCCAATGCAATTTAGCCAACAAAGCAATAACTAATGCACAACTGTGTATTTTCCTAAATACACATAAATCAACTTTGGAATGTGCAAATTTTCTGTGTAGAAAATAAATTGGGGAGGGAATGTCACTCTCTTTCAGTAAACAGAGAGCTGTTTTCCTTATCAACCATGTGAGGTTGAATCTTATAAGGATTTACATCCTTCATTTGCACACAAGCTGTGTAATCTATAGCTCAGGGGTTCACTTTATGAAAGGGCCATTAAATACTGTCCTTCATACTGAATTTGAACTTTTACACAACTGTTTTCATTAAAAAATAATACTATGAAGCCTCTTCAATTTGATATATATTGAGGTCTATATCTTAAACAGGCCCATGGTCCCTATTCCACATCAGTCCCTAGCATCTCTAGATAGGGCTGGAAAAGTCTTCTACCTGAATCCCTAAAGATCTTTTTCTAGTCAGTGTCAACAATAACACACTAATCCCTCAAGATCCATTTCCAGTCAGTATCAACAATACTAGATGGATCAAGAGTCTGGATCATTAGATGGCACTTTCCTGTATTCCTGTGTAAAGCACAAAATCTCAAATCAAATATCTTTCTGGAGCAGATGGTGGGAGAATGCATGTTCAAATGAGGAGAGAGCTGAGTCTGCTGGATAGTAGATGTTGACAATTTCTTCCAAGCTTGCAATATGAACTTTCTAGCTTTAATGAAATGAAAGTTTACCTCTGCTGACTTTCTATTAGTATGCTACAAAAATGTGTTACAGGTGTGCAAGAAAGGCTGCAACTTTATGTGAGATTTCCAGTACTGAATTAATACCTACAATATTTTCTAGCCAGAAGGAGCTAGCCACTTCTAAGTACATCCTCACAGTGTAGATCAATAAGACAATTTTCTTTTTTGTTTTTCCTTCATGTCAGAGCTTCTCTCTCACTTAACCCTAGTATGAACACTCAGTGGCGTCCCCCACCATAGTGTCACCCAGTGCAGGGGGCCTGCCAGGGAACAGTGCCAAAAGGGCATGCTCAGCCCTTTCTGTCACTGCTGTAGCAGAGGTATCCTTGTGAAGAGGCCACTGCTGCCAGGGCAAAGCCAGGAGGGGCTTGCTCAGGCCTCTCCTGCACCACAACAATGTAGGTCTCTGTGTGATGAGGCCTCCACCACCACAACAAAGCCAGAGAGACTGCCATAGCAAAGCTGGGAGGGGTACAGCAAGAAGAGGGACCAACTCTTCTGGGATGTCACCCTGTGTGACCGCACCCCCTGCACTCCCTAATGACACCACTGTGGATACTCTTCATTTCGGAAGCATTACATACCCTCCAAATGTCCTAGTTTAATGGAGACGGTCCCAATTAATACTCTGCTATTCTGCTTTTTCTGGTGCTTTAAAATGTTCCAGTTTCTCTCTCTTCCCCCCATCTTCCCCTTCATCTTTATCTTACTTCAGTTGATGCAGAGATGAAAGCACAAAAGTAGTTTGCATTCAGTTAACTCTGTACTGTGGAAGGGAGAGGAAAGGATCTTACCCTTTCCGGTAGGCACAGGGAAAAGCAAACAGCTACAGCGTCTCCTAGCTTGGGTGTTAAGCCTCATGAATAAGTGTTGCCATCTTGACTACATTCTGATATGCTTGGTTGCACATGTCTCAGTTTTCCTCTGAAACATTTGGGGAAGTAGCAATATATATCTTTCATGTACATGTTTTGTTTTCATATTTGTATTCAAGACATCTAGCCTAGAACTAAAGCTACTAAACCTCTCTTGGATAGATCTCACTTCTCATTGTACTTACACCCACATTTGTGTAGGGGGTTGGGGAAAAAGAGAAATGGAAAATAAAGGTCTATAGCATAGATATGACTGAAACATAAATTGTCTTATTTTAAATTCTTGTCATTTGCTACTACCAGTCTGTGGAGCAGGTGAAGTTTTGTAGCCTGAACATTTATAGAAAATCATGTTATTTTCAAAAATCCTAAGGCGGGGAAACTATTGTGCACATTCAGTGTTCCTGATCCTTTTCAAATGCATTGCATTAATGTGTAAACATGATTTTTGTGGCTGCAAATAAGTTGTCAGGCTGCCACTGGGGATTCTGTGACAGTCCAACGCCACCTGGTGGATGTTTCTCAATAAATTGTCTGTAGTGTATCTTTAGATTACTTTCTTCTCTGCTCTTTTGCGTGTCTAAAGACAGCTATGTAAAGGTCAGTTTTAGCAAAACAAATGTGAAGTGCATGACCAACCATATGTTTTAATTTGGATAAAACAGCTGTGGGGAACTGGTCATGTGAACTATTCATCACAAACACAAATAGCTATTTGTTAACTACATAAATTTGAGTATTGGTAGAAAGACTTAACATGTTTCATTTGTGTCCTCACTGGAATGGAGACATATTGGATTGCAAAAGAGGAGTCACTGTTGAGATGCAAATGGACTTTAAACTTCCTGGACAGAACACGGAGGAGCCTGCCTGCAAAAGATATCTTCCCCAGCATACCATCTTTACTAAGGACTGAAACAACATGCAGGCATCGGACTAATATCTCCAATTTTTCCCCCCTCTCCTGTTTGGTTTGTAACATCTTGCCTGACGAAGAAGCCCATGGAGCTTCAAAACCTTGCAACAAGTATATTGTGCATTTCAGTTGGCTAATAAAGGTATCACTGATGGATTTATGTTTCATTTACTGCTAGTGGGCTCAAAAATCTAATACATTTATAGCATGATGTTGTATCACTTCCACTCTTTTCCTGTCATACCCACAAATCTCCCCTTGAGAAGAGAATGGAAGTAATACAACGTCACGTGGGGCAGCATTGAGAAAGTCACTACTTCCCCAATTTGTTTTGCTTTTCTTTGCTTGTACAGTAAAGTCCTATGTAATTTTACTGTTAAAATGCATAAATGTCATGCTGCCTCCACCGTAAGAGCCAGCAGCCATATCGAGCAAAGAAGGTCCAGTCAGCTTACAATTGGGGGACAAGGAGGATGGCATTTCCTCCCCACTCCTGCCAGTGAGTGAGGCTACAGCAATCAGAAGCAGAAACCTTGTGGCAAGTCTTTGTCTTAGGTCCAGGCTATTTGGCAGACCATATCTCCATGTATGAATCAGCCCAGGCTCTGTGATCCTCAGGAGAGGCCCTTCTCTCCGTCCCTCCACCATCACAAGCATGGTTGGTGGGGACATGAAAAAGGGCTTTTTCTGTGTCTGCCCCTAGACTGTGAAACTCCATGCCCAGGGAGACCAGAATGGCCTTCCTCCTTGTTATTCTTCCACCAGCAGGCCAAGACCTACCTGTTTAGACAGGCTTTTGCAACATAAAGTTTTAATATCATGGGATGGAGTGGAGTTGTGTTGTTTTAAAGTATTTTTAATATTTTTATCTTTTTAATTGTATTTTATTATTTTAATAGGTAACTTGTTTTATTATTGTAATAAGTTAATTCTATTTTAATGTACTATTTTTGTATGGTTTTAATTGGTTGGTTTTTTTTAATGTTATGAGCCACCCTGAGGCCCAGTTTTGGTAACAGGTAAAAGTAAAAGTATTTCCCTTTGACAAGGTTGTCAAGTCATGTCCAATTGTAGGGGGCTATGCTCATCTCCGTTATGAAGCCTTTTTCTTTTTTTAAAGATTGTAAGTCTGAGGGCAGAGAACCATCTAATTTATTTATTATTATTATTATTAAACTTTATTTCTAGAGCGCTGTAATTATACTCAGCGCTGTACAAAATTGGTAAAATTTTAAGAAATATAAAAGCCTGCCGGATGCGTACAGTCTAAAATAGTAACAATTAGATAAAATTACAGAGAGAGGAAAAACAAGTTAAAACATCAGGGTAAAAACAAATCACATCAAATGAAATCAAACAGCCAGATGGTAATCACAAGTTCCCTGAGAATGCTTCCCTAAACAATAAGGTTTTCAGCTCCACCTTAAAGCTGGTTAGGGAAGTGATGAGCCGAGCATGCAGAGGGAGAAGGTTCCAGGAATGAGGGGCAGCAAGAAAAAAGGGACGGATCCGGGAGGGGGCAGAGGACAACCTGGGTTGGGAGAGGAGACCTTGGTTACCAGAGCGGAGGGTACGGGTAGGGACATAGGGGGAGAGAAGATCAGCTAGATAAGGGGGGGCTAGCCCATGCAGGGCTTTGAAGGTGAGTAGCAAAAGTTTGTACCTAATGCGGAGAGGAAGAGGGAGCCAGTGAAGGGAGGACAAGAGAGGGGAGACATGATCATAGCGGCGAGCAAGTGAAATAATGCGTGCAGCTGAATGCTGAACAGAAATTAATGGGTGGAGGTGAGAGAGAGGAAGCCCAGCGAGGAGGAGATTACAGTAGTCTAGTCGTGAGACCACTAGGGCATGGACCAGTGTTTTTGCGGTAGATTCTGAGAGATATGGACGGATTTTGGCAATATTATGGAGAAAAAATCTACAGACCTTGGCTGTGGTCTGGATCTGGGGAATAAATGACAAAGAGGAGTCAAAAATGAAACCAAGGCTGCGGGCTTCCTGGACTGGCTGAATAAAGATGTTATTGACAGAAATAGAGAAGGAGTAGTGAAGGGTGGGCTTGGGCGGGAAAACCAGAAGCTCGGTCTTAGACATATTTAGCTTCAGACGCCGATGATGCATCCAGTGGGAGACAGCTGTTAAACAAGATGACATTTGCTGTTCTAGTTCCGGCGAAAGGTTAGGAGTCGAAAGGTACAGCTGGGTGTCATCAGCGTACAAATGGTAGGAAAAACCAAAGGAACTGATTAGTTTGCCAAGGGAGAGTGTGTATAGGGAAAACAATAGGGGACCCAAAACAGAGCCCTGAGGAACTCCAACGGATAAAGGGACAGAAGACGAGGTCCGACCACCCAAGACCACTGAAAAAGATCTATCTGACAAGTAGGATGCAAACCAGTCGAGAACAAGGCCCGAGAAACCAATGTCAGAGAGTAAGTCTATCAGGAGAGAATGATCCACGGTGTCGAAGGCAGCGGACAGATCAAGAAGAACAAGGATAGAATAAAGGCCATTTGCCTTGGCCCGCAAAAGATCATTCGAGATCTTAGTGAGGGCTGTTTCTGTGGAGTGCCGCGGGCGAAAACCAGACTGGAAAGGATCCAGAATGGAGTTGGTTTCGAGAAACTCAAGACAGCGTGAATAGACAACTCGTTCCAACACCTTAGAAAGGAAAGGAAGAAGAGAGATTGGACGATAGCTGGCCAGGGAAGAGGTGTCGAGAGAGGGTTTTTTCAGAATAGGGGAGACTAAGGCATGTTTGAAGACCGAAGGGAAAGAGCCCGAAGAGAGAGAGAGATTAAAGATATGAAGAAGGGAGGGTAACAAAGAGGGGGCTATAGATATTAGAAGGCGAGAGGGAATTGGGTCAAGAGGACAGGTGGTAGCTTTGGATGAGTTCAATAGGGAAGAGAGTTCTTCCAGGGAAACTGGAGAGAAGACAGAGAAAGATTGAAAGATAGTATGTACAGCACTGTGTAAATTTACAGCACTATATAAATAAAGGTTAAATAATAATAATAATAATAATAATAATAATAATAAGCCAAAAGCCAGCATTATCAGTGATTACTCTGTAGTTATGTGGTCAGCATGACTGCAGAGAACGCGGGTTGGGAAAAGGGTAAGGTAATAATAATAGCAGATGAGACAACTGAGAGAAAAGGAAAGCCTATGTGATGCAGGAAGAGAGTGGGTGTGAACACACACAGAGACACACATGCACACAGAGACAAACAAGAAATTACCATGAACATTCTGTGTCTAAACGCCTACAGAGTGACATGCAATCTAGCTACCAGCGAGTGTAGTCATGCAAAAATTGCTAACTCCAGCAAAGACTGGTTTATTTTATTATGAACTTTTGAGGATTTCAGTCTTCTTCTTCAGATGAAGCAATTATATGGTTGTGTTTGTAGGATCAGAGTGTAACAGGATATACTATTTGTGAAACTACCATAAACCCTAAAGTGTTATGTAAGATTATACAAGTCTGTCAGTGTAGCCTATATTTCTGAGATATGAAAACAATAATTCTCCTGAAGAAGAGCCTGTTCCCTTGGGAAATTTGTTGGGGACAATTATTTTGTTACATGCATAGTTGTGCTTATATATTAATATAGATAAAGTGCCAAGAAACTACGTTCTTTTAATGGATTGGATTTTTGAAAAATATATCCTAATTCAGCTCACAGTTCACAGAACAGATATATGGGAAGTCACAAATGGGAAGAAGAAACTTACAAAGACAAACCCCAAATTTTGGAAAGCAGCGCTCAAAACAATTGAGAAGGATAAATCACCAGGAACAGTGGCATACAATTAGAATTTGTGATCCAGTGCAACAGTATCAAGTTCAGATCTAACCAAAATATGCCAATGATTATGAAAAAACAACAGTGGCTCACAGATTAGAAGTGATCGATATACATTCCTGTCCACAAAAAGAATACACACAGCAGTAATTACAGACCCACTGCACTAATTTAACATGCATGCACAATAATGCTCAAAATTCTACAGCATAGATTCCTGCCATTTATGGAGCAAGAGATCCCAGAGGTGCAAGCAGGTTTCAGGAAAGGAAGAGGCACTAGGGATGACATTGCAGAGATACAATGGATAATGGCACGCACAAGGGAATTCCAAAAGAAAATCAACATGTGCTTTATCAACCACATCCAAGCATTTAACTGCATAGATCAAGAAAAGCTAGGGCTTGCATTTAGAGGAACGGGTGTGTCTCTTCATCTGATTGTCTTGATGTGTAACCTGTACTCAGGACAAGAGGCTGCAATCTGAACTAAATATGGAGAAACAGATTGGTTCCCAGTTGCTAATGGAGTCAAGCAAGGATGCATTCTTTCACCCTATTTGTTCAACACGTATGAAGAAAATATCACACACAGAGCAAGATTAGACTCAGAGGGAGGAAGAGTGAAGATCAAAGGAAGAAATGTTAACAACCTAAGATATGCAGATTGCACCATACTACTACCAAGAAACAATAAAGACCTGAAACAATAAAGAAAGTCAAAGAAGAAAGTGCTAAGGCAGGCTTAATGCTGAATATTAAGATAACAAAAATAATGACCATGGAAGAACTACATGAATTCATCCTAAATAATGATAAAATAGAAACAGTCAAAGAATTCACGAAGCTTGAATCAAACATTGATCAAAGCGGAGACTACATTCAAGAAATTAGAAGAAAGAACAAGACAAGATCCTAAAGTGCTTAGACATAATACTGAATACTAACGTTAGTATTGTCTAAATCATTGTATTCCCCATCACTGTGTATGGATGTGAGAACTGGACAGTAAAGAAAGCAATCAGAAAGATAATTAACTCATTTGAGATGTGGTGCTGGAGAAGAGTACTGAGAATACCGTGGACAGCCAAATAGACAAACAAATGGATTTCAACCCTGAAATCTCCTTGTGTAGAAGCTGTCCTGTTTGTCCAATATAGAGTTCAGAGGAACATTGCTGACATTGAGTGGCATTGTTACATTGGAAGATATACAAATAAATGCACCTCTGATGTTCTTGTGGGTGACATTTATTAGAACATGCACAGCTGCTGCCAAAAACAGTTGTGGGGACACAGCTGACATCTGGATTTGTGGCGGGTCTTGCCATTGTATTTCCATCCATGCTTAGTGTCCTGTTGTTGGTGAATATTTAAGGTTTGTGGGCTGTCTATAAACAAACAAAGGCCTGCCACTCAGAGAGCCTGTGAGAAGGTAGCATTATTCTCCAAAATTGGTTGTATGTAACTCATTGAGAATGTGCAAAATTACAGCAAGGATGTGTCATAAACTATTAGAGACCCACTGATTTGCTTGATTCATATTTAGCCTTTGGTTAGCAGCATACCACACTACCCCTTAAAAAAATTCTGCTAGTACAGTATATCCTTGATAAAGTTGTTCTCTTCCCCCACCCACACCCAGCTTTCCTTGCAACAACAGACAGCTGACCTGCTATCCCTGTGTACAGTCTTCCTCATTAGTATGAAGGGAGGGGGCATGCAGAATGTAGAGCTGCCTGTGCCTCCAGCGGCATTGCCTGCACAAATGGACAGACTTATACATTAATTCATAAGCTGAAATTGGCCCATAATGAGAGCGATATTGAGCAAAAATGACTGCTAGCTCCAGACCACTTAGGAATCTGAACTCTCCATACATTCTATGAAGCCAAGGGGAAATACTGGCCAAATTAAGCAAAGCACTTACAGTAGGTTTGTAGCAGTTTACTGGTGAAATGTATTGCTGACTCGGTTAGACTAATACAGATGTGCTTAAAAGTGTGGCCCATCTCAGAATAACCACTCTTGTGTATGTGCATGTATGTATGTGTTTTGAGAGAGAGAGCAAGAAAGAGAAAGAGAGAAAGAGAGACAGAGAGAAATGACTGCTTAGCTAATTATATTGACAGCCTTGATCTACGCTGGCCTTATTTCCAGCCTTAGAAATCTTTCTAAAATGCTTTACTTAACTGAAAAGTCTTGTTATTTGGCAGGAAGAGGTCAAAGCAACTAGAAGGGAACACATGGGATGCTTGAAAAATATGAACATATTCATACTGTAAGTCCATAACTGGAACCCACTGTTAGAATATCTGCTTTTATTAAAAATTTTGGAATGTGGAGTTCCATCCCTGATCCCAAGCATGGGGAGAGGTCAAGTAGCCATTCCAGCTGCTATGACCTTAACCTCAGAAGACCCCTGGAAAACAACACTTTGGAAATTCCCCACAGGAAGGTTTGAGAGTTGCTAAATGGGGAGACCATCACCTCCTCAGCTAATACAATGCTGCCTGTTTGTTCTCAGACTCACACTTAGTGGGCCAATGATCAGCTTAACAACCCACCCATGTGTCCAGACCCAACTGTATTGACCCAACTTGTCCTCACCTTGTCATAACAAAGCCCTGATGATCAAATACCTTTGTCTTGACTTTAGTTACACCATTAAGCTCATCGCTGGAGGCTAGATTCTGCCTATGAGAACCCCTAGATTTGACCACTTTATGTGCTATTACCAGAATGCAGCCTGGTCTATGCCAAATTGAACTCTGATTCTTGCTCCCTCACCCTTCACTTCCCCACGTTTCGGTGGCCATGCTCAATCCACTATCCACATCTGCATCGGACCCTCGGAGAAGCCTTCAGAAAGTACGTATCTCCTGTAGTGGTGCTTCTCTCTAACCTATTTCCCTGTTTCCCTCCTTACCTTCCTCCAGCACTGAATGTGTGTATGTGTGCATGCCCCCTTTGTGGTGTGTATACTACCTTTAAACTTTTAGACTTTAATTGGAAAAGAGTCTGCTTTTGCATTGTTTCCCAAGGGATTATTTGGCCCTTTGGTATACATGATGGGACAGGAACATGTGGGGTATTTGTTAGGGCCCCCCTCTTGGAAATTTGAGCTAAATAAAATTCTCCTAATTAGATCCTTTCTAATATTACCCACCCCCATTATAAGGGGAGCTCCTTAGAAACCAGTGCTCCACTGCTTACTCTCTCAGTGTCATACCACTGAAGTGATGGTGAGCCATACCCTAAACACTTCAACTAGCTGGAGCTGAACAATATAGTATGTTAAAAGCATTTAAAACAAATAATAATAATAATAATGGTTTATTATTAAATGGGGTTACAGCTAGTCACATCTCTTCTCTTTAGAAACTGGATTATGTGTGGGGTATGTCTCTGTGTTAGACTTCAGCCCTATACACAGAATGTGTACCAGGGAGCAGGTCCCATTGAACTTGGTCAAAGTCATTTTTGAGTAGGTATGCATAGGCAGAGACAGTATTGTGTAGGCTTGAGTGTCAGAAAAAGACCCCAGGAGACCGACCCCCCCCCCCTTTAACAAATCTTGCAATCAAAACAAAACAAAACACCTCCATGACAGGTTCGCCTTAAGGTTACTATAAATCAGATATGACTTGAAGGCACAGAACAACAACCTGCATAGGCTTATGCATAGCCCCCCACTCTGTTGTTGCCCAGAAAACACTCATTTTAATACCAAATATGTTCTAACACTGCAGACAGGTACTTGGTAATAGATTCTGGGAAGCCTAACTCAATGTAATCTCCAAATAGTAGCTTCATAGGTAGGTATATGTTAGCTTGATTTCTATGTAGCTGAAGAAGTTTCTCATTCATAAGTTTTGTGTTTTTGTAGGCTGTTCCCATTTTTCTCTTTCACTTTCTCTCTCTCTCTTTCTCCATCTTTCCTTCTGTGTTTAGAGCTTATTAGCATATTCATTCTCCATACTGTCATAGGCAACTATAAAATATGCTCTCAAACAATTGGCCTGGGAGATTCCTGAAAACATTAATACACAGAGAGCAGCTACATCTATGTAAAGCATTTCAGCATCAATATTCAGCTGACATAGCTCAAAGCTAAAAAGGGCTTATGAGCAGCATCTAAAGAGAGAGAGAGAAAAGGATGCCAGAACTGTAATGAAAAAGTACCAGACCTACATCAATGTATGAGAAGGAAAGAGAAGATTAATAACATGCTGCTTATTATAAAACACAGTATTGCTGTATATTACAGAAAAAAAATGTACACTCATCTGGGCCTGACACAGTACACCTTTAGATGGAATATGTGACGAACACTGATTACAGCCTCCCTGCTCCATGTGCTATGATTGAATAAAGGGTGCAATCATGCACATTGGCTAAGAGCTAAACCTAGTTATGGAACTTGGAAAAGTTATTTTTGGACTACAGCTCCCAGAATCCCCAAGCCATTGTGGACCTGCTAGCTGGGCATCTGGGAGCTGTGGTCCAAAAATATCTTTTCCCAGCTCTTGTACGAGTCCATCTCTGCTGCTTGTGAATCTTACCCCCATTCACTAACCACACTGTGTAAATTTGCCTTCCTCAGAGAACTGTCGAACTGTACAGCAGGATACACCCCCTCATTGGTAGGCATAATGTGTAATGTAACAACACACTTCTGCTCTTCCTTGGAGGCATATGCATTTTGTTCTTTGCTTGAGAAATGCATATTCCATGATATCTGGAAACATAGACAAGGTTGCCATTCCCTGAGATTTCAGGGCCAAAACCTGAGACCAGAAGGTGGGCCCTTGTAATGTCACAGTAGTAAGGCAGGCAAGGAGACTAGGAACTTTTTTTTCTCTCTCAAAAAAGGAAAACTGTTATTCTTCATGAATGATACTTGTTTCCAGTTGGGTATTTCTTATATGTATCATGGAATTTCAGCTTCATTATAGATTCTGCTATATTTTCCTCTTCTACGGAACAGAAAAATCTAGAAATAAAGTTAGTTCCAAGGTAATGGTGGAGCTGGAACTAATTACAGAATACAGTACCATACTACATCACTTTAATAGTACATCTGTTAAGGGAAAGGCCACAAACAGGTGTAATTTCCTAGAATTTTGGAACTAGAATAAACATAGGAAATCCTAATGCAATATGTTAAACTGAAAAGTTTTTTTTATTGTTGTTATTTTACCCTTTTTATTAATAGTTGACTAAAAATATACACCATGGCAGTTTTCTCACACTAATCAATCCAATTAATGTAAAGGCACAAAGATATACAATATAGGACCGATGGTATACAAATGTATATACACATCTGTGAAAACAGAGTCCAGTCTACAAAAGCTCATGCTACCAACGTCTATCTTTCAGTTAGTCTCAAAGATGCCACAAGATCCCTTTGCATACTTATCTTAAGTTACCATAAATGTACCAGATATTGTCATCCTCCAAACATTGATCACTGACAGAAGTTTGTTTCTTCATAAGGTCTTTTTCATGTTCATGTAAATTATAAATTCCAGTTCATCCAAGAAAACAAGTTCTTTTTCATGAGATCTTAGCTTGAGTCATTAATGAGCATAGTCTGACCAAAATAGTTTTGTGATCACTGTCATTCCTCCAACTTGGAAGTTTGCTTTTTTTATGTAAAAATCATGTGGCCAACATAGAAGAATCAAAACCAAGTTTACTTATCAGTTAGCCACCAGGTGTGCTTCTAGCAAAGAATGAACTTACCCAACATTTCATTCAACCAGCTGTAACAAGTACAACAGCTTCCAGGGGACTCTTATTTCATCTTCTGTGTCTTTCTTGTAGTTTTCATTTTATCCTGAAATAAATGCATATTGCTAAGAAAGAATAGGATTTCATTAGCTAGTCACCTAAACAAAATGTGACTCTTTCAAGTTAGAGTCTCTGGATCACAACTATAAGGTAGAATTCTGTCCTGTGTGTGTATGCACATATTGGGCCCTTTGCATACAATTTCAAATGAATTCTATTTTATTTAGAGAAAGTGGGATCTTACGGTAGATGTCTGAGTTTTTATTGTGATACACTTTCCCTTCCTTAAGTATCCAGGTGGCTCTAACTCCAGAGTAGTGAGGGATATTTGTATATACACATTATGATGCTTTGTTAACAGATTTCCATGCATATCTCCTGCTAAGTGATTCCCACACAATGAGAACTAAAGAGCAGCTGTACCCTCCTGTTCCTTTCAACAGTTCAGTGTCTGTTAAATGACTTGACCTCTAAGAACACTCAATGATTGCTTCTCTCCTTCTCTCTCTCTCTTTCTCTCCTTCTACTCATCTTTGATGCCTTGTCTTTGCTACTGTCAGGCTTGTCTGTGCCACTGTAGATCAACATGGGCTGCAGTGCTCCCTGGCATTTAATTGGGGAGTGACAAAAGATGAACCCTTGTAAAGCATCCACTTAAACTTCTCTATCTCCCTCATATTCTGTGGGAGTTCCCTGTGGTCTAGGAATACTGCTAACCTCCACTATCAGCTGAATCCCATGACACAGCCCTTGACAGACTGGACCACTTCAGAGGACAGATGAGAATGTATGTGCTCTGAATACTCTCTTGTACAGTATATTTTTTAATGTTAAAAAAAAACCCTCAACACAGAGAAAGCTATTACGTCAAGGGGAAAAGCCCAGACTATTAGCAGCCTCTGGGTTCTAAGCAGCCCCAGACTCTGTACACCATAACTTGCCAAATGTTTCACCAACACTTTATTACATCACAAACCAACATGAAGACTAAATGACTATATGATCATATTGTTCTTCCCTTTGTTCTTGCCTTTCCTTCTCCCCAGATGCATTTTTGGTAACACCTTTTCTGATCAAGAGATCTGAAAATCTTGAATGAAAAGTTGCACACGTTTGTGCCTTTTTAGTTGATCTGATAAAAGTTTTAACACAAAATGGAGTTTGGAATTTTCCTTATGGCCAAAAACTATTTTGTGTTCACACGCAGAGCTGTACATGTTTATATTCCTGTTCTCTAAGGAGGATATGAGAAGAACTTCTTCTTGGCTTGATTTTTTCTCCAGAGATGAATCTGGGGTACAGGAGGAAATGCAGCACATTGGTAAGCCTGGCTTTTTCTCACTTATTGTCCTGATTGCACACTTCCATTGCAATTCATGCACAACTTTTGATGCTCTTTCTACAATCATATTTCTTCTCATGGTGCTCAGTTCCTCATAAATAGGGCTGACTTGCTGACAGCTATCAGATTTGTTTGATTTTCACCATAAACTAGGAAAGAGGTGAGAAATCAGTGGTTCTGTCAATGGTGCAGCACTACAGCTCCCATTAATCATCACTCCTGAGAATGGTGTCTAAGAATGATGGAAACTGGAATTACACAACAGCTAGAACCATTTCTTCATTCCAGCAAATGTCTAAATGCAAATAGCAGCAGTTACATTAGAAATGTTTGATTTCATAATACCACCCCCAAGTGAACACTTTATCTCAAACCATCAATTGAGATGACATCCTCTTGGTGACTCTACAGATTCTTAGAGCTTAGCCCCACTCTCTGTGTGTATATATGTGGGGCTGCCTTCAAATCCCCTATCAGCTTATGGTAACCCCATTAATTTCATAAGGTTTGTATAGACAAGGAAAGACTCAGAGGTGGTTTTGCTAATTCCCCTCTCTAAAATATAGCCTACTACAGCTGGTATTTGTTGGTGGTCTCCCATCCAAGTACTAACTTGCTTAGCTTCCAAGATCAGACAGGATTTGGGGGATTTAGGTCCTTTGTCACCTGCCCTAAGCCTTTATATGTGTTAACCTCAAGGGGAGCAGAAGACCATGGCTCTCTACCAATTTGGCCTTTCTTCCAGCAGAGGGTGGTAGTTCTGCATGCTTAAACCCAAAGTGATAAGACTAAGGATGGCTAAGAATTCTTTTAGTTCCTTTATTTTTTTATAAGAACACGCCCAGATTTGAAGATTTCTCCATAAACTCATCAGACAAAAACTGAGAAATTTTTTTTGAGAGAATATTCAGGGGGAGTAAAGGCTGACCAATTGAACCATTTGAACAGGAAACCTTGAGTGCTTGCCTGTTACAAGTCTTGCATTGAATCCCTGGTATTCAGCTACTACTGTGGTGCTGAATTAAAGTTGCCATCTCTTTTTTTTCTGTCAGGCTCTTCATTTTTAACAGAAAGGCAGAGGCAATATGATTCTCTTCTCTGTCCTGTGAATAGGCTGTAGCTATTGGATTTGGCCAGTGCAGACAGACCAGAATTTCATTTGGTTCATTATGGACAAAGATTTTCCAAAATTTACAAATGACTTCAAAATTTAACATAAAGAATTTGAGTTTTTTAAAAATACTGTGGGTCCTTGTTATCTGCTAGGGTTTGGTTACAGGATTCCCACGTATAACAAAATCTGTGGACCACATAAGCCATTAACTATAATGTCATGGTAAAATAGTGTCCCTTATATAAAATGGAAAATCAAGGTTTGGTATTTGGAAATTATACTTTTTAAAAAACATTGTCAAGCCATGGATGCTTGAATTAGTGGATTAAAATAAAATCTGTGGATAAGGAGGACTGACTGTATAGGAGAAAGCAAACCTGACAAAGCCAGCCTTCCTTAAGATGTAACTGGAAGCATGTTCTATCTTTTGCCTGTAAAATGGGAGGGGGCACACACCCATAGAAATGTTCACTATGTTCACAGACACAGTCCTTGGCTTGGGAGACTTGCTCTGAAAGACTACAATTCCCAGAATCCTGTGCTGGGGGATTTGGGGAGTTGTAGTTGAAAAAAGTTATATTCCCAAAGTCTGAGACTGTGTAAAAGTTCCATTTGACCCCACTGTGCAGTTTATACAAGCTGTTCCTGGTGACCATATGCACTACTGCAAGGATGGAAGAGGGAAATGGATCAGAAAGCCCTTTGTGTTTCTCATGAGCGCAAATATCTTTTTGAAAGAATATGTATGTGTGCACTCAACAGTCGACTCTTGCTTTTCTGGAACTGCTCGCACAGCATCTGAAAATGTAGAGAGCCTCTGGGCAATGGCAGACATTTATTTATAAGATATGGGGTAGAGGAGAGAAAATACCATGACAATCTCTTAGCAACTAGGCTATTTCCTGTCATTTAGAGACACTTAAACAAGTCAGCAGAATCTGCCATCCCCTCAAACCATGGCCGGAGAAAGAATGCAGAGTGTAGGGAAATCTCCATTTTGAGGTTGGATGGTTTGCAAACAAGCCTGAGGTTGCAATTACTTCTCAGCCTTCTTGCCATCCTGTACGATATGTAAGTGTGTGTGTACGTTTTCTTGAGAAGGTCTCACTTAAATAAAGAAATTGTTGTATTCTGCCCGCAGGACCTCAGGATTTACTATGAGGAAATTGCACACGTTGTAAAAGGTAACGGCATTTTCCCAACTCAAACAATGCAACAGCAAATAATAGAAGACTCTTAATGCACATCTGTAAAGCTGAACTTGTCTCATATATCTGAGTGTCAGGTTGTGGTTGGATGGAAAAGCATTGACCCACAGGCAGCTGCCCTGTGTGGTGAGGCACAGAACTACTGTCTCAGGCTCTGCATCAATGAGGAGTGTAAACTTTAGTGTTCGTCATCCTCCCAGACACAAGAATGAACCATTCCTGCAGTATTTTCCCTGCTGAATGAGAACACATGAATTCCTCCATACTTTCTGATCATTATTTCCACTTTGGGAAGTATTTGTGCAGAAATATACATGGAACAGTGCTACAAAGGGAATATGTTTTCTATTGAAAAACATGTTTTCTATGAAAAAAAATCTATTTCTTAATGGGCAAACACTTTATGAGGTGGAAAAAGTCTTGTGGCAGTCTTAGCCTTACAACAATTTTAGCTTGGGCTGGGTGGGTTGGGCTCTAACTCCCTATCACAGCTTCTGGTTGACCTCTGACTTCTTTGTCTGTAGGTGGGGCAGTCCCATAGTTTGGTGGCAGAGTACCATACATACTTTGTATGCAAAATGTCCTAGGTTCAGTTCTTGATACCCCCAGTTCAAAATGTCAGGCCCCATTATAATACAAATGCTGAAGCAAAAATTCTCCTGTTCATGTAACAGAGATGCCTTCCTGTCCTTTGTCTCAGGCAGCAAAATGTCTTGGGGTGTCCCAGCAAAGTGAAGGCATGTGAATGGGTGTTACTTCACAGACTGAATGGGAAAGACCAGCCTCCTTTACTACATGCGGTCAAGTGGTATTATGTCCTTCAGAATGAGGCACACTTGAGAGAGATATTTGTGTTATCACTAAAAGCTTGAGGACAGCTCAGCTGTTTACTTAGAAAGTTTAATTCAATTTGCACAAGGTAGTCATGGAGCTGAAGATGGGGTTCTGGAGGCAGTGGCTAAGACCCTTAGGACTGATTTGTCAAGACTTTTGCCCTGCGAGCGCACAAAATGATAAGCCTGGTTTACACAACCACACTGCTTAAATATTACCATACTGCTGACTGGAACAGTCTGGCAGGGGGTTGCTAATCACTACATGCTATTCACTACATTTGTTGCAAAGAACAGCCCACAGGGAATAATTAGGTTTGTTTTTTATTAATTGAACAATTTTACAATAAGAATCCTTAGCACTGGATAGTACTACCTGGAAACCATTTAAATAAAAGCAAAGCTGATTTAATTAATTAAAGCCAGCATGGTTTCATCATTGGAAAAGAAGTAAGAAGATTGTGTACCTAACTTGAGTGGGGAATGGCACATCCTCAAATGAGTGGTTTCAAAGCACGGAAAAATGACTTTTCAAAGGCAATTCAATTTGCTAACTCATCACAGAATTTCAAAAGTAACTGCTATTCTTTATTAATATTGAAAAGGTAACTAGAAGTTGCATGTTAGACTACTTGTACCTTTTCATTTCTGAGAGAGGAAACCACTACTGATTTAGATGCAAATGAGGGGCTATGCAGACAAATTTTACAGCCAGATTGGGGCCGCAGCAACCACATGCCACAGCCTTGATCTGGCCTTTGCAAGGAGCATGATAGCTGTGGTGCTCCTTCGGCGCTGCGTCATGTGGACACAGCGCCAGAGGAGCACAATGACACCACATGCTGCCCTGGGGTGGAATCAGGGTGTGCATCATGTGGACACTATGCCCTGACTCCACCTCCAAGCTGGCTTTTAAAGCCGGTCTGCACAGGGCCTGACAACACACTTGAAAAAAAGTCTATCAAAATGTTTTTTAAAACACCACTAAAAGTGACTTTTGTGACTAACTTGAAACCATTAATTATTTTTTACACCAGTAAAACAACTGGACTCTTCCTGTTGTATTCACTATGAAATGGAGACTTGGTATATGCTTATTGCCCCCCAAATGTAACTACCTTACTTCTAACACATTACTTCTAGGGTCAGGATAGGAAGCGTCCCACCTAGTTTTACAGAGTTATGAACTCTAGAAAATCTCAAGATCCCTAGAGAAGCATGCAACTGATGGTGCAAAGCAATCACATAAGTAAGCTACCATTTATTATATAAAATACATTGCAATAGGAAAGAGCATAGGAAACCTCAATTCTGTCTAACACAAGTGGAGATGCAGATAGCCATGCTTGTCCCCAGATTCTCCAAAAGCAAGGATTCCCTGAATCTAGCAAAGGAGGATGTGAGATCAGAAACCATAAGAGTACCAGTCTAGAGTTGGAAGAGAGCCAGCAGGTAAAGGATAGACTGGGAAATCTAGGGGTTTTCTCTTTCTCTCCACTCATCCTTATACATCTTGCATGCAACTTCAGGGCAAACAGAGTTGCACCCTTTCACTTTCAATATCCTGTTTGATGCATGAGCCATCTGTAGCTAGTACAGTTCCAGGTCTACCCCAGAAGGCTTTGGGGGGTTGCTATGATTTAGTTTTTCTACCTGCACACCAGAGGCATTTGACTTATGTCATCAGGAATATTGCAATTTGATAAATCATGCTAAAAAGTGCTGTTCAAGATACACATAAAAAAAAAAAGATTAGACAAATTCAGAAGATTTCTAATCATGATGGGTATATTCTGCCTCCAGAATCAGTTTTACTCATTAAAAATAATGCTATTTTCAGAATTCCATATGCACAAAAATGAGGAGAGAAGAATGGTGTGTTTTTTTCCTGTTTTTCCCAAAGCTTCCCCTCTCCCCTGATATACCACCTACAAGAGAATAATATCTGCTACTGAATACCAGTTGCTTGTGGACTTCATTTAGGGCATGTAGTTGGCCACTTATCCAGGGTACTGGGTTGTATATGCCTTTGGTTTGATTCTTGTGCACTGCTTTTTTCTCTCTCATTACTGATGGCAAGGAGAAAGGGATATTTCCAAGATTGGCTTGAGGATTCTGCAGCTGTGAGTGACAAGCTGGGTCACTCACAATGACAAGCAGAGTAAAAGAGCAACAAGAACACATTTGCTACTCATTAACAATAATGCTATTCTCAGAACTCCATACCCACATAAAATGAAGAAAAAAGGAACTGCTAAGAAAAATCCAAAAATTCAGCTATGAGCTTCCACAAATTCTGGTCTGCATTCAATGTTATATTCTAAACAAAGCTATGTGGGTATAAAGTGAAAGAATCATAGTGAATTATGTAGTGTGACTGGCTGGCACAACATTGATAGTGCAGAGAACTCCAAGGACCATTCTAAAAAGGCTTGAAGGGAGAGAGTGGAGAATGGGCATTGGCATTTAGACTCTAAACCAGGGTGGGGAAACTGTGGCACTCTAGGCTTTGCTGAACCACAACCCCTGGGTAAGTCACACTGTCTCAGCCTCAGAAAAAGGCAAAGGCAACTCCCCTCTGAGCATGTCTTGCCAAGAAAACCATGTGATAGGGTTCCTTTAGGGTCTAAATACATCAGAAATGGCTTGAAGGCAAAAAATATAACTTTTGGCCATCCTAGCTGGGTCTGATGAGAGTTGTAGGGAATCTGGAGAGCGACAAGTTTCCTTCCCATATTCTATATCCATACTTCCATTGTGCCCTGTGGTCTCTCTTTCTTTTCTTCCTCCAGGTTTGAAGCAGACTCCGTCTGCCCATCAGCCCAATACTCAATAAAGCCTTTCAAGTAAAAACTGGAATTTTCCAGAACTCAATTCACTTCTGTAGCTTCTGTTGACCTGGCAGTCTCTTTTGTTACTCTCTTGTGACTATGGTTGAAGAATACCACAGTTCATGTTTCACATGGCTGTGCCTGTAATGTCAATAATTTCTTTATAACAGCTCTCTGTGGGTTCAGCAACACCTTTTCTCTGAGCTTCACAAGCAACTTGAGAGTCAATTAATTGATTAACTACAGAAGACTTATTCAGGGAAAGGGAAGGACATGTGTATCACACATCACCTAACAATGTAGTCCTTTGGGTTTGCCATCTGATGGTGCCTAATACCATTGATACAGTAAGTGATCTAACCTCGCCATATCCCTCCAGTTTCAAGGTACGGGATAGTTCTTCATTAACATCTGCTTGCTCAAAAATTGTAAACTGGTAGTCAAACATATCAGTGGATGAAATTAGGGGGTGGAATTTGGGATTTCAGTAGGGGAATTAGGGGGAAGGAATTTGGTATTTCACACAAAAACTGAGGATGGCCCTTAATGTTCAAAGGTTATCTCTCAGATGCCTCTCTTGCAGTCTAACACCTTAGAAACTTTTCTAGTTGGAAAATAAGATAGAAATCTATCTAAGAGGCCACCCAATGATCCAAGCTAAGCTAAGAGCATACCCAATGATGCAAGGTCCAATTGAAGTGGGGGGGGGGGGTCCTCATTCCTTCTTACTTACTTAGCAAGCTTGGCTAGGGAACATTTTAAATATAGTATACTGGCTTCTGGGACACTAGATGGAAATGGTCAGGAGTAAAAACTAATACTCATAATTCAGGACACATGCACTAAAGACTAAGCCATAGAAACAGATTTATGGAGGCCAAGGAAGAAACTGGAAAATTGGGCAGAAATGTTTTCCCCTCATTTTAAAGGCTCCCCCCCCCCTGTTTGCTTCCCCCAAATACTTTCTACAAACTATAGAAGAGAAAGACATTTGTGCAAATACTATGTACAATGTCAGATCATTACAATTCCTGATCTTGATTTCTACTTTTTCCATTCTTTATATGAATATGTGGGAGCCAGCATGGTGTGGTAGTTTGAGCATGTGACTATCACTCTAGAGATTAGGGTTCGAATCTCCACTGGGTCACAGAAACCCATTGGGTGACCATGAGAAAGTCACAGTCTCTCAGCCTCAGGGCAAAGCAAAGGCAAACAAATTCTGCCAAGAAAACTCCATGATAGGCTCACCTTAGGATTGCCGTGAGTCAAAACTAACTGGCAGACACACGTTATGTCTGCTTGACACTATGAAGATGTCCATAGAGACCAAATAATTGTCTCTATTTTACTAATCTTGATGCTTTCTTCTGCTTTTATTAGGCTTTTTGCTTGGCTCTTTAAACTGGCAAAATCAGAAATTCCTTACAGTTTCCTTACATTTTCAAAATACACTAAATAGATGTCCAAATAGCCTAGTCCTGTAAAAAGATCACACAATTCATATATCCTCAGCATATATAAAAGAGCATGTGTAGGTCTAGCTGACAGATAAAGCAGAAAAATATTTCTGCTTTACGTATACCACACATCATACAATCTCTGAAGCTACAGGTTAAAATAAGCAGCTTGAAGAGGAAAGAGATGTCTTTTGCACTACTTCATTACATTAAGCATTTTGTGCTTTTTAAAAAACAGTAATGTATTTATCAATAAATTATTTTATGACCCTTGAGATTCTAACCAAATTAAGGCTGAGGGGTGTTTATGTTATTCTGGATATTAATTACTTGTGATCAAACAGGGATGTGATCAGAATCACATGTTATGATGGAAACCCAGTTTTTTTTATCCCTCAGAATGCTGCTATGGGAACTGAGATGCATTTGAAGGGGAGACCAAAATAACTAACCCTTTCCCAGCCTGCCAGTTTTATCCTGCACATATCCCTAGTTTCAGGTTATTTTTAAAGAATTTCCTCCTAATCAGGCTTCAAAACTAGAAGTACTGGCTCTGGGGAGACATTTATAGGGGAACTGGCTATAAGGAATGTGATTAGGTACCCTGCTTTCTGCTAGTTTCCCACCTGCCAATATCCCCCCAGCATCTCTGTTGACAGTGAACATGTTTTGAAGACACATAGGTCAATAAGACTTCAGGGAAAACCCATTAATATAACCATAATCCAAGTTTATGCTCCAACCACAGAGACAAAAGAAGAAGAAACTGAAATGTTCTATGCAGGAGTTCAAGAGGAAATTGATCACATGCCAAAACAAGACATGTTGATATTGTAGGCAATTGGAAGCAAAAGTGGGAAACAGAACAGAATCAAAGATCACTTGGGGGGACGGGAGCAAAAAAGAACAAGAGAGGATGAGTTGCACAGCCATAAATTGGAGTCACAAGAAAGTCTTTGTGTGGAGTTTATCACATAGAGGCACACGGAGGCAAATCCCACACAGAAATCGGGTTTTTAAATCTGCTAAAGACCCATAGATGCGGCTTGTTTTTCTGATGCATTGTTTTTCAGAAGTGTTGGTGGAAAGAGAAATAACACAAAAACAACTGCAATTGTGGGTTTCTTCTACTTTCTGCTGAGTTAATCCCGAACATCCTGTGAAAAACAAACTTTAAATCTTTAAATCTGCATGGAATTCATCCTATGTGATAAACGTATAAGTCACTAAAAATGCCAACTGTAATGTCATTTTGCCTAAGTTTTACTTAAACAAAACATAAATGTTCCCAACTTATCTGAAATCCTATTTTGTGAGAATCAGTGTGAGTTGTGCCTATTTTTTAAACTGTAGTAACCATCAAGATTATTTAGACAAGTGGAATGTTATGCCTGCATGTTTTTACCGTGAACACAGTAGCAGCTCCTAGAACAAAACTGACAACAACCCAAAAAGGGTATCATTTCCATGGTATGTTCAAAGAACTATATGGATTTCCAAGGCTGTATTGCTTTGGAAACTATACAACTAGGCTTTCAGTGCATGCTGTAGCACCAAATAAAAAGCATGAACACTATTATGGATTATTATTTTCCTGCAGACTGTCCATTCCTCCCTTCATCCTGAATTCTCTATACCTGTATGACCAGGTGGAACTATAAGATAAACTGCATGTGATGAAAAGGTAAAGGTTTTCCTGTTGACAAGACTGTAGGGGCAGTGCTCATCTCCATTACTAAGCCAAAGAGGCAGCATGTGATCATGTGGCCAGCATGACTGCACAGATTGCTGTTGCCTTCCCACTGAAGTGGTACATATTTATCTACTAGCACTTTTACATGTTTTCAAACAGCTAGGTTCACAGAAGCTGGGACTAGTGATGGGAGCTCACTCCATCATGTGGCACTTGGGCCTCAAACTGCTGACTTAGCTATCTTGTAATCAACAGAGACAGTGTCTTAACCACTGAGCCACTGTGTCCCATCATACAAGTGCTATGTGGCCAGATAAATAGTGGCAGTCCCTCAAATTATAGGCTTGCTCTGATAGAAACTATAAAGCAAATTTTAAAACATTGGGATAATGCTGGTTGTCCCAAGAAACAAGAGTTGTTAGAACAGAGATGCCTATCTGAATAGTATCAGGCCTTATATGTTGAGAGGTTTGCTAGCTATGCTTTTCCATCAATGTGCAGTTAGTCTACAGGTTAATATGGATATGGATGTATTTATTTAAGGCTTCCATCATTGGAATGTGACCTCCATGGAGGAAACTCTAATTGAATACATCTGCACACATGCAGGCCTTGTTTAGACAGATGGTGATCATGCATCAACAATGGGCCAGGAGCATAGCACACATGGGGCGGGGGGGGGGGGGAGGCACTAGCTAATCATTTTCTCCATGTGTTCACTAATCATAGGAATCAATAGTAAGAAGCTAGTCAGTTGCCAAACATGTGCCTGAATAAAAACACTTAAATCCCATTGAGACTTCATGCTAATGTCACCAAGTGTTAATGCAAGCAGATCTTCTTTTCACAATATTGCATAAAGAGGCATTCAGTATCACTTTACAGCAAAAGTGTACTTAGCAGTGCAATCCCTGCTGGACAGTACCGAGGCACTGCTCTGCCTCCCACCTCCCAAACAGCCCCTACTGGCTTTGAGGTACATTTCAAAAACTCCCTTGTGCTTTAAAGGTAAAGGTTTCCCCTTTGACAAGGTTGTCAACTTATGTCCAACCATAGGGGGGGACGTGCTACACTGAAGAGCCAGAGTTGTCAAAGACTACTCTGTCATTATGTGGCCAGCATGACTGCATGGAACACTGTTCCATTACCACCAAAGGAATGGTACCTGTTTATCTCCTTGCACTTTTACATACTTTCAAACTGCTAGGTTGTGCTTTAGTCAGCGAATGTCTCCATCCTTCTACCTCAGGAGCCCAGAATTTGTGTAAGTGCACTGGCAAAACTTTATACAGATTCTTGGCCATTGTCTTTAATTATGGGTGGAGGAACAATAAGGAGGGGTGGGACACTCTAGCCCCCAGTCCAGGAATTCCAGAACTGAGGAGTAGCCCAACCCAACCAAATGTGTATCTAAGGATAGTAAGAGAAGTACTTCAAAGCTCAAAACCCAGGGACTCTGTGGGGTTGCCACAATGAAAAACTGGAAAGACTGCCTGTATCTCGATTCCCTCTTCTACAAAACCAAAGGTACATGGGTGCTCTGCATTTTTCAGTCTGGTGCCCTACCAGGGAGGCTTTTATGGAAGAATAAGGTCCTTTAGATAGCCAGGAACCAATTGAAACATACAGCCCTGTATTTCAGTTCTTCTCCATAGACTCTGCAATGCCTCAGCAATCTTTCCTGTATCAAGCTGACTGAATAAAATTGAAGGGACTCTTTCTCTTGATTTCTCTAGTTATTCCATACCCCAGCTTTCTTGCTTCTTTTCACATTTCTCCCTCTGTCTTAAGTACTCACCAGTATTTCTGCAAACATTTGGTCTCGGATAGCAATATGATTGCATTCCTGTCTCTACATACCAAAATACTGTATAAATGCAAATTGAACCACCAAGAGGGGGCGTTGAGGCACTGTCAGTAGAAAGACACCGTGGCGAGGAGGTTGGGTAATAATGTGCTCAGGAGAATAGCAGGAGGCCAGGGACAAAGGCTGCTGACTTCAGGATCTGTTCTAAGGCTTAGCAATAATAGGCACTAGTGCTTTGTATGGGATTTTTGTCCTCTTTAATGTCAGACTTTCTGCTATAGGTTGGCCATAGCTTTTCTGGAACATCTTTACCAGCAATGTATAGCATTTCTAACTACAGCATTCTGAACTGAGAGCAAAAGAGGAAAATCTGAATGCAAAGATGTTCGAGCTGTCACACAGTGAAACTGCAGTCTTACAAACTTGTATCAGAGAGAAAAACACTGGCACTCACTTTTGAGCAAATATGCAAAGGATTCTATGCAATAGTCCATTAAGTTCAGCCTTATCCCAAATCCCTGACATCTGTCTTTTCCAGTTCTACTGCCTGAAATCTGCCCACTCCCCTGACCCCACCTCAGAGGAAAAAGAAAAACTTCCTCACTTTTCTTTTTTAAACCCAAAGCGGCTTAGCCTTGTCTCTGAATCTGAGTGAAGTGGAGTGGCAGCATTGGGAGCTGCTTAACTCTTTTTCCTCTGGCTTTCTCTGAACTGCTTTGCTTGCTGTGAAGAAAGGGCATGATGTGAAAGAAGTGTGAAATTGGCCCTCAGCAACAGGCATTTGCATGACAAGGTGGGCAAGTATAAATCTTTAATGTTAAACCTGAAAAGGTAGTATAAATGTAATATCTTGGTAAATAAACAATCCAGTATCCTCTCCTGAACACACTAAGCCAGTATGTTGTAGCACTTTTGAAGCAAACTAAAGGAAAGATGTTGGCAGCATGAGCTTCTGTACACTTAAGTTTACTTCCTCAGATGCATTTGGACTTTAGTCTATGAAAGCTCATTGTGCCAACTTCTTTCTTTCAATTAATCTCAAAAGTGTTACAAGATCTATCTACAGACTGACTCTAAAGACTAACATGCCTCTATCTTTGAAATCCAACACTAAGCCAGTGTGCTGTAGTGGTCTGAGTATAGGCCTAGGACTCCAGGACTCCAGGGTTCAAATCCCAGCCCAGCCATGAAAACCCACTTGGTGACCCTGGGCAACAATCATTCTCTCAGACTAAGTGGAAGGCAATGGGAAGCCCTCTTTGAATAAATCTTGCCAAGAAAACTCTAGGACTGGTTTCCCATATGTTGGAGTCAAATAACACTGTTTCTATTTATTATCTTCCTTTTGTAATGTGATGTCATTACTCATTCATTACCATTCCCTTCAAGAAGTAACTATTTACAGGGAACTGCATGACCTGGAACTCATTGTTTCCTAATGCTGCTGATCACGTGGTCAAGATTTTCTCAACAATAGATGGAATGTACTTATTCTATTTCAGTTATGATAATTATTTCTGAATTTGCACATGTACATATAAATTAACATATTCAGCTACAACACAAATCAGTACTCTGTCTTATCTTTGTGGTTTGGGGAGGCATTTGTTCTTCTTCATGCTGTTTGTGCAAGTGCAAAATTGAAGCCAAGGCTGACGTTGCTGTGTGGACTTTGCATCTATAGTTGGACCTTCATATCCATGGATGATCCGTTCCAGAACTCCCTCCCCCAGCAGATATGAACAAACATGGAGCCTTTAGTTCTGTTCTCCCTAATGGCAGTGCAACATGTGAGTGGCCATTAGTGCAGATGTATGCACGCTCTGCCATTTGAGACAATGGGGCTTGCCATCCGTTGATGCTCAAATTCACAGATGGCAAGCCCATGGAAAGCAAGATCCCACTGTATTAAAATGCATTTGTCAGAGGTAGTATGCCTATACTCAATAGTTTACATGGCTCTCTGAAGATTTAGACAATGCATATATTCATCGCATTTCCTCTTTGTTAGTCTCAGCCACACCCTCTCTCTTCATGCATTCATTAGTTTGAATTGGTTCATTCTATGCACTTTTTTCTCTCTCTTTCTCCTCCATGCTTAAAGAGCACACCATGAGACATTATGAAACCTTTAGCATTTGTAAATAAACTTCACACGTTTTTAGAAATAAGATGAGGCCTGTGTTATTTCTCTGCTAAATCCCATGGGAGAGTAGGAGTGGTGTAGGCCTGGTTGTTGCTCACTGTCTGCTTGTGAATTATTCCGCTAATAATATACACTACTATCCCTCACTTTGTCCAAAAGATTTAGAGGATAGTTTGGGGCATTAGGAAATCTTCTATTTATTACTCATGTATATCTATTCCTTCTGTTGTTTCTCCTCTCTCAGCAGCTGCTGAATGTGTTTTCCAAAAAGATTGAGATAAGAAGTAAACCATTCCAAGCAGCTCTTGCTTGTGTGAGACCACCCAGAGGAAATAAGAATTGCAAGAGTACAGAACAAAAAATAAATATCTTGTTCAGCTCTCCAAGGCAGCAAAAGCAAAATGGGGATAAAAGAAGGAAAAGTTACAAAAGCATGTTCCTGTTCCTATACTTTGAAAGTCATAGTTCTCTTTTTGACTGCCAGAAGACAATTCTTCTCTGTTTATGGTGCCTTTTATGTGAGAAGCTGCATCCAGGCCAAATTTGGAGTAAAGAATCTTTAAAAAATGAGAGCAGAGAGGAGCCTTGAAGGAGTCCATCATCTGGGAGCACCTAGACAGCTGGCTGTGTAGGGTCACCATTTTGTCTGCTATGGTGAGATGTGTTCCTGTTTAAATTGTAATAATTTCTCTCAATACTTGTCTCATTTCTGTATCCAATTTTGCACCCTCTTTTGGTGATATATTTTCTCCTTTTGGTGTGTGTGTGTAGGGGGGCATCCTATCTCTGAGTGCTGTTTTATGTATCCATGGATTCAAGCATCCATAGCTCAAAATAATTATAAGATATATAAATTCCCCAAAGCAAACATTGATTTTGACATTTTATATAAGGGTCACTATTTTACTATCCATTGTACTTAATGGGACTTAAGCATCCATGGATTTTGGTACCCACAGAATGTTTTGGAACCAAACCCCAACAATACCAAGAGTACCAGGTACTAGAGACTTAAGTACAGACATCAAGTACTACACACTTAACATGTTCTGAAAAGATGTGTGATTACTTGAATGATGAATCAAAACATAGCTAACTTTCATTGATTCAATGTATCTATCTGGATCACAACTAACAATAGGATTCAAGCTTCTAGTGCCCTTACAGTCAGATTAACAACACCCTGCAAGGTAGAACTTCTGCTACTGTTTTTGCCCAACACAGCCTGATTCAGATGAAGCCCAAGTCTGACACGGCATCTTTGGAGCATCTTAGCATTGAGAAGCAGAATTCTGCACACTTTCAAGAGTCCTGGTCAAAACGGTATTCAATAACCAGTAGCAGCAATCTAGCAGCCAGACACTGGGTTTAGAACTGGGCTCTTACTAATAACCCACATATATACAAACCAAATTATATTGAGACAAATTGTATTTACAAAGATAGGGGGGTATGATAGGCTATAAAAACAAGTCAGAGAAAACAAAGACCAACCAGGAACCTATATAGAAAATTCAAAACTAAATATCATAGTCCTAATATGCACACCATAGGACACCAAAGATCATTCTTGGACTAATAAACATAGTCTGTGAAAAATATCCAAACAAGAGATAACACAGGTACTTTGGCCACTGTATAATCAATGTATCACTTCATTTATGCCCCCCCCCCTTTAGCCCAAGAGTGGCATTGAAAGCAGCTTTGTTGTTGTTGCATTCCTTTAGGTCCTTTCCAGCTTATCCTATCATGGGATTTTCTTGGCAATATTTGTTTAGAGGAGGTTTGCTATTGCCTTCCCCTGAGGCTGAGAGCATGTGACTTATCTAAGTTCACCCAGTGGGTTTTATGGTTGAGGTGTGAATTGAACCCTGTTCTCCAGAGTGTAGTCCAACACTCTAACCACTATGCCAAACTGACTAAAGGCAGCTTACAGTTATATTATGCTATACTAACTTTTTTAAAGGTTGTATACATGTTGGTTGGTGAAAAATGGAAGTCACAGGAAAACACAAAAGTTTAACTGGATTTGTTTATATATATACATATTTGTCAGTGGATAGGTATTGTGGGAGAATGTTGTACACAAAATTAAAGTTGATTCTAGATTTCTAAGTCAAAAGTATGCTTTCTGTTCTTTGCCAATGCACAGTTTTTGCTGTAGGAGAATACAATAATGACCTGACTCATTACAACTCTGCAAGTGATGGACATTTACTGTTACAATGCTTCTATAATTAAAGTCAATTAGGAAAAAATAGCAAATTAAGGTGACCATCTGTAGTTAATTACCTGCGGGTATAATCATACCTAAGCAAAAATGAGAACATAGCCATATGAGTGACAAGAGCCCCACAGTTTATAGAAAATTTATAGAAGAATATGCTATTCTTGTTGCAAGGGAATTAGAGGTTTGACACATCTAAAGATGGTGTTTTGCACAATGCAATCCAGTCAAAATGAAGATGCCATTGTGGAGTTTTTTTATACTCAGGCAAATTAGTTCAGCTGCAGCTTGCAGACTTATCTGCACACAAGCCATTGAACAAATTGGGTTTTGATACTACTGGGAATGAGCTGTTTTCCTGTATACTACTCCCCCTTTTTTTAAACCTCCCAGTTCTGTTACCTTCTTCCAAATGTCTACCCAAACATATCATTCCAAGTAATATTTCGGCAAAGTAACTTAATAGAGTAACCCAGATTTTTGCCTTGTTCCCACTATGGTTTAAACCAGATTGACATTTGAAATCCAGTTTAAATCACTATTGTTCCCACTTAATTCGAATCACTGAAGTGATTCGAAAAGGGAGGGGCATGGTTTTTATCCATTTTTACCCATTTAACCCGCATCAAAAAGACACTGGTAAAATGGGGTGTTTTTGGGGCTGAATCAATTTATGTGGATTCGAATCCTCCCCCTGGAACAAGTGGGGACCAGGGAGGTGGATTCGAATCCATCTGGCTGTGACAGGTAGGGCAGCTTCAACAATCCTTTCCCAGCTTCCCTGGACTCAGGTTGGGATCGGTTGCAGAGTGGGGAAGCTTGGGAAAGTACAGCAGGAAGAGCCGACAGGGAAGCTGAAGGAGGTTGTGGAAGGCCAAGGAGAATCTGGTGGCCCAGGTAAGGAGATGCAAGGGAAGCAGGGAGGCTGGTGACTGGGGACATGGTCTTCCCACTACCTTTGTGCCGCTTCTCTTGTTCTGGCACAAACATTGTGGGAACCACACATTGCTAAATCAATTTCTGGATTCGGTCACAGAAACCCGTTGAACAAGAAGTGGGAATGATGCCTTAGTGTCCTTCCTGCCTGAGACATTCCATATGAGATGTACCCCTACAAATATTTTTCCTTTGCTCTCATTATTCTAAAAGGCATTAAATAAATGATTTCATAAGTCTTCAGAGTCCGGATGCAACTCTTGAGGAACCAGGTTCCCCAGAAAGAAAGAGAATAACTTTAATTTTATGTCCATGTTATTGAGAAACTGATATTGATGAAGAGGAAAAAGGACAGTAATTTATTGAAAAGCTAAACACACAAAGGAGACTATCAAATGGGGGGGGGGGGGGACTGGGAGTAAAAAGCATACTTTGAGCAAAGTCGTTCAATTGCACTGAAAACACATTGTGCTTATCCAGCACTTAAACCATGAGGATCCAGGAATGTTCTAGCAACAAACCATTCACGGGGAAGTCCTCGGAATTGTTTGTTGCTGGAGCATTCTTGGATCTTCCTGGGTTAAGTCCTGGATTAACACAACATTATATAAATATCTTCAGCGCAATCACGTGACTTTGCCAGGAGTATGCCCTTTTCTACCCCAATTTTTCCCCATCTGATAATCTCCATTGTTGCAACCTCCTGAACCAATAAAGTTAATTTATTAACTGAAGTTAATTTTGTTCATAATACCCATTTGGGGGATCTACCAGGAGTCCTATCCTAATGATCTAGTGAAAAGAAGAGCAGATTTGAAGGTATTTCCTGACTCCTTTAACTGAAGTGGGTAAATATAAACATTAGAGAAGTATACTAGCTGAATAGCCTTATTTATGAGCTAGCTAAAAGAAAGGTAAGCAATTGTGGTTACTTGCCTACCACCCAAAAACAGAAATGCATCACCAAATAAATTATTGTACTAGAGGCTTGGGATTCTTGAAATAAAGGATTTGGCTCATATCAAGCTTAGCCTTGCCAGTCTAATATGGATTTTGTAATAGATTACCTATGTGTAACCTACAAATATTACAAAGGAAGAGATTTACATAATATTTGTATATGTTAATATATTGCTGTAGATGCAATTTTAGAACATCTACTATAATTTAGATATGACTTCCTATGTTTGGGATCACTAGGACCAAGAGTCCTGTGCCTCTGCTCATTTTGCCTTACAGGTGCTTACTCCTGATGGGCGACTTCAAGGCTTCTGCTATGCTTTGTTAGTGGTTTTTATGTTTAAATTGGACTTGGAGTAGAAAGCTCTACAAACAGAGGATGCCTTGAAATAGAGGGAGTGGTGATAGAACTTGTAATCCAACAACATTTGGATGACCAAAGGAGGGGGCTTGAAATTTAAAAAGAGCATTGTTCAGATTTTCCAGCCTTAGAAAAGAGAGATATGCTATTTGCTTCACATCCCCGTGACTTTACATCTCAGCATGGGTACTTGCAAGGGATTTTTTTTCATATGAATGCCAATGTGTACTTCAAACATGTTGCATTCAAGGTGAAGCCAAGATCAGCACTTACCTTGAAGGGAGATCTTGACATTCATCGAAACATGAAATACTTTCTGGCTGCCTTCATATGAAATACTGTGTTTTCTCACTGATGGACCCATAAATTTTGCTAGCACGTTATAAATGTGCATTCCAAAGGCAGTTATAAAGGCACTTTGCTCTAGTGGATGGGAATGTCTAGAATCTCTCAGTGGCTTAAAGACCAATCAATGTCATGTGTATTATGAAGTTTTGCCACAGGAAAAAAATATCCTTATATTTCTTCAATTGCCACTTTTTCTTATATAGGTATCTGTTTCTCATGGATTTTTTTAAATGAATTCAGCCATAAAGTATCTTGCTTTATGTCCAGGTAGCAAAAGGATTAATGATAAGGCATGGCATAGGGAGCACCTTTGGCTCAACTATTACTCAATTTATGCACAATTACTTACTTCCAGGTGACCAAAGACAGCAGGATGACCTGAGCTGTCCTGAGGATCTAGAGAGACATTCATCACCCAATGGGACATATATGCAAAGTTAGAAAAGTGTGGAAAATTCTAGATTCTTTCAGGCCAAGGTTTTTAATGAGACATTTGGGAAAACTCAGAAGGACTGGCTGAGAGAAAGTTTTAATTTCTCTTGAGAGCAGAGAGGGGACCAATGGAGTTCCATAGCCTTGGAGCAGGGACCATGAAGGCTCTCCTGTGAAGCATGGTAGGGGCAGGATGGAGAGAAATCCCAATTATTGCAATACTTGGGCAAGCTCATATTGGAAGATATGGATTTTCAAATAGTCTGGAGTTAAGCTATAAAAAGCTTTCCTCTTATTAATTCCTCCGGATCATCCTTATTTATGCCTTCCCAACTTGGCACACTAGTGAGTTCCCATTTTTCCTGGGGAAAGGAATGGAAGGGCTCTGAAAGGAAACCAGGGTTGAAGGAAGGAGCAAAACAGCCCCCAAATGGGGTCCCTTGGGGCGGGAGATGGAGAAGAATTCCTAATGGATACATACAATGGACAGTTATTTGGGTGTGGTGGGAGGATGCCAGATATTAAAATAAAGCTGATGCTAGATATAAAATACATTCTGTGTTCACAGTTCACTGCTATGGAAAAATAAACAAGCCTTTATATTTATATGTAGTCTGTTTTACTGCAGGTTTTTCCTTTTGATGCTGATTAAGTCTATATTTTCTATGCTTCTTTGTGCTTCATTGGTCTCATTGGCAAAATAAAACTAGCAGCAGTCATACAACTCTGTCTGTTCTGACTGAGTCTTAGTGAGGGGAGAGCCACCCCCTAGTTTGATCTGAAATTGGGAATATAACACTTTTTTTATCTGGATTATTACAGGCACAATTACAAACCAACTCAAACCCCCATCACACACATAATGCCACCATCAGAACAAATGTCTAAGGTCTCCCCTATGAATCTTCCACCTGCAACTCCATCACCTGCAAATCTAGCAATTTGTAAATCCTACTAATAGAGCAACTAGTGGAAACAGAAATTTCCTTCTCTGCCATCCAAAATGCTGCTATGGCTGTTATCCAGGTATCAGGACCCCAAAGAAATGTAAGTTTCCCAGGGCACGCGTCCTGTGGACATAATAACTCTGATGTGATAATGGTCGAGAGCAATTTTGATGAGGGTGGATGGAGGACACATGGCACCTGTTTGCCCTATACAGAATGCAGAGGGCCATTGCTGACAGAGGATGGCATATATCACATTGGAAAACGAAGAGATAAAAGCACCTCTGATGTTCTGGGCAACATTCTTATTATCTTTTATTGCCTTTGCCAGTGTAGATGTGGGGATAGAGATGTTAAGTGTATTTGTAGAGTCTTGTCCCCTGTATTCTCCATCTATGTTGTGTGGCCAACAATTGCAGATGGGGGAAATTACTGGGCCTGGTGGTTTGGAAGCAGGGTTGGGATCCGACTACATGTGATATGATTCTATGATTCTATGATTCTATGATATATTTTTGTCTTTTTTGCTGGTATCATTATTCATCTGTTGTTTTGAGCATCAATTGTAAAATCAGCAAATTTCAAAGAAATTTTATCCTGTGCTATTTCAGTGCATAAGAGAGCAGGACTGAAGTCCAAGTGAGGGATAGGAAGCAGTGAGTGAGCAAAGGGGGGCACAGGAGCATCAATGAGTGGGAGGAAGGGAACAAGAGGGAAGGGTGAGCAAGCAAGGCCAGAAGAAGTCATGGTTAAAACTCAAGACCTCTGATGTGACAGCTAGAAAGACCAGGGGGACCAGCCCAGTAGGGATGGGGGATGTGAATGAGCAGCAGCAGGGTCTCAGCTGCCCCAGTCCTGGCAAACAGCTCTCCCAGTTCTTCATCAACTCCTCTGATTCTGCAAACAAATTTGAACATCTCATGACTGCTTTGGATTGGCCACCAAGGGGCACATGACATGGCAGAAGGCAGCATCTAGATACAGAAGATACAGATCAAAGAGTCCTTGGGTTTGTGGTTGGCAGTGACTGTATGCCCCCCACAAGGACTTTAGTGACCTTAAAAAATTGACAGGACTTCTGCCTCCCCCCCCCCCCCCCCCCAAATTCATTGGACCTCAAACCCACTCTTCGTGGCCTTGCTCATGAGTAGTTGGACATTCATATTTCTAGCCAAGGAATATAAACTTCTTTGATACTGTGACTGAATCTTGATTAAGCATCTCTGAGATCTGAAAGTTTCAGAAGACAATAAAATAATAATTACTTGCTTTCCCAGCAATGCATGAAGCAATAAACTTGACTATGCCAGTATGATTCCAATTTTAATCTATAGTGGTTTGATGCATGGCTTGCTGGATTCCATGGAAAGTGTTTCAGCCTCTTCATTAATTTACCTAGTAAGCCAGAAGTAATGAGGCAGACACACCCTGAGCTTAAACCTCAATGATCTTTTTAATACAAAGCTGAAGAGATTATGAGAATGACCTAGTTGTCTGTATGGGACGAATCCTTGTAAAGTTGTCTTGCTTCTGCTCATGGAGACAAGAAACATACAGTGTGATGGTGCCCCTCTTAGCTCACAAAGAGGGACTCTTCTGCTCAGGGAAGCTATGATTTACTCCTGCTGGATTCATTGCTCATTTTTAGCCTTTGCAATATATTTTCTTCCTTCCTTCTTGTGCTCCACAGCTTGCATTGCTTGTTTTTCCCTTCCTTCTACTCCTTCTTCTACTCTCTTTGTGTCCTCACAACTCTCCTCTCTTGTTTCTTCCACTCCATTGGTCATTCTCCCTTCCCTTATACTGTACTCCCTCTCTTGCTTCACCTTGCACCTGCGCAATGTACCACTCTCTTGCTCCTTGCATTCCACAATTAAACTATTCACTTGCGAAGGATTTGCACCTGAAGGGCAGGGCAGACTTGTTTTTGGCAGAACAGTTTGACAGAAGAATGTCCCTACATATGAAAGGTTGGAATCTGAGTCAAATGAGTGTCCAAACATGCACAGGGTAGTATGTCTAGAATCTGGATAAAATCCAGCCATCTGAGCAGTACATTAGCCTATGGAGTGAGGTTACCAGCTGATCAATCGAAACAGTGACTTTGGTTAATCTTTTTGTATGAGCTAATATTTGTATTCCATTGCCATCCTCTGGTTACATGTGGTTTCAGAGCAAGGACAGGAGTGGCAAAAGGTTTTTGGCTCTGTGGCATCTTTCACACTACACAGTGACAGCATTTTCATACACCTTTTAACTGCCATGGCAGCATCCTTCTCTGTGATTTTGTCATAGTGTATGGGGCAGGAATCATTTAAAATAATTATAATACAATTGACCAAACAGGAAAAGTCAAATGAGGCTGGAGCAAACTGGAGTGAGATTCTTTGGCTGGAATGGGATTCTTTGTCTATTTTTGTATTACCAAAATGATTTTCAAGTGTTTTGAATAAATAAAAAATAAATAAATGACAAACTCCACCTATTTTATGGACTCCAGCTGAGCACTTCTTCCTATTGTATCTGAGAGGCTAATTTCCCCTGTTGACTGTTTAAAAACAACAGCAACAAAAATAATTTTCAGTAGTCTTTGAGACAGTAGGTTGTTTCTGTGCCCTCAAAAGATGCCAAGTGTAACACAGCAAAACAAAACAGAACAATGTCTTATGACAAGGCCCCAAGGTGAATGAAGCAGCTTAGACTTGCATGTTCTACAACAGTGAATATCACTGAATTTTGTTCTAGAATATGCAGATTCCCATAATAATATGGTCATATTTTAACTGCTTTAAACTCTATCAGTAAGTTAATTATATTTTAATGTTTGTATGCTTTTAGTATCTTTTTTTGAAAAAGAAAACTCTTGTAAGCTGTTTTGAATCCCAGGGTTAGGGAAAGAATGTGATATAAATGGTAATAAAACAACAACAAGAAGGATTCCTTGGCAAGATCTATGCAGGGTTTCCTGGGGGCAGTATTCTTTCATTGGAGAGCAATCATTTTCTTTGCCCCATCATTTTCCTTATCCCACAATAACTGAAATAAGTGCTTGGATTCCAAGGTAGAAAGAAAATTTCAGAAAGCCATCAGCCAATTTCAAAAACTAGATTTTTAAAAATATATAACTAAACAAAACAAGAACAGCAGAAGGCACTCTCAAAATTAAGTAGCCACCTTGCTGGAATAATGCAGAGGGGAATGTGTAGCCTTCCAGATGTTGTTAGCCTGTAATTCTGCATAGCCCTAGCTAACATAACAAATGGAGAGAGATAATAGAATGTTCAGGCTACAAACATTTAGAGGACCTTATCAAAGTTCAGAGATGTCATTAGGACAGTTCAGGGGGTATAGACCTCACCTAAGGAGGTGCTGCCAACCCTAATGACACCACTGTCATAGTGTATGGGACAGTTTTTCTTTTTTTAAAAAAAAAATACAGGGCTAATGACACCAGAAAAGGTCAAATGAGACCGGAGTAAACTTTGAGTGGGACAAGTCTCTTTCCTACTACAAAATTATGGCACACTTTAACTGAATCCTGTTATCTGTAGTTTAGTATTTAGAATTCTCTACTAAAAAGTTCTTATGTCTCACCAAGCTAAAAATCAAGATTCTGTAGGAGGGAGCCACAACAGTTAAAAGCAGTAGCAGAACATTGTGTAATGGGAAAGAGACCTCTCCAACTCACAGTTTGTTCCAGCTTTTATTTGACTTTCCTGTGGGTCAATAGCTCTCTCTTAAAATTTTAAGGCCTAAATATAATTGCTCCTCCCAGCAAGAGTTCAATCAGTTCTGAATAGTGATTCAATGCTTATGTAAATCCCACTGGTTTAATGGGTTTATTCTAGTGAGGACTGGGATTTATGTCTATCGGATATCTTGAACTGAACATAGAGACAACTTGACTCCAGTGCCAAGGGCTGGGCAGATGGGCAGAAAGGGGTGGCAAGTCACTGCCCCTTTCTGCCCCAGATGGAGGCCGCAACAACCAAATGTTGCGGCCCCCAGGAGGCCTAAATAGAACCCTCTCCCAGCAGGTTCTTTTTAGGCTGCACACAGTGTGCCATGTTGGTGCTGTTTGGGTGCTGCACCAAATGGACATCATCATGGCATGCCCCGTTTGTACAGGGGTACACCAAGATGGCACCTGGGGTGCGTGGTAGAGTTGCTGAGCTCAGCCCCCACACACCCCTAGTCTAGGCCCAGGCTGGTGCAAAGCGCCCATCTGTTCAGCCAGCCAATCTTTTCAGATGTGTGTTACAAGATCAGGGCTCCTAGTGCAGCCAGCATCCTTTGAACAAACTCAGCATTCCAAATTGTCTTTGAGGGCAGAGGCAGAGCTATGTAGCAGCAATTTACTATTATCTAGCCTTTATGTTATAAGGTAACTCCCAGAAAGCTATCTCTTGTCTTGGAAGACTTGTAGTTGAAACACCTTCCAATTTTAATAAGGCACTTCATATCACCATTGTTAGAATGGAAGTCAGGACCAGATCTAAAAGCATCCTCAAGCTAGGTAGACTTCAATCAGAGTTGGTGTGGAATTTCCTTATCTGAATTAAGTTCCAGTTTGCACTTACCACCACCTGTTTCAGGCATTTATTAACAACTGCCTCAGACATATTAGATTCTGATAGGAAGGAGAAGGAGAGTCAGGTGTAGGCAGCATAGAGATGGAGACAATCCTATAAGGGAGCTGGAGTTTTGCTTCCTGGGGTTCAGACAAGATGGTATTTCTACCTCATCCCATTAATAGCTATGAATTAGACTGGTATTTGTTGATTGAGAGCCAGTGTAGTGTACTGGTTTGAGCATAGGGCCACGAATCTGGAGACCAGGGTTCCAACCCCCACTCAGCTATGAAATGGGTGACTTTTGTCACACTCTCTCAGAGAAAGCAAAAGTCAAACCCCTCTGAAAAAAATCTTGCCACGAAAACAGAAAAGTAACTTTTCCAGGCTCTGAGAATGCTGCACTTCACCAAGTATCCTTGACCATATCCTGAGGGAGTAGCAACTGAAAGTTGCCCAAGTAATTCCAGGTTGACAGATTTTCAGTCACATCCAGTGGTTTTCCTGTACTAAAAGTGCTGTCCAGTTAGGCCAGATGCAAAGTGATGCTATCTGCCAAGTGTTTGGAAAACAAATAGCTGTGTACATTGAAGGATTCTCTCTCTAGCATCTTGAGAAAGCTCTATCAAGGAAGCTGTTTATCAAATAATTCTGCTAGCTGACATTATGCATAAATAAAACAGCAGCAGGGAAATATTGCTTCTTTACTTCCTTCACTGGAATAGAATGGATCTTCAAATGGGCTCTGAAATGCATTCATTTGAATTCAGATTTAGTTTTTCCACACTCACTAGCTGTGCTCCCTGGCACTTCATTGCCAAAGCTGTTCTTTGTAGCATGGGGATAGGGGATGGAAGCAATTCAACAAGATAGTGTACTTACGAGTTATTGTGTCCATTTGTATATGTGCAACCCACCTCAGAAAGCCAGGGAATTTGGCTTTGTGTGAAATTGTGTGAAACTGTGAAATGCAGCATAAAGGGGAAATGTGACGACAATTTGAAAGTATAGCATGTGTTCTAACTTTTCTAAACTGTTGTCAAATCATGGTTTTAGAGTGGAAGCCTTAGGTATTTCCAGATCTAACTCATTAAAAAGTTTTTAACCAAAGAAAATACTGTAAGCCATTAGAGCACAAATGGACATATCATCTTTGTCACATACAAGATCTATGAAATGGATAGCAGAAGCAAAATATACATTTCAAGAAGAAAGATATTTAGCCTTCCCAGTGAAATATAAACAGCATATGGCCTTTACTTGTCTTCAGTTTGAGCAGATGGACACAATGATGCAACGAGGCATCCCAATACCAGACTTTGTATATGTGGTGCAAGTAAAGTGGAACATCTGGGCCACTACTTACTGGAATGCTGGTTGTATTTCTATTTATACTATTTATCTCCTTTTTAGGCATACAAAAAATCAGGGAGTTAAAGACAAAATGCATTTTCTTCTGCAAGGTTCTAACCAGCTAGTGATGCAGAAGGTTGTCGATTTTACAATTAAAGCAGCCAGATTAAGAGAAAAAGAAAAGAGGGGAAATTGATGAAAGCAGTAATGTAATAAATTTCCTTTCCTTTTCTTGCATATTTGATACAGTAAGTGTGTATTTGGTAGGATCTTTTAATCTATGGTTTGTTTGTGTTTGATATGATCTGTTGGTTTATTCATTTAATTTTTAAAAAACTTATAGAGCCAGCATGGTGCAGTGGCTAGAGCGCTGGGCTGGGATATGGGATCTAAGGTCCAAAACACACTGCAGAAATCATCCAGTTTGAGATTGATTTAACTGCCCTGGCTCAATGCTAGGGAATTCTGGGAACTGTAGTATTGTGAGATATTTAACCTTCTCTGTCATAGCGCTCCAGTGCCATAACAAACTACGATTCCCATGGTTCCATAGAAATGAGCCAAAACAGTTAAAGCAGTCTTAAACTGGGTTATTTTTGCAGTGTGCTTTGGGTCCTCACCACAAAAACATGGAACTGGCTGGCAACATTGGAATACTCTCAAAGGCCCTTGAGAGACCAGCCTGAAAGGCCAGCATGGGGGCAGAGTCAGGGCATCACATCCAGATGACGCATGCCCTGACTCCGCCCCCAGGGCACCATGATGCCACATACTGCTCCACGTGATGCATGGCATCATGGCGTGCCTCCAGCACTGCATCCAGATGATGCAGTGCCAAAGGAGCACCACATAGCCATGCCGCCGCAGCTATAGGACCTTTCAGCTCTTTTTTGTGCCCCTGAAAGGCCAGACCAGGGCCATGGCATCAGGTTGCCATGGTCCTGATCCAGCTAGGAAAGGGGTGGCTGGAGGCCAACCCTTAGGGCTTTCTGGCAAGCCCCTTAATCTGACCTACCTTACAGTACTGGTGTCAGGATAACAGAAAGGAGGAGAGCTATCAATGTCATCTTGAACTCATTGGAGGAACCCCAAAAAAATATTACCAATATAAAGTAAGCTCATCAATGTCCAGTTTATCTGTAGGCTGAGTCAAGATTATTTGTTTCTATACTGCAGCCTCTATGTACAATATAACAATAGTTCCATTATTCTGGTAAATTGTGATAGGATTGCAGTTGATACTAATCCTACAGGAGCAGAAAGGCAGTTACTTTCATCTCCTACAGGGTGTCTAGCAGTGCTACTACCATGAAGGAAAAGGTTGGAGTTCCCCAGGGCTCTGTCCTGGATCCCCTTTTGTTTTCTCTATATACATTGTCCCTAGGCAAACTCATCAGTTCTTTTGATTTCTCCTATCATCTGTACACCAATGACACTCAGCTTTATCCTGACCTTTCACTGGGGCTTGAACAGCAAGTTTCATCTTGTCTGACTGCTATCTCTCAGTGGATGTGGCATCAGCACTAGCCTAAAAAAAGCACCCTCCCTCCATTCCATCTGCCATCGGAGGGAGCGTTAAGGCAGGCCCAACACCATCAGGCCTAGCCAATGCAAGCAGCAGGGCCTTCCTCTCCAGATGCTAAATATTGATGGGCATCTCCAAAATCCCTATAGGCTGGATATATGAGCTGAAAAGCCCTTTAGACACAGCAGAGGTCACCAACTTGTGGCATTCTAGATGTGGTTGGACTATAATGACCCGAGTCACTCTACATTGGCTGAACTCACTTCAAAGTCCAACAACATCTGGAAGGCCACTAGATACCACACCAAAGATGTCTTCAAGTAAAGGGTTAGTCACTGTAAAGCTAAATACCAGGCTATCCTAATTTTGCTATTGGAAACCTAGTGATGGTTTAATGGAGCAACCAAAGCCTGTTACAAAATTCGGACTGGGAGATGGCCAGGGTAGACAAAAAACAAAAACATGTATCCCTTTTATAGCTTACTTTACTTGGAGACTGTTGTTTATAGTCATTTTGTTTCATTTCCATATGATAAAATAAGAGCACTGCAAGATGCATTTAGCTGTTGAGTCTCATCAGCTTTATTGTGTGAGGAAAATTTCCTTAAGAATAAAGAGTCAAAGGGAGCATTTCTTTGTCCCAAGGGGTGTATGTCTTTTCTAAAATGGCACTCTAATAATAAATATGGAGCATATTTAGACTTGCAAATGCTAAGAGGGGAAGTAAGTAAACAGAGGAAGCTGCAATCAGCTGCCTGGCCGAAAGTCAAGAACATTAAAGGATAGCATTAGGCATGGCTCGAATTAAAGTAACAGCCATTGGATTTGCATTAATGATAAAAACCCAAGAAAGTAAACCAGAGGCAAAGTTGCACAAAATTTTGAAAAATCAAGTAGTAATACAAATAGTCAAACTATGGATGTAGTGGAAAATGGTAAGATATGCATGAAAGCACAGTAACATCAGGGTTGTTGTTGTTATTTGAAAAGTTCTAATTCAGTGGTAGGCAAAGTGCAACTTTCCAGGTGTAACTGGATTACATCCCCAAGCATTGTTTTTTGTGGGGTTTTCAGGCTATGTGGCCATGTTCTAGAAGAGTTCCTTTCTGACGTTTCGCCAGCATCTGTGGCTGGCATTCTCTGAAGATGCCAGCCACAGATGCTGGCAAAACGTCAGAAAGGAACTCTTCTAGAACATGGCCACATAGCCCAAAAGATCCACAAAAAACTATGGATGCCAACCATGAAAGCCTTCGACTCCACATCCCCAAGCATTGTTTACAATTTCATAAACTGTTCTATGATGATGGGAGTTGCAACCCAACAACATTTGGGAAGTGCACTTTGCCCACTCCTCTTCTAATTATTGGGCTAGATCCAATTCCAACTAGAGCAGACCTTTGAATAATATTGGGTTCACATAAATTGTGACATAAATTATATTCATTCAGTGATTTTACTGAAATTGGGATTAACAACTGGATTTAGCCCATTGCTTTACAAAATTATTGTTTACAAAATTATCCTTACAAAACATAGTTGAAATGCCTTTTGAGATAACAAGAGGTTTTACTTGAAGTATGTGTCAGCAATAGCAATGGTATTAGGGTGGTCCAGCAGAGCTCCTGTGCCTTTAATGGTTGTGTAGAAGAGGGAATTTCAGCAGGTGTTCTTACCATGGTAACCATTCTTGGAACAGGAGACCTGCTGCCCCCTTATTTCATCTGGCAACCTCTGAGTGTGCATAGAAATTCCCCCATCCCATCGGACTGGAAAGTAGGAAATAGATACATAACTAGCATGAGAGAATAGGTGTGGTCTGGTTCAGCTTAATCTGATACATGCCTAGGCCTGGTAGATCAGAGATGAGCCCTGGGGACCAATGGCCACAAGCCTGCAACATGCTTATGGAGGGTAATGCTCTCTGAGCATACTTGCATGGGACATCTTGCCTCAGTGCCAGTGCGTTCCTCCATTTAATAGATGGGAATGACATGTCCAGGCAATATACACCTGTAGTTCTGTAGGCAGGAAAAAAGATAAAACGTTAAAAGAGCATCACCCTGCTTCATCCATACAGTCAGAAGATATCTGACATCTATCTTTTTTTCTGCAGAATGGCACCCAGATCTTGCTCAGGTGCTTCTACTCTTCCCCAGTTATTAAAATGGCTGTGAGAATATAGACCAGCACTGAGATGTTGCTTTGCATGGAAGAGAGATATGAAGAAGGAGATAACTGCAAAAGTAGACACTGAATATCTCCTCTTATAACATTCCCAAAGTTACAAACTTCTGTTTATGTTCACATCTGTCCTGTGACTTCTACCATAGGCTAGTTCTACCTAAGTAGACCCTATGAGAAATTTGAGGTCTTCCATAGTTTCTCAATAAAATAATAGCTGTACATCAGCAAGTGCACTTAATGTCTGGACAACATCTTTCTACTTATAGATAAAACCTTCTGTCCTTTTCATTGTTTCTTTGATCTGTTCATATCCTTCACTTCTATTCCTCAATGTTTCCATCAGTTCCATAGTCCTCTCCTCTTATATTACATTTCCCTTTTTAAAAAATGCCAGGACAACACATGACTATTCTACTGAGTACAGTAGTCATAAACTGTGCCCGCTCCTCTTTCCTAGCAAAATTGGTACAAGAACATTCATTTATTATTCAGGATGATTGTAACCCATGCCCCCTACTATTTGAGTAAAATAATGGGAGATTCTATCTGTAGATGTATTGACAAATTTAAATATTCATAAATTCAAGAAAAACATTTTTAATGATGACATAAGGCCTCATTTATAGATTCTTGTCTTTGTGGGTACCTCTTGCTTTGGGTCAGCCATACAAGGTTTACGTACACTAAAATACACTAATACATGTTGGCACTAAGATTTCTACCCCAATTTAAGTATACTAAAATCCTGAATTATAAATGGTTTTCTGTGAAGACCTGGGTTGGAGATGACTGATGTGGGACCTTGTGGATTCTTGCTTAAACAGGAATAGGATAGGGTGGGAGAGGAAGAGAGAGACAACATATATCTGTCAGGAAGAGGAAAATAATAAATGTTTATAGTTTTATTTATTTTTATAAAACAACATTTTGAAACACATTATCTTTCATGAACAAGATTGGGATTAAAATATTTCCTGGACTGTCCAGTTGAAGAGATCTCAGATAAGAATAGTAGCTTTGAGAGCTAACTTTTTTATACTTTGATTCTCTGAAACCTCAGCTCTGGGATTCTGGGAACTATAGTCCAAGAGTAACTTTTCCAAGTTGTGGTCTGATAGACCAGAATAAAGCAGACCTGTGCGTTCATTCCAGATCTTCTTTTGTTATTGTGGATGATGTGAAAATAATCCAGGATGAATCTGGATTGACTCTCCATTGTTCATGGGCATCTGGAATGTACCCTATTAAATTTGGGGGGTGGGGCTGCCAAAAAACACACTTAATCTGGGATAATCAATATCAGGTTTTTCCCTCAAGTTTTTTTTTTAAATATCCACATCATCATTAGTGTGAATAACCAATGCAATTGACCCAAATAGACTTAGGATAAAACTCTGTGTGCCTTGGACATGTTACAAATGCATTCACATTGTCAACTCCATTTTTATTCAAATGCTGACTTGTGTGAGCAACTGAACTCACAGAGATGTGCACTCATGCAGTTTCATAGTTTGAATAACAAACCTGGAATGTGTGAGTGAGATGATTCACATCATTGCAAAAAAAAAAAAAAAAAAGATGTCTGAATGACCCCTTAGAAAACATTGGCCAAGTTCTTATGTTGCCATGTAGCTCTGCAAATCCAGTTCTGCATCCTCTCACTACCAAACAGCTGTCAAGCCCTGAGATGGGTCCCTCCTGGTCTCTCTTACTAGTGGGAAAGGAAAGAAGGGGAGGACAATTCTTTCATTTATATTCTAATTTATTTATTTTAATTACCTGTTACAGAGAAGGAACATGGTAATATGCCATAACATTCATTAACATGAATTGAAATCAATAAGTACTTTGTTCTAAATCTTAAATGCCCCTTATTCTCCAAGCAATGAATGGACTGTCCATTTCATTTACTAAATTTAAAATTAGAAGGGTATTTTGATTCTGACCTGAAGTAAATGTTTGCCATGCAGGGACAGCTTTTAATATGGCATCTCAGTTCACCATTTCTCCTTGGAATCTTAGGTGGATCCTATAAGTGAGATGACTGTTAAATCCCTGTGAAATTGACATTCAGCCATGATAATTGTTAAGCTGTGTTTCCAGTCCTTGCCACAGTACCTGTTATGTATAGAATACAGATAAATAATAATAATAATAATAATAATAATAAAATTTTATTTATAGCCTGCTCCTCTGTATCCAATCGGAGCGAGTTACATCAATTAAAAAATACAAGATAAAATATACATTGCCCATGCCCAACCACCCGCCTCTTAAAATAGAATTAAACTAGCATCAATTAAAACAACATAATTAAAATTACAATATAAAATAACAAGCCATTGCATGGATATCCAGATCAAGATGTTGCAGAATTAAGAGGGGGGCTCGATGCAAACAGAGCCAGGAGTTAAGAGCTTTCTGGGAAGGCCTGCCAGAAGAGATGTGTCTTTAAGGCTTTTTTAAAGCAATCAGAGGATGTAATAAGACGCATCTCGTCTGGCAGGTCATTCCATAGCCTGGGAGCGACAGCCGAAAAGGCCCTCTGGGAGGTCTGTGCCAACCTAGTTTTCATAGGCTGTAACAGGTTCCTCCCAGAAGACCGGAGTGTGCGGGGGGGGGGGGTTCCTACGGGAGGAGGCGGTCCCTCAGATAAGATGGACCCAAGCCATGTAGGGCTTTTGTGAGGATTGCAATCTCCTACTCAATAATCCACAAATAAACCTTCTCCAGAGAGAGTAAAAGTTTATTGTAAGACAAAGAGAATAGTGACCAGGTACACGTCTTTGCAGAATCTGAAGCTTCACAGGAAAAAATGTCCAGTTTAAACCTGCCCCTCCTTTCTTCCCCCCTTCAGTCTCCACGCCACACTAACCGCAACCCATTCCCATAACAACCCAGATGTTCCCATCGCCAACAGCCTTGGCCTCCCTCTTATCTCGCATTCCATCCCAGCGGTACCAACTCCCTCCCAACAGCTCATCTCAACTGCACTTTCTATTCCCACATACAATTCCACTACTCTACAATATACTAAATATAATATACCTACAACAGTGTATATATGCATCATTATTATACTTATTCTGATGAACTACATCATATTTAAACTACATCTAAACCCCCTTCCCCTACTAACTATTTGTCAATCCTGACAGCCTGCCCCCCCAAAGCCTTTTCTTCCCTTCCTTTTTCATTATTTTGACTTTCCCCAATTATGCAGGTTTGTTTGGATAGGCCTCATGAAACTCCCGAACCAATCTGTCAGCTTTCACATCTTTTGCTTTAACCCACTCGGCCATGTCAATAGGAAAATGTTTCCATTGCACCAAATATTCAATTTGTCCCCTCAATTTTCTAGAGTCCAACACTTTCACAATCTCAAAATGTTCTTCTCCGTTTATCAGCATAGGCAAAGGGGCATCTTGGTCCTTTATCTATTCACTCGTCGGACCAGCAGGTTTCAGCAAACTGAAATGAAACACAGGATGAATGTGTTTATACAATTTGGGCAACTCCAATTCAGCCGTTACATCATTAATTAGTCTTTTAACCACAAAAGGCCCCACAAACTTTGGCCCCAATTTCTTTGAGGGCAATCGACATTTCAAGTTCTTGGTGGACAGAAAGACCTTATCTCCCTCTTTGATGTCCCAACCAGGTTTTCGATGCTGGTCCGCGAATCTTTTATAGTCCAATTTAGCTTGTTTTAGAGCATCCTCGATCAACGGCCATTTTTCTCTTAACAAAGAGCTCCATTGACTCACAGTGACTGGATCTCCTGGCTCCATCTGCAACTGAGGAATAACTCGGGGTTCATAGCCATAAACGGCTTCGAATGGAGATACTCCTGTGCTGGAATGTACTGCTAGATTAAAAGCAACCTCAGCATGTGGCAGGAGGTCAAACCAATTGTCCTGCAGATGGTTCACATAGCACCGTAAATATTCTTGCACTGAACGGTTACAACGTTCGCTCTGGCCGTCCGTGCAAGGGTGAAAGGCTGTACTTAAGGCCACCTGCACCCCCAATTTTTCCTGCACACAACCCCAGAACTGCGAGGTGAACTGTGAGCCCCTATCTGACACAATTTTGTCTGGTAACCCGTGGAGTCGGTACACATTGGTCATGAACAGATCAGCCAACTTTGGAGCACTAGGCAGTCCCTTGCACCCCACGTAATGCACTTGTTTTGAAAACAGGTCCGTCACCACCCACAGCGTGTTTCGGCCCTTACTCTCGGGCAAGTCCGTGATGAAATCCATGGCAATGTGTTTCCATGGCTGAGTTGGGGTTTCTAAAGGGTGCAACAATCCACTAGGCTTCCCGGTCAGTGATTTAGCTCTGGCACAGACCGTACAGGCTTTAATGTACTCCTCTAAGTCCTTCCGCCCCCGTTTCCACCAAAATTTAGTTCTCAGCAAATGCCAGGATTTAACAAACCCCCAATGTCCCGCGGCCTTCACATCGTGACACAAAGCCAACACCCTAGGCCTCAGTACCACAGGCACATAAGGCTTCCCATCCTTGCACCAGATTCCCTGATCATTTTTCCTCAGTTCTGTTATCAAGTCTGGCAACTCAGGGTCTTGATCATATTCCTTCACCATTTCCGCTAGAAGTGGATCTAAACCCTCAATCAGCTCTCCCGCTTCCTTGCGCGCCTGACTGCGAGTCGTTACAGCCAAACTGAGTTGTTTTGGTGTGAATAAAGTTTGTAATTCTGATTCTCCCTTTTCTCCAGGGCCATGCATCCTCGAGAGGGCATCAGCCAAAACATTTTCCTTTCCCGGAATGAATTTAATCACAAAGTCAAATTTATAAAACTCTTTAGCCCACCGTCTTTGTTTTGGAGTCAAATGGCGAGGCATTTGCAAAGCCTCCAAATTCCTATGATCGGTCCAGACCTCGAATGAATGGCGCGCCCCTTCCAAAAATTGCCTCCAAGACTCCAAAGCCCATTTAATGGCGAAAGCCTCCCGCTCCCAGCACGGCCAGTTCTCATGAGTGGCGTCAAATTTCTTGGACAGATAGGCACAGGGTCTAAGCCTACCTTCTTCGTCCCTCTGCATGAGCACAGCCCCCACTGCCACGTCGGAGGCATCTACCTGCACCACAAAGGGTTGCTCGGGGTCCGGGTGTTTCAGAATGGGTTCTGAGCTAAACAGTCTCTTTAAATTGGCAAAGGCCTCTGAGCACTCCCTAGTCCAATGGATTTTGTGTGGCGGCTTGGGCGGAGGACCTCCTAAATTCCCCTGGCCCTTCAAATGGTCTCCTTTTGTTTTTAACAAATCCGTGATCGGGCGAGCCACTTGGCTGAAATGAGGAATAAATTGCCTATAGAAGTTAGCAAAGCCTAGGAACCTTTGCACTTCTTTCCTAGATTTGGGCTCTGGCCAGTCTAGCACCACCTGCACCTTGTTAGGGTCCATTAGTAACCCTTTAGTGGACACTCTGTACCCCAAGAAATCCAAACTCTCAGTGTGGAAATGACACTTGGATAGTTTCACATATAGCTTGTTTTCCAACAGTCTTTGTAAGACCTTTCTCACCAACTTTACATGGCTGTCTAAATCTTGCGAGTAAATCAGGATGTCGTCCAAATAAACTAGGACCCCATGTGATGATCCGTGGGGTTAAGCAACTGAGCAACACCCTGCTCCTGGCCCTTAACCCCAGGGGGATCTTCTTTGGGATTTCCCCCTTAGAGTCCCCTGAGTCCCTGTTTCCACTCCCTGCTGAGTGGAATGGGCACCTTAGAGGTCCTCCAAACCTATCTACTGCTGCCACCACCTAGCGAATTACAACTGAGTTCCCCTGTCTTAGCACACGCTAGGGCTTGCTAAAGGGAGTTATAGTTCTTTTCCACTTCCCACTTGCTACCAGCAAGCAACCACCGAGCTAAGGCACGTGTTGTAGGAATAGAGAGCAAACGGATGCGTTTCAAGGAAATGGATTTATTCTAACTACACAAGAATAGAGCATAGAGGTATCTCATTCATGCAAGGCCTCCTTGCCTTGCAGGTACAGGAGCATAGTTACACAAATGTTCAGTTCAAGCAAGCCATCAGAAACATAATAAAAGGGCCTAAATCGCACTAACTAACATAACTCTAAGCTACTCACATAGAGATATGGACTTGCAGTCTTTGAGGAGTCCCTGGATGTGGGAGCTGGCCCCTTTTTGGCTAGCTCAGACCACATCCCAGCCTGCCCTGTTGGCAGAGGTCCAACAGCTGGACTTCAGGAAAAAGAAGACGGACTGAAGACCGAAGACTGAAGACAAAAGAGCACATGGGCTCAAGACTTTTTAAAGGTTTCAGATAGAAGGTTCTTGAAAAGTCCCGGTCCAATTCACTGATTGGCTAAAGGGCTATAGGTTATCTGTGATGTAATTACTTATTAGCATGCATTGCCAGCTCTCATTAGCATGTACCACCCCCAGATTAACCCTTTGCAGTCTGAGAAAGCCCCCAAGTGACTGGTGGGTCCCAGTCACTACACCCCATCAAACAACAGGTCATGCAGTACTTCATGAATCAACTTCATGAAACAAGCGGGGGCCCCCGACAATCCAAAAGGCAGCACCAAGTACTCAAAAGCTCCCAAGGGACAATGAAAGGCTGTTTTGTATTCATCCCCTTCCCTAATCCGGATTCGGAAATAGGCATCCCTCAAGTCCAATTTAGTGAATATTTTGCCCGTGGCCAGCCGGCTCAACATGTCCTTCATCAAAGGCAGGGGGTATTTACTACAAGTGCTAATGGCATTCAGGTTTTTGTAGTCTGTCACTAAACGGAGTGATCCATCCTTCTTCTCCCGGAAAAACACCGGCGCTCCAAAAGGTGAGCTGGAGGGCCGAATGAAACCCCGAGCCAGATTTTTCTCAATGAATTCTTTGAGGGTGCTCATTTCCCGGGGCGTCATTGGGTACATTTTTGGCTTAGGCGGGGTCGTGCCAGGATTGATCTCAATGGCGCAATCGGTGTCCCTATGTGGTGGCAACTGATCACACTCCTTTTCCTCAAATACCTCCCTCAAGTCCTGATACACCACCGGATAGCCTAGCTCCTCCGACGTTTTGGCTAGTCCCGTCCTATGGTGCGACCCCCTCAACACCACCATCGTAGCCCTGTCGCCATATTCCTGCTCCCCCGGCTTTTGGCTCACATGCCCTTGGCATTTCGAGTCACTAAAAGTCAATAGTTTAGATCTCCAGTTGATCTCTGGGTTGTGGAAAGCCAACCAGTCTATGCCCAGTACCAGATCGCACCCATGGGTAGGCCCAACCACGAATCGAATGTTTTCCCAATGGTCCGCCACTCTCAACTGCACAGTCTCCGTCTGTTTAGTGGTGGGCTCCCCCCCCCCAACAATGTCCCATCCATCTGGAAGAATGGGATGGCTTCTGGTAAGTCCTCCTGCCCAATCTTCAGGGTCTGCACCAGCTTAGGGCTTATTAAACAACGGGTGCACCCAGAGTCCAGTGCTGCCCGGAGACGGCTACTCAGGCCTTTGTCTTTGTGCCAGAGTCTCACTTCCACAAAATACACAGGCACACCCCCACTCACCATGTCCTGCTCCGTTGACTCGCTCCGCGGAAAGGCTCTCTTCCCTTCCTCCTGGACTCCTTCCGCTCTCGTCTGAGCGGCTTGTCCGGCCTTCCCGCCAGGACCTCCACCCCCACTTCGGGGCGGAGGACTAGATGAATCCTTGGAGCCGGTTCTTTCCGGACAAGCAGCTATGCGATGCCCTTTTCTCCCGCACGCCAAGCAGAGCCCCAGTCTCATGCGACGCTGCCTTTCGGTCTCCCCCGAAGCCTTGGCCTTTTGGGAACTCTCCTTCACGGCCAGTTTGCTAGCGATCTTGGCTTGCTGGAACGCTGCTCGTTGCTTGGCCATCTTAACTCTTTCCTTGGTCGTCTCTGCCTCTCCAGCCCAATGGATCCATTCCGGCATTCCCACGGGGTTAGCCCTGGAGAGCACCCACTCTAGCAAGTCGGGGTTCAGGCCATCTTGGAACTGCCTGGCTTGCAATGCTTCGGGGTAATCCGGAATTTGAGCGGCCACACTCCGGAATTCCAACACGTACTCGGCCACTGAGCGGTTCCCCTGTTGAATAGTCATCAACTTGCTCTTGGCCCGCTCCACTCGGAAGGGGTCTTCAAAGTGGGCGCGCAGAGCCATCATGAACGCCGTCAGATTTTGCAACTCAGGAGCACCGCAGTCATACAGTTGCACCGCCACTGCGCCGCCTGGCCCTCCAACCTGCTGGCCACACATCGCACCTTTTCAGCCTCATCTGGGAAGTACGCACCCCGCGTCCGCATATGTCCCGCCACCTGGGCCAGGAAATAGGGGAGCTGCTCTGGATCCCCGTTGAAGCGTGCTTCCAGCTTACTGGCCAAGAGCTCTCTCAACGCTTCCGCCTCCTCCCTGCCACCGCGGCGTTCCCTTTCCCCTCTCTCAGGTTGGGGCGGCGGTTCTCCTTCCTGCTGGTCCTCACCGGCCTCCCTCTCAACGGCTGGACCTCGCACTGGGGCTGCGGCGGCCTGGGCCCCTCCGGCGGCCGGTTCCTCCTCCTCTTGCAGCGCGTTCACAATCCATGTCAGCATCGCCTTCACCTCACTCATGTCGGTTTTCAAGTTAGCCACGTCCTCCGGAAGGTCCTCTTCCCTTGGCCGGGCCCTTAAAGTCTCACCAACAGCCTGGTCCCAAGCTGTGATTTGGGTCGCTCTGCGACGCTCTCGGTCGGGCTTCCGTGGAGGGAACCACAAGTCCTTGAGCGGCGTGGCCACCTCAGTCCCTTTCTTGGGCTTAGCCCCCAGCAGCTCTCCGGGGTTCGCCTCCTCCAGCTGGTCTCGGCCAGCCCGAGCTTCTGCCCCGAGCTCCGTCAGCTGTCCTTCGTCCTCCGACATCGTTCAGGAAATAAGTAGGTGAGATTCTGCAAACTGTGAGGATTGGAATCTCCTACTCAATAATCCACAAATAAACCTTCTCCAGAGAGAGTAAAAGTTTATTGTAAGACAAAGAGAATAGTGACCAGGTACACGTCTTTGCAGAATCTGAAGCTTCACAGGAAAAAATGTCCAGTTTAAACCTGCCCCTCCTTTCTTCCCCCCTTCAGTCTCCACGCCACACTAACCGCAACCCATTCCCATAACAACCCAGATGTTCCCATCGCCAACAGCCTTGGCCTCCCTCTTACCTCGCATTCCATCCCAGCGGTACCAACTCCCTCCCAACAGCTCATCTCAACTGCACTTTCTATTCCCACATACAATTCCACTACTCTACAATATACTAAATATAATATACCTACAACAGTGTATATATGCATCATTATTATACTTATTCTGATGAACTACATCATATTTAAACTACATCTAAACCCCCTTCCCCTACTAACTATTTGTCAATCCTGACAGCTTTAAAGGTTAAAACCAACACCTTGTACTGTGCTTGGAAACTAATCGGCAGCCGGTGGAGAGATTTGAGCACCGGTGTTATGTGCTCTCTCCTCTATGTTCCCGTGACAAGCCTGGCTGCCATATTCTGAACTAATTGAAGTTTCCGAGTTAGGCACATGGGTAGCCCCATGTAGAGTGCATTACAGAAGTCCAAGCACGTACCACTGACTCCAGGTCCTTCAGCTCCAGGAAGAAGCGCAGCTGGTGTATCAGCTGAAGCTGATAAGAGGCACTCCTGACCACCGCATTCACCTGACTAGTCATGTGAAGCAAGGAATCGAGAAGTACCCCCAGACTGCGAACAGGGTCCTTCGAGGAGAATGTGACCCCATCTAGGACTGGAAGGTGTATTCCAAATCCTGTCTTCCGTCCTGTGACAGTCAATACCTCCGTTTTGTCCAGATTGAGCTTCAACCTGTTTTCCCTCATCCAATCCATTACTGCCACAAGACAGTCATTGAGAGGAGAGACGCCATCTGAAGTCTGGGCTGACAATCTTGTTATGGAGAGGTAGATCTGAGTGTCATCAGCATACTGAAGACACTGAGCTCCATGCCTCCGAATGATCTCACCAAGCGGCTTCATGTAGATGTTAAACAGCATCGGGGACAGGATGGCGTCTTGAGGGACACCACAATTAAGCTCAGTCTTAGAAGAGCAACTGTCCCTGAGCCTCACCCTTTGGGATCTCCCAGAGAGAAAGGCCTGGAACCACCGGAGTACGGTACCCCCAATCCCCAACTCCCTCAGTTGACCCAAAAGGATGGAATGATCTATCATATCAAAGGTCGCTGACAGATCCAAGAGCACCAGCAGGGTCACACTATCCCTGTCGATGTTCAAGTGGAGGTCATCGGCCAGAGCAACCATGGCAGTCTCAACTCCATATCCTTTCCTGAAGCCAGTTTGAAATGGATTTAGATAATCGGTTTCATCCAAGACGGCTTGGAGTTGGTAGGCAACTGCTCTCTTGATCACCTTGCTCAAATTATACATCCAAATTCTAGTGCTGAAATAACTGTGGAGGAGCAGAAGAAGTCAAACCCTGTCGCTACTGTTTTAGGTGACAATCCTGGAATGGGGTAATTTGACCAAACCAGGGAGACACCAGGGCCAAGCCTGCCATGAGTGATGGCCTCAGGCAACAAATGCTGTTTTGTCTGAATTCTTCAGCTTCTTTTTTCTCTTGGAGGTTGGAACTGCACTTGTTCTGGACCTTCTGAACTGGCCTGCTGCCTCAGGTATGCCACGGCATACTTCCCCTTTGTCAGTGATTGCCAGGCCACTATAACCAGTATTTGAACACTCTGAAGTCTTATTCTATGCAGAAATACACATAGCTGCTGCTGTTTCTGCTGTTGCTGCTGCTGCTTCTTCACACCATGTGTATTTTGTTTGTTTGTTTTGCAAGATTGCTGTTATCTGTGCAAAATAAATTGCACAAAAAAGAAAAGTAGTGGCCTTATGTACAACATTGCTTTGTGTATAAGGGGTGTGTGTGTGTGTGTGTGTGTATGTACAGGATTTTGTTTGTAGCCCAAGACTGCCACTTTTCCCTACAGTAAACAGCAGTCTTGTACACATGCACATACAAGAAAACCAATGCAGCTATCTGGAAACAGGCTTTTTGTGCATAATTTTTGTACAAAACCCTACGATTGTCATTCATTTCTATGCAGAATAGTTGCATCCCAAAACTACAGGACAATAGGGAGTAAACTGCACAAAATTCTCATCACTGACCAGTCTTTTCAAGTGTCAGAAAAGCCATTTTTTAAAGCTAGGAAATGAACATTGGCAAATATTCTTTCCATTACTAGCACTTAAGTAAGTCTGTTGAATCAAAACATGAAGAGGGGAGAATGATAGACCTGTCACCCTCGGTCTTTACTTCCTCACTTGGAAAGTGGGGGGGGGGGGAGAGAGGAGCTTCGCATATAGCTTTCCACACAGTTGGGGGACCCTATTTTGGGGGATTTCCAGCCATCTGAAGAGCATTTACACACTGGGAAAGTTCTCTTTTTCAGACACATTGCTCCCCATGTGAAGAAAGTGATTGATATGGTAATAGAGTGGATGGGGTTTGTGTACTTCCCCCTTTACATGTTGATTCAAAACTCTTATATAACAGGTGAATAAGCTTCTTATCTCCACACACACACAAACATACACACACACACACACACACCATAGCACACTACATGAGGACATCGTTACTATGGGATTTCTATATGGCCAGGGAATTACACCAGGCACCTGCCCAGATTCTGTGTCTCCAGTCTCATTCTCATCTCATTTGAGCACCGGTGAGAGATTTCCCATTTATGAAACCAGACAGTTCTTCGGGTCCTCCGGGTACAACAGCTGCTTGTTGCTCACAGAGAATGAAAACATATTAAAGTTAAAAACTGCTGCTCTAGTCGTTTTTCAATTCCCCTCTTAGAGAACTGGCTTCCCTAGAAAATAGGTCACTTACATAAAAAGCACCTTATTACTGTACCGCAGTGCTGAGGTTAGAGCTACGGCTCAGTATATGCTTTCATTCTGAACCGCCATTTTCAGACACTTCCAAATTCCTGGGGGGGGGGGGAGGAATGACCTTTTGGGCTGTATTTTCTCATCCTCGTTTTCAGTGCAAAAAGTGACTTCCATAACCAGCCAGCTACTTAGCATCTCTTGTTTCTAATGCAGCTTGCTGTGGAGTGAAATATTCTAGACTTTAACCATTAGGTAGATGGCGTGGGGGCAGGGGCTTCCAATTAAAAAAAAAAAGTGAATTTCTGTAGGAGGAGTGAGGGAACAGTTTCTACTATTGAGCAATCAATGTCTTGATGGACATAGTCAAAATATTTGATTGAAATAGGTGAACAGGAACATTTCTTTTCCTCACCACTTTTCTCATTTTTACCCAAGAAGAATTGGAAACAAGAGAAATTAGTGTACAGGACATTGCCACTTCAGTTTTATTGTAGTGAGGTGAATAGTTGTGTTTAACTAAAGGGAGCTAGAAATGCATAGCCTTCTTTCATACTGCACACAGTTTTAGTGCTATGATTGACTTTAACTCCCATGAAAGTGTCCCGCAGAATCCTAGGATTTTTAGTTTAGGGAAGGGCATTTAGGATTCTCAGCCAGAAAACTCTAGTGCTTCACCCAACTGCATATTACAAGATTCTATAGGATCCAGATGTGGTGATTAAAGTGGAATCATAGCACTATAATCATGTAGTGTAAAAGAACCCTTTGTAGTGCAGTTTAGTTGTAGTTTTTGCTCATCATCCTCATTTGGCAGCTTTAGATTTTTGATATGGATGTCCACCAAACTTCTGCCACCAGAATGACCACCATATTCTGAAATGTGAGAAATGTTAATAAAATGCCATGACAGAAACAGAATACACCACACACCAAGTATTCCTCACTATGGGCAAGTCAACCCCTGTGGTTACTCAGAAGGGGTCTCAAGTTTGTCTAACTACTACAGCTTAAAATAACAATTTAGCTCTAAAAATAAATCCATTTGTGATGTGCATTGCCAGTTGACTGCAAATTGATGCTTCTGCAGAACTTAGAAAAGTTACATTGGGGACTATAATTCCCAAAATCCTCCAGCAAGCATTGCACCTGGCATATTAGCTGGGAGCTGATCAAAACTGTCATACCAAACTGTTTCAGACTCTGAATTCTGGTCTGTCAGGATAGCAGAGACTGAGGCTGACTCACTCTGACATTCCCTTTCCTGTCAAGGAAAAAGTCAGGAGCTTTAGCAATGAGGAGTTTGTCTGAAAATCTATGAGCAATTTTCCTTAGCAAGTGAGCATAATTTACATAGCAAGAGCTGGGAGAGAGATGGCTCTTTAAACCAGATCTGTCACTCCCAGCTTTTCCCCTCTGTCTCTCTTTGGTGCTTTGATGTTCCTCTTTGAAGAACTCCGCACTTGCTATGCATCTCTCCCTTGGCGCTACTCTGTTTCTCCACACCACTACCGCCCACTCTCTCTTCCTCCTTTGCTGCTACACACTCTTGCATGTACACCTCAGCAGGAGGTACAATACCAGCCTGCACCCTGTGAGGTAATCGAAGCAAGCACTTCAGGAGACTCTTCACCAGGTGCAATGACATGGGTTCAGTGGCAAATCTGGCACACTTTCAAAGGGCACGGTATGAAATAGTCATAAGGATCACAGCCATTTCATTGGCCCAGCCCTTCCTCTTTTCTGTGCAGCACTCTAGTGTTACAAGTACAAATTCACAGCCATGTTCTGTAAATGAGGGCTGCAATCCAATGAAGGGGGTCTTTGAGGGGCAAAATTGTCTCTGCACAGCTTGGCCTGGTTTATACTGGCAGCAGAATGACGTAGCAGAGTTCTGAGTCTGAAGAATGGAAGAATGCAATTGGGAGAATCACATTTCCAATATCAAAACATTCCTGCAAATAGAAAACAGCAGGGAAACAGACAAATTGAAAATGCAAGGAAGGTTTGACAAATATACTGGAAAACATCATTTTTTTCAAAAAGATATGTTTACCCACAGTTTGAAATGGTACCATCCAGCACATCCACCATGACTGCTGGAGCTTTGAGCTATATGTTGCCATTTTTGCCCCATCATTTTTCCTGGCCCCACTCACCACTGGAATGTGGCCCCTGAGAATTTCACTCATATCAAATTCCAGCCTTAGCATCCAAGAGAGTCCCCATTCCTGTCAAAATTTCTTATTTCTGGCTGCATGCAATGCTCTTGGCTGCTGCAGAAAGCAGGAGTATTAGAACCTGATGCTTTAGCTCTGGGTCAGAGTTTACATGAGTTACTATATTTTGTTTGGACTGCAGTTCCCAGATCCCACAGTTGTGACTCCATTGGTTCAGTCATTTTTGGGAGTGAGGGTCCCCCAAAGTGATTTTTCTAAGAACCTCTATTGCATTGAGTATGGTTAGCCAGGGTGGCTTTCAAAGGGCTCTTCCAAATTATTAAATCCATGGAGATCCAATCATTAGGGTTTATATAAAGAAATATACATGCACATCATTCTGTCCCCACTCTGAGTTAATGGGAGACTGTAAAGCTGATGATGAAATGCATCCTGTTTTTAAAATTAGAAACATCAGAGTGATAATGGCATGCCTACTGGCAATCCATTTAATGGTTACAGTCTTTGGTGCTCAGTAAATAGCTGTGCTTGCATCAATGTGTTGAGCATGATGGTTGGTGCCTGTGTGGATAATATATCCTAAGAATGGATTCTAATTTCCTTTCACTGTGAAGTAAGATTTTTTTCCTCTAGTGCCATGTCACGGGGTCCACAAAGGACTGAAGTGAATGAACAGTTGAGTTTTTGCCAGATTTGTTGTAGACAGGAAATAAATAATTTCTGTAGAACTTGATTCTACCTGAACCCTGAAGGGAGGGGAGGCCGTGCGAGGTCTCATGAAAAACATTACTTCATACCATAGGAAGAATTGTGTTAAGCCACCATAAAACTGGACAAACCCTGTAGGAGAAAAAGAGCAAAGTATCATTGAACAAACACTGAACAAAAGAAGCCACTGGAATTCAGAAGCCTTCTAGTCATAGCCTCATGCCCTCTGTTCCTCCACTGGAGTTCTGAACTATTTATTTTAGCTATACTGAATCACAGTGTATAATTTCAACAGTCTTGTATTTGTGTAGCATACGTGAAACATTTTACTCACAAAATTGGACGTTGCACCATCTCCATAATAAACATTCATTCCATTTCAGACACAAATAGTATTGCACTGCATCACATGCAAGACAGAACATTTCTTTTCATCTCCATGTGAATTTGGAATGAAAGAAAGAATTTCTGCTTTCTTGAAGGAGTTGAAGGAGCACGTTTGTAAATCAATACAAGAACAAAGGTAATTATGTGGTCAGCAAAAACAAAAAATAAACAAATAAACCCAAAACCCACAACTGGCAGCAGCTACCATTCCACAAAAATGTTCAGACTTCAAGGTTTTGAAGAACTCTTATCAGGCTAGATAGTGTTAAATTTAGCAGGGGTAAATGAAGAAGCAAAGGAAATCCAAAAATGTGGCCAGTTGTCTGCATTTAAAATCTCTCCCAAAATTGTGATTCGGTCACTGGTAATTGGTATGCAGGTATTAGGTTATATTGATTGATTGGTTCATTTTATTTCATTTTTATGCCGCCCTTCTCCCAAAAAGGGACCCAAGGTCCCTCACAAGATGAAAACACTTAAAAACAGTTAAAAATTAAAAAATTTAAAAATAACCTTGGGGCTGTATAGACAGCCCAAAAGGAGCAGCTTTGTGCTGCCCCTAGATGCGTGGGGTTGGGGAACGTGGCAATTGGGTACCGCCAGGAAAAGAAGCCCCCAAAAGGAGCTTCCTTTGCCAGCACTACAGGAGTAGCATAAGAGTTGTGTCACACCCTCATGATGTTTCCCATGTGTGGTGCCAATTGTGTGCCACACATGAGTGACATCATCATGGTGCAAGCCATGTAAGCGGTGGTGTGCCAAGATGACACCCATGGCACATGGTAGGGTCGGGAGCATGCTGACACTCCATTCTACCGAGCCCTACTTTTGGCCCCAGGCCAGCACAAAGTGCCAGTCTGTACCGGGCCCCAGTTAAAACAGTATACAATTAAGATTTAAAACATTAAAAAGTTATAAAAAACATAATCTAAAACACATATCCCATATAAAAGCCACACTGTCATAGTTTTAAAAAAACTTGCCTGAATAAAAAAAAATTACTAGCTGGAGAAAGGCCAGCAGGGAGTTTATTATAACTACTCATGTTCTCCAAGGATTCTGCAGAATGGACATAATCATGGGTAGATCTGCACAGTTAGGTGTCCATTACACTATAAATACTTTCATTATAGAAAAAAAAATCTAGAGGTGTTGGGGGGGTGTTTTTTGTTTTTTTACTCAAGGGGTAAAAATTTGTTCTTTGATATAACTGGATCCCTAATTGGGATGAAAATTTAAACAGTAAACAATGTCATTTCTCAGTGCACAACTGTGCAAGAGACAACTTGAGAAATGTTTCTTTTTTAAACTGAAATTTAATGTTTTTCATACTTTGCCTCTCTGAGTCTTTACTTCTCCGTCTTTACCATGGCAAAGTAGCATTCCCACACCAGGTGATACCTGGTGTGGGAGGGGGGAATATCTGGGTTGGATTTCTGCCAGGACTTCCAAGGTGTGGGCCACATGCGAGTGCCCGTGCAGGCCCAGAGAGCACCCACATGGCCTGGAGCAGCAGCTGTGCAGTCCTATCAAGCAGCGCCCACGGCGGTGCTTAGCAGCCCCCTCACAGCTCTAGCACCCACGGGGGCAGGGGGCTGACTGGGTGACACCCTCCTCTTCTGTTGGGTCACCCTGTGCAGTTCGCACCCTCCATTCTTCCCCAGTTATGCTACTGGCATGGCAGTCAGCATTTCATTAGCAATAAAAAAGGTTTACAATAGTGTCTTTACTGCTTCAGTAGTAATTACTCTTTTTTTTAACCAACCAGACTCATAGAGTCTTACAGAGCCTTACTCTCTTAGAGAAGCAGCTGACCAATACGATACTCAGAAGCTAAAGGTACAGGTAAAGGTAAATGTAAAGGTAAATGTTTCTTCTCCAGGGTAAACATATCCATTTCCTTAAGTTGCTCCTTATAGGGCATCATTTCCAGCCCTTTCACCATTTTGGTTACCCTCCTCTGGACAAGCTGTTCAGTAATTGCTCCAAGTCTTTGCTATTTTCTGCTAGTAGTATAGTATAGTCTGCATATTTAAAATTGTTGGTGGTCCTTCCTCCAATTTTCATGTCGTACTTATCAGCACAAAGAAATGTTGCGATACATCCATTTCTTGAAGAGCAATCCATAGTGGTTCCATGATCTACACAATCAAAGGCTTTGCTATAATCTTTAAAGCACAGTCTGATTCCCCCCCCCCCCCCCGAAATTCTTTGGTGTGCTTCAATTCAAGCTTGCAATACGATTCCTAGTACCTCTTTCTTTCCTGAACCCAGCCTTGACATCTGGCATTTCTCACTCCATATATAGCGAACGTCATTGTTTCAGAATTTTCCCCATCACTTTGCTTGCATCAGAGATTAATGCAAAAATCTTGTGGTTACTATAATCCCTGGTGTTCCCTTTGATTGGGACCAGAGTGTATATCGAGCATTTCCAATGATTGTTGTCCATATTTTGTCACAGATATCAGTTAGAAGTAGAGTAGGTCCTGCCTCTGTGGACTGTAGCAGCGGTAAGGTATTAGTATGCCATCTGTTCCTGCTTATATATTTCTCCCATGTATTCCGGGTGAAGCTTCCACTTCACTTTCTAAAGCTGTAGGTTCATCTGCAATTGGTACTTCTTTGAATTAATCTATAATTCTTTCATCTCTTTTACATAGGTCTTCAGTGTATTGTTTCCATCATCTTTTTATTTTTACATAATCATGTAATGCGCTGGTCATATAGCATTCCCACTCTTGCTTTAAATTTTCCTTCAGTTTCTTGGATCTTATGGAAAAGGTCTCTTATTCCTTTTTTTTGTTGTCCATATTATATTTCTCTAAATTGCTTAGTATAGTAGTTCTCTTTGTCTCTGCACACAAGTCACTGAACAAATGTCTCCAGGGTTTTTACCCTATTTCTCTCACCTTTTAAGTTTGCTTCTTGTCTGTCATGAACTGCTAGAAGAGTTGCATTCAGGCTTCTCTTTCCTTTTGATGGTCCATAGTCCAGAGTTCTTCTGGTTCCTAGTCAATTAGGCTTAATAGTGCAAATCTATTTTGTACATTCTCTTTACATTCTACAGGGATGTTCTTCTAGTTGTATTTTGTCATGATGATTGATTTAGTGTTCTTTAGCTTTACTTTAATTTTTGATATTAGCAATTCAGGGTCTGTGCCACAATCTGCCGTGGTCTTGTTTTTGCAGAGAAAATGGAGCTTTTCCATCTTTCCAATTACATAGCGCCCCCCCCCCCCATTGACTATCAGGTGAATGAATGAAATATTTCAAGTCCACGCTAAAAAAAAACATGTATGGGAACACTTCCAAATAAAGAGGTTAAGCAATGGGTTTATCCATTTAGAGCAATTGGACACCACTTTTATCTGTTACATTTCTTAGAAACAGTCTAGCAGGCAATTGTGAGGATTTCCCAAAACTACACATCCCAATTTTCCTTAGGGTAGAGCCATGACAGTTAAAGTGGTACCAAACTGCTATAACTGTGTAGTTATAAACAACAATGTCCAGAAACAGATGGCCCAAAGGGGTACTGGATTGAGGCCATGGCAACTGCATGCTGCAGTCCCAATCTACCACTTTTCTCACACAAAAAGGACCAGCAAAAAGCAGCTTCTTTTTGCACTGGGGGAAAAGTGCCCCCTTTGCCACCACTGCGACTCTTCTCAACTCCTGAGGTGTGCGGCATCTGGTTGCAGCACTGCAGGATCATTCCCACGCTGTCTGCCATCTGGGTGAGCGGGCAGCATGAGGCCAGATTGAGGGCAAAGTTGGGGTGTGCAGTTGCCACACCACCCTCAAGCTGGCTCTTATTGCCAGTCTGTTTTGCCAAAATGTCTTCTTTTTTAGATCTACCATCCTTGATTTGCAATAACCTTGTTACATTAGTGGCAATCACCATCTCTTACAGCAATGCACGTCAAAGGTTAATTACATGTTGTGTAAAGAAATGTTTTATTGTTGTCAAGAACATCTTCCCAATCATCTGTACCAACTTACCCTTGCATACTTGTAATTTGAATCTGAGGTAGTAATTTGTCTCTGACACACTCCCTTCATGATGTTACTCACCATTATATAAAACTCAGTTTTGTCTCTCTCAGCCATCTTTTTTGTTCCTGAACAGAACAGTTTTAATTACTAAAGTTTTCCTCAGGCTTGTAGAGAGGGTGCTGCAGCCTTTGGTTCATCTAATTTCCCCCTTTCCTACATCTTGATCAGAGTTTTGAAGTAATAATAATAATAATAATAATAATAATAATGTTTTATTTATACCCCGCTCTTCAGCCAAGACTATCAGAGCGGCTTACAATTTGTTAAACAAACAGCTTCATTTACAATTGTAAGCTATTTGCCCCCAACAATCTGGGTACTCATTTTAGCGACCTCGGAAGGATGCAAGCCTGAGTCAAGCTTCAGCCCTTTGCTGGTCTTGAACTCGCCACCTTCTGGTTTTGAGTGAGTGGCTGCAGTACAGGCATTTAACCACTGCACCACCAGGTTACCAAGTAACCAGTTAGAAATCTTGTGTTTTTTGTTCTTGTTTCATTTTTGCAATAATTATAATGTCAGTTACATTAGGAGACTAAATACTCTAAAATACTCTTGGAAGCTAAGCAGAGTCAGTCCTGTTTAGTACTTGGATGGGAGATCACCAATGAATATCAAGTGCTGAAGGCTATATTTCAGAGGAAGGAACTGGCAAAGCCACCTCTGAATATTCATGGCCTTAGAAACCCCTATAAAATTCATGGGGGTCATCAGTAATAGGGGTAATTCTTCTTTGTGTACTATAATTGCTAACTCATTTAAGTTACTTCTTTAGCAGGATGACAACAATGCAAGCATCTGCTAGTAGCCTTAGGTGAAACACAAAGATCCATTTTATGGCATCAACAAAAGTATTAAGGCACCACAGTTCTTGCATAATCAGATATAGAAATTAAATTTTAAATTAGATGGTAGACGGACAGATAGATAATCTTGTAAATTTATGGTCACTCCTAGTAGAGTGTGGCACACCAATTGATTTTTTTTTTTTTACTTTGTTTTACCTCCTATGGACAAACATGGACTCTTTTGGGGGTGAGGAATGCTTTGAAAAATGCCATATTTGGCTATTTATTTGATTTCTATCCCACCTTTATCCCCAAAAAAGACCCAAGGATGCTTAAAATAAAAATTCTAGAAACATATTACAATAAAACAATTTAAACATCATCTAAAAGCAATATAAAATTAGACATTAAAACCACACTAAAACCATGAGACCCACGCTGTCAAATTATGCAGTCAAGTTTGCCTCATTTGGGGAAATCCCAGGGGTCAGCATGCCTGGAGTGCAATGGATGAGCCTCACCCTGGTAAAATCACCTTCATGATCATGGTGTCTCTCCCGCCAGGTAAGTGTTCAGAACAGAATCTACCAGTGGAGGATATTCTTGACCTCCTAAGCGGAACAACAGAAGAAAAACCAAATAAAAAAGATTTATTCAATCTGTTGTTACTGTTTTGTGTCTTCAAGTCATTTCTCACTCTAAGGCAAATATATCACACTTCTTTCTTTCTTTCTTTTTTCTTTTTTTTTTTTTTTTTTTTTTTTTTGCAAAATTTATTCAAAGTGGATTTGTCATTGTCTTCCCCTGAGGCTGAAAGAATGTCACCTGCCCAAGTCATTCAGTGGGTTTCCATACCCAAGCAAAGATTCAGACACAGAGTTCTAGTCCAGCACTCAAACCACTACATCAAACCAGCTGTTTATACCATACTATGTCTGTATACCACACTGGACTTCATTTGCTGCACCTAAAATTCAATCTCCAGCTTTGAAGACTATGTTTTCTTTGTATTTCTGCTGAATACTACCTACAATACTTGCATGTTTCACCTAACACCAGTGGCAGGCGTCAGAATTCCTACAATCCTTGAATTCAGAGGGATGGCAGTCTACCGTATTGTCTTTACCTTATGTTTTCCAAGAAGCCACATACTTACATATCCATTAGCACTGCAAACTATATCAGAGACTGAGCTTAATCACAGACCCGTGGCCTAAAACATTTAGTCCAATGTCCAAAAAATTTGTGGGACTACCATCTTTTCTCATCAAGCTTTATAAAGAGTTCTGGAGAGTTTGAAAAAATTGAATGTGCTGTGAATTTACAGTTGATTGTAATAAAGTTATTGCCCATCTTTATTATGTCAAACTATGCATTTTTGTTCTGTCATTTTGTGTTTCCATATTCCGAGCCTCATATGCTATTCTGTTGCCTATCCTCACCCCATATGGATTGTGACAATCTGCATGAGATTTTTACTATCATGAATAAATGTAATAGCCTTCGAACAGGAGTACAGTAGCACCTTGGGTGAAGCCAATTCTCCTGAAACCATGAATTACTGCTGCACACGTATCATACAGTATTAATAGGATGATAATAAGCCTCTGGAAAAACTCCAGGCAACAGGAGAAGTTGGACAAGTCCATGATCTTCAGTGCCCAGAAAATTCTGTCAGTAAAATTTGCTATCACCTGTGTCACACCGTTAACTGAAAGCTGTTTATGATCGTCTCTTTTATTAGTTTGTCTATTTAATATCTGTTTGTTTCCTAATAACAAAGACTTTACCACTTTTCAGGACAGCAGGCTGCAGTATAATATTTTGTTTTGTTTGTGTGTAAGAAATGAATATCAGCATAATGAAAAATCAATAATAATCTTTCGACCAACTAGCAGGCTTCTATATATTGAAGAAACCAGGCTTGTAAACTCCTGAAGAAATTTATTTTTCATCAAGTAGCTCCAATAATGTTGCTTATTGATGATATGTCTTCCGCAATAAACAATGCATTTAAGTCTGCTTGGTGGAGCTCTGTGGAAGTATAGCTGTTGTGCTAATGGAGGAACTGTCTAACTACTTCCTAAATCAATTAACTTGAAAGGCTCAGATATAGTGGTATGGCAGTAAAAGCACACAAGCACAATTTTTCATTCCTTGTACTGTTTGCTAGAATACACATGGGTCCCTGTTGCTGTTTGTTGCATAATGTTTTGCAACTAAGAGAGAGTTGGATGTGTCTCTCAGCATCCAGTTCTCCAGAACCTTCTATCAGGGGCACTGCTTGGCTTCAAAGTTAGTTTTTGACAGACACTGTTAGTCATTGCAATGGGAATTTACAACATTATAAATACTCAGCAAGACATCAACCATGGTTTTTGTTGTCTCAGATGATTTACGGGTAATTCCCAGCACCAAATGCAACTTTTTACTCCCACACTGAAACTCTGTATGAATATATACACATACATATGCTGGAACAAAAAAACAAACACACACACAGAGTGGAGAAAGTCCCAAATGAAAAATAGTGTACTGACACAGAATAAGTGGATACAGAAGCAACAACAGGCAAAACCCATCAAAAGCTAAGTATCTGTGTTGACAGAGATAATGTTTCTTTAGACCAATCTGGAAGAGTCCATGTATTTTACTGTTGTTAGCTGCCCCGTTTGATCTCAAAGGGGCACGGTATAAATAAATTTTATTATGACACTAAAGGGGTGCCAAGATGCTGCATTGTCTGATGTAGTTATGATGATGGAGCACTATTGTCATAGCAACTTCTGCCAATGCCAATGCCAATGCTACCCACTCCCACAAAAAAAAACCCTATGTGTTAAGCCAGGCAGCCCACCTGAGGTGCTGTAAATTGGGCTTCTAAAAGATGACCTCAGCAGTGTTCTGCCATTCCTGTGGCACATGCAAAACAGGCAGCTAGAGAGACCTGCCACAGGTCCTGCTTGTCTCAGTACACCCTGTATTGAGTATTACAAATGCCATTTCCAAGCAACCTGTTCAGTTGCACCTTGAAAAACCTTCAGAAGGGGTGGTGCCTAGATAGATAGGGTTGGGGGGTTACATTGAGTCATTAATGATCATAAATATGAATCTCAAAGGTACAAGATTGTATGTTCATCTTATGATCCTGCAAATATTGAACAGAATGTCAGTCAGGTTGTTTATTTTAATTATGTTGATCAGAACTAAACAAGACAGTTACAAATGTCTTGTGCATTACATATTCACTAGTCTAAGGAATACATAAGAACCATGAAGGACTCCCAATCTTTATTTACTGGACAGCAGCTGCTGAAAGCAACAGAGGTCTATTCCCTTGTTGATCAGGAAGCAGCTGACTGAAATTTCCACTCCCTCTCCCATAAGCAATCTCTAGTGTGAGGAGGAATTGCAACATGGACCCTACCTCTAATACCCACCAAGAAAGGTATTCAAAGAAGGGAGTGCAAAAAAACCTGCCTGCTGCTTCCAGATTAGCAGGGGAACAGACACTTGTCATTTGCAGTGGCTGCTGCCCAGTTAGTGAGGCTTGTAAGGGGGTTACTGGGAGATATGCCTAGCTACATAACTAGATTATGTAGCTAAGTAGGTGATACAGAATGACAGCCATTGGTTCCAACCTTGATGTTACATTGGCCCGATACAGACGGGTGCTTTGCACATTTTCATGACGTGCAAAGATTGCCCGGGAGCGGAGCAATTAGACCCTCCTCAACTCTAGCACATCTCCAAGACGTCATCATTCTGCACTGCCATACAGATGGCGGGCAGAGGAATGATGTCACAGGTGCACAGCATCGATATGGCGCGGCACACCTGTGATGTCATCAATGCACCCTATGGTGCTTGTAGTGTCGCAAGTGTGATGTAAAAAGGAGATGGTTTTCAGCACTCCTTTTTTCCTCTGCATCGTTGCTGCACCATTTGGCTCCGGACCCCCCTTTTTGGACATTGATTCTATACTGGTGTTTAAATATGTTACATTCATAGAGTTAAAAAAATGAGTTGAAAAATCTCATCAATGACTTTATTACTTCCCTTCCTCTTGCTCTGTTTTGAGCTTAGGAAGAAAGAAAATATCTGTATGAATTTTGGAAAATCCTGTTTCTCCCCTATCTACCAACTGAAGGGAATAATTGAAGTTAAAAAGAAGCACACACAGAGAGAGGAAAAGTGGCAGGCAACAAAAACCTTCATCTATAAATATAGGCTGGTATTCAGTACTGCAGTTATGGATCAATAGCCTAGACTTACAGATCCATTGATCTGTATTTACATAAGACTACATAATCTTACTGTTAACCTATTTAAATGCTGCCCCAGCTTACCTTAAGAACCTGCCAATATATTGAGTGAAGGAGGTCTGTTCAACTTTTGACTGTGATCCAAGGGGACTGACATTTCTATTCCCCTCCCACCAGTGAGCAAGACTGCAACAATCAGAAACAGAGCCCTTGTGTCAAGTCCTTGTAACAGCCCTGCTCACCATCGAGGGGCATCCTCCTCCTTGCACCCCAGTTGGAAGCTGAACAGACTTCTTCACCTGATCTGGCAGCTGCTCTAAGCTGGTGGGGTCAGACCAGGAGACATTACTTAGTTATGCAGACTTGATCTAAGATCTGGTGTATAGTATGAGATGCACCACACTTCCATAATCAATACTGTGACCCCCCCCCCCCGCAATAAATAATACTGTACCACAAAACAATTCTCCGCGTAGAAACAGACATTTAAGATGAACATATGAATATTTCACATATCACTGCATAGGACCTCACATTCCCGCCTCCCAAAAACAAAACAAAAGAAGCAAGTTCCTAGCACTCATGGCCATGAGCAAAGGTTGGGAAATGTGTGGGAGTTTTTGTTATAATGAACAGTCAAGAAATGTTTAATTTTATGGGAATCCTCTGGAACCTAAAAAAGCTAGGTGTGAAACTGACAAAAACAATGAAGTGATTTGGAAAAATCTGTCAAAACTGATCAAATGAAGAAGTAAGGGGAACAGGATCAAAACCCAATAGAGCTGGATATGACATTGTAAAGGAATCTGTCTTTGCTTCTTAATGAAGGGATCTGAGATGAGAAGACTGTGGAAGTGAGACCGAAGCCCTTGCAGCATGATGGAACTGTTAGCCTGCTGAGCTATACAAATGCAGCTGTAGCTATCTATACCAAGGAGAAAGAGGAAACTAGTGATAATTAACAATAGGGTAAGCATCAGGAAGAAATCTGCAGACAGCAGCCCTGTCAGGAATTGAACTGGAATAAATTAGAAGAGAAGTCGGGAACTGGAGAGGAGTGGAGAAAGAAGCAGTAAAATGTACTATCATTAAAAAATACTGTGTGCGTGTTGCCCTTTTCATTGGGGTAGAGACCCCTGAAGCTCTAGCTGTATAGAAAGAAGAATTCATGGCAAGTGCATCTTCTCTTGTCATAGTGCTAAAATAGTATGGTGAAGCAGTCAGGACCAAAACTGTTCCCTCGCTCACATTGATATTTTATTTTGTGAGTCTCCTTGGGTCTCTTTTTGGGGGTAAAGGGAACATAGAAATGAAAATAAATAAATAAATAAATCCCAGAAAGAGGAAAGATAGGGTAGGAAAGTAACCATTGAATAAGATAAGTCCTTAAATTCTCTTCACCTGCTTACTGTTGGCCTGTAATGTTTTCTTTCCTTATTTTCCAATAACACACAAAAAAAGTCTTGGCTGTATGATTGGAATAGGTGGTATGTTGCTGTGCCCTGCTTAAAAAAAAAAAGGGGGGGGAGACTGTTTGACAAATAAAAATACCAGGAAAAGAAAAGCACCGCAAAGGTGAATAAAGGAATTGAACTCATGGGTTATATAATACATGAATAATTGAATAAATTATATTGATGCACTCATTAGAATGCATTCTGGCAAGTGAAGAACATGTGAGAGTAGAATGAGTGAATCATCATAATTTATTTGTACCCTATTTTTCCCTCAAAGGAAGCCTAAGGCAGCTAAAAGCATGATTAAAAAACAAATAATAAGTGCCTGACTATCATAAGTTTTGTTTTGAACTCTGATAAATTCTTGTTCTTGCTCTTCTAGTCAGATAATTTATTTGGTATTTTCCTGACTGCAAAAAAGTTCAACAGGATGCTGGTTTAGTGCCAGTTTCAAGGGTATATTACCAGCACATGTAATATTTTGCTCAGGAGATAAAATTATCCAAGTACTTCTCAACAGGATAACCTTGATGCATCTTCAAAGGTTAACATGTTTTGCTAAATTCATAACAAGCTTTTTTCTAACTAAAAACAACCCACAAGATTGGGAGGTATGAAAAATGAACCACCAAAAACATTATACCAGTGACCAATGGTAAAAGCATTAAGGCAGACATTGAAAGGTATTTCTCACCAAGACCTGGAGTTGGTTTGGCATAGTGGAAATGTTTTATTACTGGTAAAAATTTTCAGCTGTTGATTTCTGCTTGTTAGAAGTTGCTAGAAGTACAGTTAATAAAATAACTTCTGAACAACTGAAATGAATGTTCTGAAAAATTCAGGATTCAGCTCCATTTCACAATCTTAGGTCTCAATTCCAGATATTTTCAAATGCTATTTTAAAATGTAAGAACCTATTTTAAAAAATTACTACCGCCATATACAGCTCAATATGTAAGAAAATAAGTAACAAATCCAGCTGCAGTTCTTTGCCCATTTGCCTGGATGGCAGCCTTAATGAATTCAGTAGGACTTACTGTTCATTGTAGGATTGCTCTGTTAGTATGCTTATCGTTTTTCTATTGTCTTTTCCCCTGTAAATCACAACTTTGCTTATGTTTTATGTGTGTGCCGTCAAATCACTGTTGACTTATGGCAACCTCATAAATTTCATTGGGCTTACTTAGGCAAGGAATACTCAGAGGTAGTTTTGGCAGTTCCTTCCTCTGAAATATAGCCTATTGCACTGATATTCATTGATGGTCTTTCATTCAGTTGCTATCCGGAGCTAACCCTGTTTAGCTTCCAAAATCAGATAGGATATGGTGACTTTGGGGTGTTTTAGTTAATTCATTTTAAAGTGGTGAGAGAATCATATGGCCTTCCAAATGTTGTTAAATTATACCTGTAACTATAATGATGTGTGCCACTCAAGTTGCAATCCAACCATATCTTCCCCAATCTTATGTTTAGAACTAGAATTTCAGGCTGCAATCCTATTAATGTTTATTTGGAAGTAAGTCTCATTGAAAAGAATGAGCCTTATGTCCAACTAGTTTTACTGAAAATTACTGAAATTTAATCACATCTGTATTACACTCCTACAAGAAAATAAAAGGTTAAATTAATTTGTTAGTCCCAACAAGGATTGATCCATTAGGTGAATAGGTTAAATTAACATTTATGTAAGGCTGCATCCGGATCCAGTAAAGCCCCAGTAAATGTCAGGCTATTCTTGTGCCTGGAGTATAGAACTCGCTGCACTCATTCCTGACTGTGCATCCAGTTGTGCCTCAAACATACAAGAGGTTATTGTTTTGTTGACATGTGGTGTAGGTAGGGTTCCCGTCCTTCCTCAGATGTATAGAGAGGGAGGGCAGGAAAGAGCACACCTCCATCCATGTCATCAGCAGCAGGAACAGTCCAGGAGTATGGGAGGAACCAAGACAATAAAACCAATGGGAAATTTACCCCTGGTGGTCTAGGAAGCTCCTGGAGATTTCAAAATAACCTCCTCCTGTTCTGGGTGCAAAGGTTGTAGCTGGATTCACAGAAGCATCCTCAAAGGACCCATACAGGATGAGGAATGTCTGGATCCTCAAAAACGTGAAGTCTGTACAGTGATGAATCAAACAAAATCATGTCCAGTATGGATGAACCCGAAATTCCATTAATTCAGCGCATCTGCTTTAGTTGGGACTACAAATTAGGTTTTCCAAGGAAATGTTTGCTTGGCAATATTCTCTACTGAATTAATTTCCTCTTTCTAGGTGGCAACCGTATCTGACTGCACAACTCTGTTGAAACATGAGATCTTATGATACCTCTTCTTGTATTAATTATCTTCCATTTACTCTGATTCTTACATGGTCCATTTGTTCTTCATACAAGACTGGGTGATAACCATATGTACCTCCAACTCCCAGAAGCCTGAAGCAGCATGGCCAGTGGTGTATCTGTAAATGCTGTTGCAAGCAGCATAGATGTGCCTGTAAAGCCTTTCCAGGGTGCTTTAAAAAGGAGTGCATTTCCTGGAAATTTCACAATCTAGCTTTGTTTATCCCACAGAGGATGCAAAACTGAGAAAGTGTCAAGCCTGTAGCTGTCAAGACTTCATCTTAAGACCAATTAGCTGGGAATACCTGCCATTTGGAAAACCACTTGGGAGTGCAAAGAACAGTGATGCCTTTTTGTATTCAGATCCGCTATGTTGTTCAATTGTACTTGATTTCATCCAGGATGACTTTGGGTATTTTGACATTAAACCATCCTCCAATACCACAGGGGTGAGAAATAACCCCCCAAAAGTGTGAACCGCTACTGACCTCTCTTGTAACCTACATAGGCATAGCATCAAAAAAGGGTGATAAGAAATAAACTAACCAGCAAATCCCTATTCCCAGAGATGAGAGGCTCAGAAGGAAGCAAAATCACTATTGTGTTTCAATTTCAAGCCTTGTTGGAGAAACATGGGCACAGGGAAGAGATGGGTGATGACCAGAAAGGGCAACACCCTGGGGATGGAGTGACAATGTTTGCAGACTCTTAAGGGAATGTTGTAGTGGATAAAAGGAAGCTCTTCAAAATATTCTTTTAAATACAGGGAGAACTACTGAACAAAGAGCCAGGGAGGAGAAGTTGTGGCATTTGGGCCTCCAACTTCAACCATGCCCACTCATGGACAATGGTAAGAGTGTTATGGGATTCCAAAACATCTGGAAGAGCACTGGATCCTCACCCCTATTATAGATTATCTCAAAACCGGGGGTGGGGGATACTTATGTTTATTAACTGTTTTAATTTTTGACAAGCTGAAATTTATGGTATAAACCATAATGGAGGGCCTGTGGATTGGGTATTTGATTGATCAGGATAGAAAGATTTGTCTTGTCTGTGTTGGGCTCCACATGAAGATTTTCCTGGATTCCGTTCTGATTCTGGAAGCATGTGTGGTGTCATTATCTAGTACCTTCCATGATTTGAAGCTGGTTATACCTGTGACCACATTTAGAGAGACTGAGTTTGCCTTCACTATCCATGCACTAGTTATATTCAGATTAGACTACTTTAAAGTGCTCTATGCAGAGTTGTCTTGAAAGATAGTCTGAAAACTTGTAGTTGTACAGTACAAAACACAACTGCCTGGATGTTGGCGAGGAGGGGGGAAGGACTGGGGCAATCAGATTTAGGGCTCTTGCATTCTGGTTACACAACCTTTGAGATAAGTATCAAGTCATCTTCATCATCTTTACAATGAGATACCATCTACTTTCACATACTATTGTTAATGGCATATATGTCCATGTAACGCAAACCTATAGACTCCTGTAGGAGATGTATCCCACATCTCTGGTTAGGATAAAGATACTGTCTGCATGCAGAAAAAGCTGTAGAAATATAACTCTGCCAATGAAAGGATTTAATTTCTTCAGGTTTGGCTTTGTAATTACTCTTATTGATTAATTGCACACCCTCCAACATTTCACAGATGAAATTCAAGACATATGTGACCAAGTGACATTGGAGTGAGGTCAAGATGGCAAAGTTATTGATGAGAAAGAATACATAAGCTAGGAGATGCCGCAGCAGTCTGCTTTTGCCTGTGTCTACTGGGAAAACCAAGTTTCTGCCCTTCTTGTCCTCTACGTCTGCTGAATGCAAACTGCTTTTGCACTCTGAGTTCAGTTTGTAGCAACTGAAGTAAGCTGAGGGCAAACCTCTCTTTTCCTCATTCCCCCCCCCCCCCAAGTGAGGTAACTGAGTACAAACAACTTTTGCTTTTTGAACTTAGTTTGCACCAATTGAACAAACTGAGGATGATGCGGGGAAGGTGGAGAAGGAAAGAAAAGTTAGGACATTTTTGAAACCGCTGAAAAAGTTGGCTAACACAATTTATAACAACTATTCCTGACAAATCATAACAGTTAAAGGATATGTAATTATCATGTTTATGAATAATTAGTTTAGACTAATTAGTATACAGAGCCCAAGTTAATTAGAAAGAGGCCATGGATGTGTATCAAGGTGTCAGATCCTAAAGGCATCTGACCAATAGCTGAGCCTCTAAGATCAGAGGAAATTTAGTTTATGCATACAAAAAAAGACAACAGCAACAGCTAGGCAAATTACATCTTGAATTATAAAAAGCTGACTTTCCTCAAGGTCATCAGGAGAAAGAGATGGCAGAGGTGATCAAATCTTCATTATAAAGAGACTGCAGCCTGCTCCGAGGCATGGGATGCTTCTTAGTTCCTAGAAATTATGTCCGAGATCTTGTACAATCACTGGAGTATAACTCACTGTGAGTGTTCTTCCACTAGTTTTTTATTCTATCTCTGTGTACCGACAACCAGTCAGAAGGTGGGGGCGGGGCATCCTAGGCATGATCTGGTGGCAGCTCTTCAGTTGGGAAAAAAGAAACACACTCTTTGACCTCCAACAAATGTTGGATGCCCCAACAACATCAATTGAGGTTGTTCAGGGGGATTAGTTGTACAAGGTACCATATACTTCCTTTTTCAATTATCTTAAAAGTATATATGCTGAAAAAGCAGGAGGTAATGCCACTATATGCCACCAATAGATTGGCAGCCCAGATTTTCCCTAAGGCTGAGTGCATGCAAAGCAGTTTGCCAAGTTTCCAAGTGGCAGTGACCTGAAGGCTAGCAATTGAGTCTTCCTGCTGCCTCCTTAATGCACTTACGGACTTATGGAAAGATGCTGGTTCCCAACATTTGGATTGGTCCATCCTTGGAAGTAGCATGTACTAATGACACTTGAGCTGTCTTGCTATAGCCTTAAGGTAAATGCTCATGTTATCCAAAATCACCCCAAAAAGATCTATTACAGAAATTCAATAAGCCAGATTCCATTCCAACATCATCATTCACAACAAAGGATAATCTATATTAATGTTTGTCTTATTTAATATTTTATACCTTTTTACTTGAACAGATAACAATGAGATTTCTTTAAGCCCAAGATTTCTAGATTGCATTTCTATACTTCAAAAAGGAATATAAAAGCATCAGAGATTTAGCTTGCTGAAAGCATAGATGACTCTCTGTTTCAATCTGCAGAAACTGAAGTTTTCCTTCTGAAGAATACATTCAAAGTTCTCTGGGGCAGGATCAGTCTTTTATTGTGCACCTTAAAATTTTTAACAGTCACTGGTGACATAGCCATATCCTTGCCATTAGAATTAACAAGTGCTTGTCTCTTGTTTATCAAACAAGTGTTTGAAATGCTGATCACCTGAACAGACTTCACGCAGAAGGGGGAAAAAAACCAGCCCTTTGTGAGGTGCTGTAATACAGGTAATAAACAGTCATAAAATATAACAATCAATGCACACAAGCTTTGTGGACTTCCCAGGCTAGCCATTCTGGGTTTCAAACTGCACAGGTTATGTAGAAGAGTGTGAGCATTATGATTCCAGCTGTCACAAAATAGTCCAATTAGTTGTAGTATCAGTCTCTTATGGGCAACAAATCCATCTAGGCTCCAGGATACCACATGTGGTTGTTTGTTGTTTTTTGTTTTTGGTGAGTGATTGCTTGTTATTCCCTATGCAAAAGAAGTTGATAGAATTCCTCCCAAACCCTTAAGTAATATGAAAACAGTTAACAATGCATCAATATCAAAGGCGACATCTGGTGAGGAAATGCCAGAGGACTGGAGACAAGGGGAAAGATGAGGACTCTCAGATTTCAGGGGCTGGTTCTTCTTCTCCAGTCCTCAGCATTGGGGGGAGGGGGGGAATCTCAAAGTGAGACTGCTGCCTTGAAAGAGATGTGCATATGCATTTTCCCTATCTGTATAAACTTTTTTTTTATTTGAATGTACAGTTGTTGATGATGCTTAATGTGTCATCATTAATGATGCCATCAGGGTCTGCCCCTTATAACATCACCAGAGATATCCAATGAATAAGAGACCTCCAAGTCACCCTACTATCAACAGCTCGGTTCAAAGCTTGCAAAGACAGCTCAGAGGCCTCCTTGACTGAGTCTGTCCATCTGGAATGTGGTCTTCCTCTTTTCCTGCTGTTTTCTATATTACCAACCCTTATTGTCTTTTCTGGGCAGTCATGTTTTCTCATAATATGGTTGAAGTACAATAGTCTCAGTTTAAACACCTTGGTTTCTAGGAAGAAACCTTCGTAATAGTCCGTGATATCTGTAGACTTCTTCTCCAGCACCACATTTCAAATGAGTTGATTTTTTTTTCCCTATCAGCTTTTTCACTGTTCAGCTTTCACAACCATACACAGAAATTGGAAACATAATCTTTGGAGGTCTTTAAACAGAGGCAGATAGGGATGCTTTGATTGTGATTTCCTGCATGACAGGGGGGTTGGACTGGATTGCCCTTGTGGTTCCAACTCTGTGGGGCTGTGCAGACTGCCCCTAAGGGGTGGCCTGCAGCTGCCTCCAGCTTTGCTGGATTGGGGCAATGGCAACTGCAGCACCATGTGGAGCCACGTGTGGCATCACGTTGCCCTGGGGGGAGACGGGGCATGCGTCATGTGGACACCATGCTCCAATTCTGCTCCCAGGCCAGTCTTAATGGCTGTTGTGCACAGCCCCTATGATTCTATGATTCTATGATAATGGAATCGACAAGCCTAACTTCAGTATTCAATTACATATCTTAATACTTCAGGATTTTGTCTAGATCCTTCATAGCTGTTCTTCCAAGTCTTAATCTTCTTCTGATGTCTTGACTGCTGTACCCATTCTGATTAATGACTGTGCCAAAGTATGGAAAATCTTGAACTGTTTCAGCATCTTCATTGGTATCTTTAAGGTTACATAAATCATCTGTGGTCATTATTTTTTGGTTTTTTAATGTTCAGATGTAAACCTGCCTTTACACTTTGTTCCTTGACATTCTTCAGTAATTGTTCCAAGTCTTTTCTATTTTCTACTACTAGTATGGAATCATTGGCATAGTGTTGGTGTTCCTTCCACCAGTTTTCACACCTTCTTCTTCTAGGTCTAATCTTGCTTTACTAACATGTACAGTGTTCAAATTAAACAGATAGTATGATAAAATGCAACCTTGCCTGGCCTTCTTGCCAATTGGAAACCATCCAATTTCTCTGTATTTTGTCCTAAAAGTAGCCTCTTGTCCTGAGTACAGGTTATGTATCAGGACAATCAAACATATTTCTTGAAGAGTGATCCAAAAATGTTCATGATCTACACAATCAAAGGCTTTGATATATTCTACAAAATATAGTTTGATTTTCTTCTGAAATTCTTTGGTATGTTCCATTATTCAATGTACGTCTGAAAAGTGATCTCTGGTGTTTCTTCCTTTTCTGTACATAGCTTGGACATCTGGCACTTCTTTCTCCATATATGGTAAAAATCTTTGTTGTAGAATTTTTAGCATCTCTTTTCTTGCATGGGAGAGTAATGTGATGGTCCTGTGGTCACTGCAGTCCCTGGTGTCTCCTTTCTTGTGGGTTGCAATGTACATTGAGCATTTTCAATCTGTGGGACATTGTTTTGTTTTCCATATTTGTTGAAAGATTTTAGTTAAAACTAAAGTAGATTCTGTCTCTGTAGTTTGAAGCAACTCTGTTGATATGATATCCATTACTGGTGATTTATTTCTCCCAAGTGCTCTGAGTGAAGCTCCCACTTCACTTTCTAAAATGGCTTTCCTTGAAAAAAGCTTTCATCTTTTTAGCTTTCATCTCTTCTATATAGGTCTTCCATGTACTATCATCTTTTTATTTGCATTTGGTCATGTGATGTGTTCCCCTGATGGTCATACAGCTTTCCCACTCTTGGTTTAAATTTCCCTTGATTTCACAGATTTTGTGGTAGATCTTTGCTTCTTTCTTTTCTGTAGTCCTCATCAGTGGCATCACTAGGATGGCGCGGGTCCACTCCAAAGAAGAGTGTCACTCTGTGTGGTGGTATATCCAGTGAGGGGGCTGTATTCAGATTCCAGCATGACAATTTGTGCCATGACAGACGGCTGCATGGCAGTTTCTGTCATCAGCAGTTGTAGCAGTGTCTTGCCAGGTGGGAGAGAGGGAGGGCAAGGCAGCTGCTCCCCCCTTGCACCCATTGACACCAACCCTAGTGATGTCACTGGTCCTCATCTATTTCTCTGATCTGATTGTTATAGTAGTTATTTTTGTCCCTGTGCATAAGTTGGTGATTTGTATTGTACATTTGTATTTCTGTTACCTTTTACAGCATACAGTTTTTTTCCCCATTTCTTCTTCTTTTGTCTCTCTAGCAAATTAATGGAACTTGTCTGTAATTTGCAAGCATCAAAAGAGCAAGTCATCAGAAAGCAAGCTTTCTAAAGGAGGGGGAGGCTGTAGATGGCCTTTGCCCTATGTCTCAGAGACTGTTTCTCTTCTGCATTCTTATCAGGTATAGCATCTAGTTTCTACAGGACTCATAGACAAGGTTAATCCCATTCTGTCTTTTGTTATGAGTTTGTACAGCATTGGTGGACAGTCTCCCTTCTATCAAAGATCTCATTCCCTTGGAAAGGTATTTATTTATTAAAACATTATACACTGCTCTATATCCAAGGATCTCAGAGCAGCATACAATAAAATCAACTGAACCAATTGAAAAGAAATTTAAAATGCTGAAAGATAATTAATCCATCTTTCAAGCTGAAACAAGCTTCAGCAATTAAACTATGTGCATACACAAACTGAGGAAAAATAATTAGACCTAAAGGCTTTCATTTAAAATTGTGTTTTTATTTGCTACCAAAAGGAAGCCAATGCTTGTTACAAAGGGAAGGTGTTCCATATTGAGGGAACCACAAAAGAGAAGATTCTGTGTCTTCATAGAACATCTTACTCCACTAGTCAGACACAAGAGACCACAATCCTTGGACAGCTATATATGGAATAAATTTGAGATTGGCTTTCTGGAAGCCAAAGTGGGCCATTCCATTCCCCCCCCCCTTCTCTTGAGAGCACAATCTCTCTCTCTCTCTCTCTCTCTCTCTCTTGGACACTCTTTCTCTTCACCACCACTTTGGTTTTCCTCCATTCTCCACAGACTGCTGTGAGAACAGGTAACTATTACTAGTACCCTGGACAGGTACTTAACAGAAGGGATGTTATATTAAGACAAGGGTTGCCTTTGGCCCTAGGCCTCCAAAATATCCACTGAAGCTATAAAGATCCTTTATTAGAACAGAGACCCTTCTGCTCTAGAACAAAGTCCTTCATGTACTTACACAGTACATAGAGCACTGTCTATGCTGAACTCTCTGTGGTTCAAAACAGGTAAGAATCAGTAACTGCTGAGCAGAGGTCTCTATGTAGTTTTCAGAGATTAAGAGCATTGAAAAAAGTTATGGTGGTGGTCTATATTTGTTAGTCTTCATCTATTTGTAAGAACTACAAGTATTCTGTATCTATTAGACATGTATGAACAACAAAAGCCATATAACAGTTTTCCTTTCTATTATTTTGATGTTTGCACATTCTGGAAGAAACTCATCCTGTAATCTGAAGGATTCAGCTAAGAAAATATGAAGTGACACCACATGTCTATAAAAAATTATTAGCAAACAGCTGTAATCTTTTCTGAGATTATGTTGACTGAATATTTGGCTGAACATTAAGCACACACTTAGTAACAGACCATCACCTTTGGACTTTGCAACCTCATCATAAAAACATATATTTCTTAAGACCATTAAGTGACCTTCCCATTAGCTATGTGACTAAACAAAGCAACCTTGTCCAAGGACAAATCAGCATAAATGGTAAAAACAAAGGTCATGTAATGTGTGCCATCCTTTAATTCACAATAGTTTAAGTGGTTTAAAACTTGAGTTAATTTGTGACTAAGCCTCTGAAAAATGCTATTACTCTTTTTTGAAATTATTTTTAGCAGCATAAGCATGTTAGATTCTCATTCCTGGCTTACCTTTGTCTTAGGCTGCCAGAAGTCATTTACTCTTAAGAGAATGTGTGAGCCACAAAGTCATGTAATCAAAAGTCATAACAAAATTTAAAAAGGACCTTAATAGATTAGAAAGCTGGGCCAAAGCTAACAAAATGAATTTCAACATGGTACTGCACGTGTGACCAAAAAAATTAAATAAAAATGAAATGCATAGATATAGGATGGGGAGCACCTGGCTGAATGACCACAACTTGAACATGAGTCAACAGTGTGATGAGGCAACTAAAAAGGCTAACACAATTCTAGGCTGCATCAATAAAAGTATAGTTTCTAGATAAAGGGAAGTAATAGTGCCACTCTATTCTGCTTTGGTCAGGCATCACCTGAAATAATGTGTTCAGTTCTGGGTGTCACAGTTCAAAAAGGATGTTGACAAGCTGGAGCATGTCCTGAGGAGGGCAACCAAAATGGTGAATGGTCTGGGAACCATGCCTTATGAGGAGAGATTTGGGGAGCTATGTTTATTCTGGAGAAGAGGAGGTTAAGAGGTGATTTGATAGCCTGAAGAAGAGGAGGTTAAGAGGTGATATGTTTAAATATCTGAAGGGATGTCATATTGAGGATGGAGCAAGCTTGTTTTCTGCTGCTCTAGAGAATAAGACCTGGAACAATGGATGCAAACTACAGGAAAAGAGATTCCACCTCAACATTAGGAGGAAATTCCTGAAAGTAAGAGCTGTTCAACAGTGGAACACATTCTGTCAAAAAGTGGTGGAGTCTCCTTCTTTGGAGGTCTTTAAACAGAGGCTGGATGGTCATCTGTCAGGAGTGCTTTGATTGTGAGTTCCTGCATGGCAGGAGGTTGAATTGGATGGCCTTTGTGGTCTCTTCCAACTCTATGATTCTATGAAGTATGTATCATATCAAGCAGTGAATGAATTACAGAATCAGATAACTAAGCCCATAATATCCCAGCCCTTCCAAATTTAAAATATTGATTTTTTTAAAAAATATATATTTAAATACAATCAGATTTGAAATTTGGAAGGACACCAAAACACTTATACTACAAAATCTTTGTTGAAGTCAACATCTTGTGTAGGTTGACAGCTACTGAAACCATTATTGACTTCTAGTGTTTTCATACAAGAAGAATGACAAGCACTAATTGATTAAAAATAATGGCTGCCATTCTGTTCTGTTGTAACAGCTGGACTTACAATCTCACAACTGCTGGGAATTCATGTTTATGACTGTTAAAAAACTATATGACCCCAAACACTACCAAAGGCAGTGCAGACTGGGACATGGGGAAATGATTTCTGCAGCACTATTGCAGCATTCTTACTGAAAGAGCCAGCATAGTGTAGTAGTTTGAATGTTGGACTAGGACTCTGGAGACCAGGGTTCAAATCCCGGTCCAGTCATGTAAACCCACTGGGTGACCTTGGGCACATCACATGTCTTCAGCCTCAGAGAATGGAAATGGCAAACGTGTTCTGAAAAAACTTATAAGAAAGCCCCACAATAGGTTTGCCCTAGGGTCACCATAAATCAGAAAGGACTTGAAGGCAAACAACAATGACATGTAAAGAAGCACTTTCTTTCTTTGATGGGAGCTTGATGCAACCAGTTGGTGTGTTTAGTAGTGGTGTGCCCAATACTATCATATTGGAGTTTTCAAAAGTGGCTTCAAGTAAAAGAAAAACCACACACACACACACACACAATCTTTGAAATAGTTCAAGATTTTCCATATCTGGGCTCAGTCATTAATCAGAATGGATACTGCTGTCAAGAAATCAGGGGAAAAAAAGCCTGAGACTAGAAAGGACAGCTATGAAGAAACTACACAAGATCCTGAAGCATAAAGATTAATAAAAAATAAATAAATAAATAATTTATATTCCCTGCCTCTCTCAGCAGATCAAGGCAGGATTACAACAGGACAAAATACAATACATAAAACAATAGTAATTATAAACAAGACTCATAACCCTCCCTCATTGCAATAATAAAAATTCATATTTAAGATTTTCATCGAACATGATCAATATGGACTGGGCAGTTAAAGCGGATGAGATTGTCTTATAAGGGGTCAAGGTGGGAAGGGCCACTGGAAGAGATCTGTCTTGACTGCCTTTTTGAAGGTGTCTAAGGTGGTAATAAGACGGATCTCCTCTGGCAGTTCATTCCACAATTTTGGAGTGGCAGAGACAAAGGTCCTTTGGGAAGTTGCCACTGATTTAGTCTCCTGTGGTTGTAATAAGTTCAACCCAGAGGTTCTGAGAGTGCAGATTATATAGGGAGATGGGCCCAAGCCATCTAGGGCTTTAAAGATAATACCCAACACCTTGTACTGTGCTGGAAGCTAATTGGCAGCAAGAGAAGATCTTTTAGAACATGTGTAATGTGGTCAAACCTGGATTTGTCGGCGACCAATCTGGTTGCCATATTTTGGACCAATTGAAGCTTCTGAATTTGGCACCAGAGTAGCCCATGTGGAACACATTGAAGAAATCAAGATCAGAGGTTACTAGCACATGTACCACTGCTTCAAGGTCCCCCTGGTCCAGGTAGGGATGCAGCTGGTGTATCAACCAAAGTTGATAACATGCGCTCCTGGCCTCACATCTATTTGAGATGATAACTGAAGGGATGAGCCCAGGAGCACTCCCAAGCTGTGAACACAGTCCTTTAGGGGAAGTGTGACCCCATCCAGGACTGGTTGACAAAGCTCCATCCCTGGATTTAGGGTTCTTATCGTGAGTACTTCTGTTTTCTCTGAATTCAACTTGAGTCTGTTTTTCCTCATCCAGTCCATTACCAACCCAAGACAGTCATTCAGAGGAGAGATGCCGTCCTGAGTCACTGTAGCAGTCTGAGACATGAAGAAACATATTTGGATGTTATCAGTGTACTGATAACACCCTGCCCCATGTCTCTGGATGATCTCGCCCAGCAGCTTCGTGTAAATGTTAAACAGCATGGGAGACAGAATGGTACCCTGAGGTAAGCCAGATTTTAGCTGTCTTTTAGAAGAGAAATTGTCTCCCAGCATCATCATCTGGAATCTGCCCAAGAGATAGGAATGGAGCCACTGGAGCCCAGTGCCGCTGATTCCTAATTCCCTCAGATGAACCAGAAGGATACTATGGGGGGGGGGTGGACTGGATGGCTCTTGTGGTCTCTTCCAACTCTATGATTCTATGATTGATGGTATTGAAGGCTGCAGAGAGATCCAAGAGCACCAGCAGGGTCAAACCTCTCCTGTCAGTGCCCAGATGGAGATCATTGACTAAGGCGACCTTGGCAGTCTCAACTCCATATCCCTCCCTGACACTGTTTTGAAATGGATCTAGATAATTGACTTCTTCCAAGACTGCTTGGAACTGGGAGGCAACAGTCCTCTCGATCACTTTGCCCAAAAATGGGAAAAGGGAGATTGGCTTATAGTTGTTTCTAATCAGGGGGTCAAGGGAGGGTTTTTTCAAAAGTGGTTTCACCACCTCTTGTTTCAATCTAGCTGGAAGTTTTCCCTCCTTAAAGGATGTTTTAATTATAGATTATAACAAGGTTTTTACAGCATCACCTCCCTGAGCGGCCAGCCATAACAACAGTAAAAATGATACAATACAAAAATTACAATGAGACGCAAAGTAACCCCTTCCCAGTCCCCTAACCAATACAAAACAACACAAACAATGAGCAATATAAATAAGGTAGCAATCAAACAAAAAACATAAACATTACAATCAGATAGAAGTATAAAATACAATTTATCCCAATTACATTAAAAAACAACTATAACACATTCAGAATACATAAAAAGAACCCAGGTGGAATAGGGTGCAAAAATCGAAGTGGAACACACTGGTCTCTGCACCTCCCAAGGTCAGCTGTGGGTGTGCTCCCAGGGGGCCAAGGTCTTCTGAGGTTGGGGCCGGCTTGGAGAACGCTGCTCTCTGAGCCTCTCAAGGTCAGTTTCCTGGGCTCCTCCTCCGCCACACAGCTGGCCCTGATGTTATTGGGCAGGAGAGTCAGCTCCACAGCCTGTGGTCCTCCGAGGACGCTGCTGGGCTTGGTGATGAGGGCCAGTACCAAGAAGGCATGTTGTCTTCCTCATGCTTGTCCACTTCATCAGTACTCACAGACTCAAAGTGATCCAGTTTAATATTGTCCACGGTGGTGCTGGGTCCTAGGGCACTGGGTGACCTTGGGCAAGTCACATGCTCTCAACCTCAGGGTTGCAATGACAAACTTTCTCTAAACAAATTCTGCCAAAAAACCCCTCATGATAGGTTCACATTAGGGTCAACATATGTTAGAAATAATTTGAAGGCACACAACAACAAATCTTACTGAACAAGGATTTCCCTCTGGGCAACCATAATTATGATTGAAGTGTGTCTTGTTGATGTATGCCTTCAAGTTGTTTCTGACTTATGGTGACACTATTATGTTTTCTTGGCAGGATTTCTTCAGAGGGTTTGCTTCCCTGTGAGGCTGAGAGTGTGTGATGTGCCCAAGATCACCCTGTGGGGTTCTGAGGCAGAGTATGGATTTGAACCCTGACACACACACACACACATGTCCTAGCCCAACATTCAGACTACTGCACCATGCTGGCTCTCATTATTTCAGTGTATGTTTACATTGGCCCAACCTGTAAGCCATGAAAACAGAAAACAAACTTGTCCAAACCTGATCAAATTTGCATGAAGCATAAGAGGTGACAATTGTTTAACTCAGGGTATTTTACTACAGGTTGTGTATCATTTATCAAAAACGCTTAGGACCAGAAATGTTTTATTTTTGTTTTTATTTTTATTTTATTTTTTGGATTTTAGAATATTTGCATATATATAATGAGATATGGTGGAGATGGGACCCATGTCTAACAGGAAATTCATTTATGTTTCATATACACCTTATATACATAATTTTATACACAATATTTTTTAATAATTTTGTGCATGAAACAAAGTTTGTGTATGCTGAAACATCAGAAAGCAAAGGTGTCAGTATCCCTGTCGCTCAAGTGGACAATTTTGGATTTTGGAGTATTACATGGTATATCTGGATGAGCTGCAATAAGCAACCTCTGCAGGGTCTTTTGAAAAATTCTGCTGATAATGTCCTAACAGTATATCCAGCTGTAGGAAAATAGATGGAGGTGATCTTGATGTCCCCATCACTTTCCAACAACATGTCAATGGCCATGAGGGAGATTACAATGCTTGCAAGGTGGATTTGACAAGGATTTGGTTGTTGTATGGAACAGAATACCAACCTCTGCAATAACCAGAAAAGGGAAGTTGTGATGGCATGAGTCCAACTTCTGTCTTTGTAATTCACCAGCATGATATCAGCAAACGTTTGTACGTTGAACATTGGGATCCATACAGAGTTGGTTGTCCTCTTCCCAATGAAATCACTGGAACCTAAGTTTAATAATTAAGCCTTTATTTCAGTTTACTGGGAGATCTTCAAACAGAGGTTGGGATGGCTTATTCTAAATTTGCTAGAGATTGTTTTAGAAGGCCTACAAGACCCATCCCAGCTTTTTTGATTTCTCTGATGTTGTGGGAAAGAATCTCATGGGCGCAGTACAGACCACCCAAAAAGGGTGCCACCTCTTTTAGCGCTGCAACTGCGCTGCAGCAGCTAGATGCTGCAGTGCAGTTGCACCACAAAAAAGGAGTGGGGAAACCACGCTCCTTTTTTGCTCCGCAGTTGCGGTGCAGCAAAGAAAAGGTGCCATTAAGCACCTTTGCACAGCCAGAACTGCGCAGCTCCATGCGGAAACTGCGCAGTTGTGGTGGCACCATTATATAAGCTGTCTAAATGGCATTACATAATGGCGCCGGCGCCATTATATGTTAGAGTTTGGGAGCGTGTAAACGATGTGTGCTCCTGAACCCTAATGGCGTCACCCAGGCACCTCTCACTGCCAGTCTGTATCAGGCCATGGTCTTATATGGCCAAGATAAGATAGCAGTGTATTGCAAAATAGGATCAGGACAGGAAGAGCAAAGGAAAAGAAAAAAGAGGAATTCAGCATCAGTAAGGAAAAGCAGTCAGGTGTACAGAAAGGCCATCCAAGAGAAATGAAGCCACAGATATGCTCAATAAGGACCACCATCACCGTTTGGCTGCATCAGAGCTGGGACTATCAAATCCATTGTCAAAATAAGGCATTTTGTGCTATAATTATAGAGAAGCAAATTGTGAGCTACAACTAAGCTCCACAGCTGTGCACCAAATGGCTGAGTGAAGAACATTCTGCAGCGTAGTATGAGGTTATTTTCGTAGCTTGTTCCTTGCAAGCCAGTGTGGGGGCCTTTTCTGGTTAACCTTCTTCCCCTTAACACAGAAGTGACTGAGAGGCAGACCTGCCTCAAAGCAAAGGGATGTCAGGTGAGAAAAGGTGACAGAATCAATGGTACCTCTGGGGTGACTCAGGAAAATAAGAGGTTCCTAGGAGCTTGACTGGCTACAAGATGTTTCCATGACAGAGAACACAGCAGTCTGTTCCTGCTTCAGTCTGCCCGAATCAACCACCTTCGCCTCAGTTTCAAAGGCTGTTGTTTAATAGTCAGGCTGGGGGGGGGGGGTGATTTGTCAGCCACTGAGAACCTCTTGGGTCTCATATACTTGTTTTTCTTCTCCGTAACATTACATAATGGGAAGTAGAAAATGTTTGTACAGTAGCTGTATTGGTCCTTCGGGCAAGGGGGAAGGGAAGGAGGTGGATAATTTCACTCTGTTTATTAGACCAATAAATCATTTATAATACTCTAGCTTTCAGGCTGGTCCCTTATTGCTCATGCCAGCCATGATATGTTACTTGGTGACGGAATGTAATGGAACTTATTGAAAATGGGCTTAATTCATTTTGTTAACCACAATGTCTCCAAAGTCAAACAAGGGGGACCCAGAAGAACACATCCTTGTGTGAGCATGAAAATAAGAAAGCCCATATTATGTAACATAAAGGAGGGGAGTACCTTTAGTACACCAAATGTTTTAGATGGCAGTCCACAGTTCCTTACTCTTGACCATGTTGGACAGCTGAAGGTCAAAACAACTACTGCAAGGCTGATCTAAATGGGTATGGGGTATTGCTTGCATTAAATGAGTTTGAGAGTTTTTAGATTCCTTGAAGACTGGTGATATTAGCTAAGTCTATCATTAGGGGACTTTTTTTTATTTTAATTGATTATAGCTACCATTTGACAACATGAAAACCAAGAAGTACAATAAAAAATAAAAAGTGAACAACTTAAGATCTAAGTCAAAAGACATACTGGGCAATAATACCTAATCAAAAAGTCTGAACTATATTGTTGGCAGGAATGCATAATTACTGGACTTTTCTGTTTGATATGCACACCTGCTTAGCTTCATACCATGCAACTAATCAAGTGCCACTTCACTTGTAAGTTCTTTGTCAGTTCTATATGATTTTTTTTAAAAATTCTACCAATGTTCAATCAGTGTTTAGCAAATGACAAAACGATCAGCTTTATAGGTACATGCACACAAGTTCTTTAATGGTAAATCCATATACAATCTGGAATCCTTATTTACTGCTTAGAAATACATAACCAAATCATCTGGCCAGGAAGCCTTTTGATTTCTGGAGTATCTTCTCTGTCTAATTGCCCTGAAAGTTCTTTTTTTTCTGTTTTTATGATCTATTGTTTCTCTCCATGTTATTTCTTAAAATGTTCTTTTTTTTCTCATCACTCTACTTTATTTGAAAGAAGGCATTTCATGTGACTTTTCCAAAGTTGGTGGTAGAAGGGGGGCACAGGGCATATGACACCACACTTAAGATTCAAAAGCCAGCTGATAATGTGCATGCCCCTGGCAACCACAAGAGGCACAGACATTATAAGCCAGGACACAAATCTTGGGAAATGGACAAGCTTTCTTACACACACCTATGGAGAGAAAGTGCTCATACAAACGAAGCTAATTAGAATCAAGTCTAAAGGAACTCACTTATCACTCTCTGAGACTGTAGCAAATATGGCATATTAAGGTAGAAACAGAATTACAGCATATGACTATTACAGCATTCACATGTGTGTGGAGGAAGGAAATGGGGTTCTGCAGTGAAGAGAAACAATGCATTCCACCAATGGTATATATGCTCTTGGGGGATGGACACTTAGTCTTTAAGGTATTAAAAGGACTCTTAACTGATTCATATTTACTGTTATTATGCTGCTGCTGTTATGGTTACTGCTCCTGCTTCTTATTCCATGAACAATGGAATGAGAAAACAGAATTAGTTATGCGGTACTTTCTCTCTGCTTTGTAATTCACATTAAAGCAACATGACAATAAGAAAAATCCTAACAGAAATTAATAGTTTCAAGATGGATTCCATTAAATAAAAATGGCTCCCATTTATTCTGAAACCTGTAACTACATACTTTTCGTTGACACTACCTTAAAAGAAAGATTCATTTGGTGGAGTCATCTTCATATCATACTCATAGCAATAGCTGTAATATTCGCTTATGTTTTGACTGTGTTCTGATGTTGTTGTTGTTGTTGTTTTAAAAAAAAACACCTGTCAGTATCACCCAATTCATAACTGAGAATTAATTCATACTAGGTATGCAATCCTTGCACCAGCAGCTTCTATTAAGCTGTTTCCAACAAGGAGAAGGAAATTATTTAGCTGTGCTCCTTAGTTGGTCTAAATATTCCTCCATTATTGAGTTATGTTCAAAGGCCAGGAAACCTTTGGATCTTGAAGTCCCAGAGCCTCTGCATATTCCTGCTTTGCCTACATCATGCCTTGTTTCTCCTCTGCCCTGTGCTGGGGAGTTGAGGGATGCTAATGTTTCTATGAGGGCAGGAAGGGCAAAAGGGAAGTCACTCTGAATGCAATCATGGGGTTTCACGTTATTGCGAATTAAAGCTTCTCACTCAATTTCGGGCAAGGGGGGGTTATTTTCGGTTGATGGGAAGTCATTCCGAAAGCCTTCCGTACGCAATGAGGATTCATGTGAATTCGCTAAACTAGCGAATTCACATGAATTCGCATTGGCTCCATTTGAAGTTGGGAGAAATTCCTCCCGTGTGAAAGAGTCCTGAGTCTCTTGTGAAGATGAATGTCTAAGGGTGATATTTCTTATCTGTCCTGTGGCCCTTAGTACACTCTCAGGGATCATAGGATTGCATTATTAATCCCATCTCCCTCCTTCTCTCCTTTCTTCTCTCTCTTTCTCACTCTTTCTTTGGTCTTTCTTCCTCTGTACTTTTACAGAGCAGTTGCATTTCATCACAGAGAATATCAACAAAAATAGTAATCTGCATTTGTCAGAGTCAAACCAGAGTCAAATTACTTTCTGACACTTTCTCTCTTGGCGGGCTGCCTCTGTATGTGAAGAAGGCCTTTCTTTTCAAATCATTTCTCAGCTCAAATGATACCCCAGGCCTTCTCAGTAGTGAGGCCACCATCACAGAAGGACTTGTTCTTTCCCCTCCCTTCCCCCCCCCCTCAAAAAACTTGAAAAGCGGCAGAAGGAAGATTGTGAATTGCAAAACAACCAGAGAAGGCAAAGGTTTGATTTGCCTATTCTCTCTATCCATCCCCTCTTTAGACTAGCAGCTCAGCAAAAAGACAGAAGGAATTCTGTATATGTGTCAGAATCATGGTCCTGCCATATTTGCTGCCTATATATTCTGTATATGCTTTGCAATGCTGGATGATAGGTTGTGCTACACAAAATGGTGATGCTGGGTGGAAAGATTGTTTATCATTCTAGCATCTGGCTGATGTGTAGAAGTGAGGAGAGGAAAAAGGGTGTTTTGAAGTGTCAAGGTCAATTTGTTGGGAACTCCTGGTATAAAGATGAAAGGAGGGGCAGTCCTGGAAACAGGAATGTTTTTGTTTGAAGACAAGCTGCCATGCACTTTTAATACATTGCACCTATTCATGTATAAGTCTAGAAATTTTAGTTTAAAAAATGACGCAAAAAACTTGAGTCAACTTATCCTTAGGTCAATGTAGGCTACTTTAACTCTTTTTTTTTTTTTAAGGAATCATTCTCTGGTCAAAGGCAAGAGTGTAACCTGTCCTGTAAGCACTGATCCCTCGCTACTCTCTCATCCATCCATCCATCCATCCATTCAGGAAACACAGGATTCCAAGTCAGGAGTTTAACCACAATTAATATTAATGGCTACATAGGAACTCTAGTGAGAACTATTAGGAATGGAAACACACCACTGTGTGTGTCAGGGGGGCATAAGCTAGGAGGCGGAAGGAAAAAAATTGTATGCAGGTATTCTGTGGGGCGGGGGCACTTTCAGCTCCCTGATGACACCAGATGTGGTCTTTGAGTTTGTGTACCCTTTTCTCAGGGCAATCTCTAGTGGTCTGAGGGTTGACCTACCCTCCCACAAAAATGGATGGCGCTAGAAGTTCAATTTGATTTTGTAAACCTCCCTCAGGGCTGAGAGGGTGATAATGTTCTTGGAATTTATTTCCATGAAAATTCACAGCATTGGTTTTCAGGGGTCTTCTCCAAGCAGCCCTGGTGGCACAGTGGTTAAATGCCTGTACTGCAGCCTCTCACTCAAAACCATAAGGTGGCGAGTTCAAGACCAGCAAAGGGCTGAAGCTCGACTCAGGCTTGCATCCTTCCGAGGTCGCTAAAATGAGTACCCAGATTGTTGGGGGGCAAATAGCTTACAATTGTAAACCGCTTAGACACTCCTTAAGAGTATGAAGTGGTATATAAATGAAGCTGTTTGTTTGTTTTTTGTTTGTAAGCAGGAGAAGAAGTTGCAAATTTTCCAGTATTGGTGGGTTCAGCTCTGGGTATATACATCTCCAGATGAACTAGTAGAGCAATAGCTTGCTACAATAGGCAAGATTTGACTATTTGTTGCTGCATTGTCCAAAGATTCTCAGGGTGTGTGCTGGGTCTATGTATTTCTTTAGGCCTGAGACAGATAGACAGGCAGGAAGCGTCATCCTTGGGCCAAAACTAGGGCTCAGGAGCTCACAGCACACACACACACTCCCAAGCCCTAGTTCATGTGGGCACTGCCATCATTGCATGGCCCTGCGCACATGGTGTGCATATCCAAATGTCCAAATGGCGCATCACACAGGACATGTCACCACGTGGCTAAAGAGCGCTTATCAGGCCTTACCAGTGGCACGGAAAAGAGCTGTTTCGGAGCTCCTTTTTGGTGAACACTTTGTTGGAGTGGCAACCAAATGGCCGCTCTAATGATGCAGAGGAATCATAGAATCATAGAGTTGGAAGAGATCACAAGGGCCATCCAGCCCAACCCCCTGCCATGCATCCCTGACAGATGGCCATCCAGCCTTTGCTTAAAGACCTCTAAGGAAGAAGACTCCACCACACTCCCAGGGAGTGTGTTCCACTTTCGAACAGTCCTTACTGTCAGGAAGTTCCTCCTAATGTTGAGGTGGAATCTCTTTTCCGGCAATTTGTATCCATTGTTCTGTGTCCTAGTCTCTGGAGCAGCAGAAAACAAACTTGCTCCCTCCTCAATATGACATCCCTTCAAATATTTAAACAAAGCTATCATATCACCTCTTAACCTCCTCTTCTCCAGGCTAAGCATCCCCAGTTCCCTAAGGCGTTCCTCATAGGACATGGTTTCCAGACCCTTCACCATCTTAGTTGCCCTCCTTTGGACATGCTCCAGTTTCTCCACATCTTTTTTGAATTGTGGTGCCCAGAACTGGACGCAATATTCCAGGTAGGGCCTGACCAAAGCAGAATAGAGTAGCACTATTACTTCCCTTGATCTAGACACTATACTTCTATTGATACAGCCTAAAATTGCATTGGCCTTTTTAGCTACCACATCACACTGTTGACTCATGTTCAGCTTATGGTCTACTTGGACTCCTAGATCCCTTTCACATGTAGTTTCATTCAGCCAGGTGCCCCCCCCCCCATTTTATATCTGTGCATTTCATTTTTCCGCCCTAAATGCAGAACCTTACATTTCTCTGAATTGAATTTCATTTTGTTAGTATTGGCTCAGCTTTCTAGTCTATTCAGGTCATTTTGAATTTTGATCCTGTCCTCTGGGATATTAGCTACTCCTCCTAGTTTAGTGTCATCTGAAAATTTGATAAGTATGCCCCCAATTTTGTCATCCAAATCATTAATAAAGATGTTGAAGAGCACTTGCCCCTTTCTCCTCTTTAGAATCAAATCAGGAAGCTTTCAGAACAGGAATTACATTTTCTTTGCCAAAAAAGCATGGGATTGAGATTGGAGAATGCAGAAGGACACCGAGAGTGAAAAAAAAAACAGCCCTTGTCATGTGGCCTGCTGGCTTCCCATTCCTTCATGAGATAAATGGAACATTTTCCATGGTATCTGCCCCTTGTTGGGCTTTACTCCTCACTCTTCTGAGCTTCCCTCAATAGCTGTACTCAAGGTATAGAACAAAGATGTGCAACTGCATGGAGACTAACTTTACAGAAGAAAAAAGTTATTTGGGAATAATATGGGATTCTAGGATGCTTCTGGAAGCTGTGCAGGAGTATTTTTTCATGTTTTCACACATTTCTGGGATTTTTATGTGGCTAGGAGGAGGCTATTGCCTGAATATGAAAGGATCAGGAGGCTGTGGAGGCACAAATATGATGTCCAGGATCCATATGCAGCCTGCAGGCTGTGCTGTGACCCTCCCTGGTCTAGAATATTTTCTTCTAGAATTGGTAATCATCACCTTCCAATACACAGAAAATGTATAGTTGCACAGAGTTAAATACAGAAAACGTATACTGTTAGTTGCACAGAGAATGGGCAATAACAAGATGAACTTGAACTTTTAACACCACAAAGCAAGTATGATATAATAGGCATCACTTAAACGTGGTGGGATAAGCCTAATGATTGAAATAGAGTTTATAACCTATTTCAAAGAAATAGGCCAAACAGAAAGGAACATTATATATCAAGGATGTTTACACCTGTGAAGAGATCCAGGTGAGAGCATCTGGGTAAAAATTAAGGGGTAAAAAAAAAAAAGATGTCATTGTGGGAGTCTGCTACAGACCCTGTAGTGGCCTGTAGCACTACAGACATTGTAGTGCTGTCTGGAGTACTTTTTGTTTTCCTACACTGTAGAAGGTTGGACTGGATGACCCATCCAGTTTCTTCCAACTCAATGATTCTATTATTCTAGCTGGTGATACTTGAACCTAACTCACTAGCACAGCTGTGATACCTTGGGATCACAGCTGCTTATTCCTAAAATAAATAAAACCTAGTTACTCCCCAATATCTTATTGAACATATTATTTTACACATGGGAGCATAACTCCTGCATATTTAAAAAATTAGCATCTGGAAACTATGGTTTTGAGTCACACAAACAGATTCTGCACCACAATTGCCTTTGCGTTTTGTCTCAGTAAGCACATCTACAGAGGCTCTACCTGACATGGAGATTATCAGCTGACTCAAAACAGATGCACAACCGTAGGGGGTGAAACAAAAGCTAAGCCAATAACTATGTTCTTATTTCTTTTTGTGTTTAAATGGCAGCAGTGAGCCACATTGGATACCCTTGTCTTTGGTCATCCAAGATTGCTTTCCGCTTCCATTGGAATTCTTGCCAACTTAGCTGCTCTGCCCTGCTGCTGGTAATCAGTGAGCTCCATGTTGTAACTTCATGCCATGCTGTGCCAAAGCACTGCTGGCTCACTGGGCCAAGTCTACTTTGCAACTTTAGAAATGAATCATTCCAGCTTTTTTAGGCATTAATTGGATTTGAGGTACTGGGTCGTAGGCATCTAACCTTGAATTGAAAAGTGAAAAAACCTGCCCCTTTCTCCATGAGGATTCTTAATAGTTTTATCTTTTCAGAAAAGAGTAAGGGAAGAACAGCAAAGAGAGGGTTGGAATAAAATTCCAGAACTAGGAAAGGAGAAGGCAACTAGGCAAGTCTCAGCCAATGTCTGCAGGTCTTAAAGGTTACACAAGAATGTTCAGAAACTGCACTGGAAGGAAGGTGTATTGCTACCATGGCAACAAGCTGCCCAAGGCTGAAAGAGAAGATGCACCCATAGCAAGGAGAGGAATTGTGTTGCAAAAAAGGGGGAATAGGTTTCCTAGCAACTGGGCACATCAGGCAGCAGAATATGAAAAGGAGGAAATAGTGCACTAAGAAGTAGAAGAAGTAGACTAAACATGAGAGGAAGAGTCCTTGAATTTGGTGAGAGACAAATAAAGAAGATGGGCTATCAAAAATAAAATAAAATGTACACTGTACACTTGTTCCTCCCATATTTGCTTTTCCCTACATACTTAGATGGTCATTGCAATAGCAAGTTTTTGCAAAGGACATGACATTTTTCTCTTCTAGTTCAAATCTAGAGTCTAACCTTGGTGTTCAGCTCATTATTTCAGAGGAGGGAAATGACTGGGGCAAATCCGACTTCCCAGTGAAGCGCAGACATGGCAAATGATGACATTCACAAATGGTACTGAACAACTTTTGTGCTGTTTTCCGCACTATAGGCATGGATGTGACAAAATGAAATTAGGGGATTGAAAGAGATCATCTAGATTAAATTTTCTCCCTAAAACAACATATGGCATATATAAAATAGCTTCCCATGTGATAGCTCCCCGTGTTTTTCTTGAATATGTCTAAGAAAGGAGTCTACTTGATTGGTATAACAGAGATTATGGGACAAATGACATGTTACATTAAATACATAATATGTAGCAGCTCCTCTGCTTTTAATTTACTCTCATATAAACGTGTGGTATCTTAATCTGGACTGGGACCCATGCCTGCTGGAGGTGGGTTTTAAATTCCTCCCCCCCCCCTTCCAATATTACTTTCCCCCAGATTTTAAAAAAAGATCCAGTTAGAGAAAATAGAAGATCCCCTTTTTTAAAAAATACCCCATGCACAGGTGTACTGAGGTCCATGTCATGGATAATGGTGAATCTGCTCTACCCATTAGTCTATACTTTAAAGGATGTATCTAAGTGCTGAAGCCATTTTGTAGATAGGGTTTAGCATGTTGTATAACTTCTTTGCAATTCTGGCATGGAAGCTACTGGACAGAACAGAACATCAGGAGAAGAGGAGTTTTAACCTCACCTCTATTGGCATGGCAGTCTATATTTGTGAACCCAGATGGTTACTTATGAACAAAGAAAAAAATAGAGGGATAGCTGCCTGCTCTTTACTGGCTGGGGAATTCGAAAAGTTGTTTAAGCATGTGACATTTTCAAGATTGGGTTATGATAGCTGCATGGAAACTTTTAGGTTCAGAGCCAGTATGCCACTGAACACTACATGTTGGGGAGCAATGACTGGAAAGGGTCATTGCTGCCATTTCTTTCTTCTGAGGTTTTCACAAGCTGAACCAAAACCAATCAAGAACCCAAAGCCAATCAAACTATTTTGGCACACGAGCCAGAAAGCAGGTCAAACATCTCCATCCTTTGCAGCATAAATACATTATTAAAAGGCAAGTACTTTGGACCCAACCCATCTGCAGAAAAGGTCACACCCCATATTATTCAGTGGGTTGCAATGTGTGCACATCTGCATCAATGTATTCATGTGCATGTGCCACCATTGAATAATATGGGTGGCAAGCCACAGATGCTCCAGTCTGTGGATAGCTAGCCCACTAGTGCAGTGAGCCCAGTGTAACTAACACACCACTACCCTTATATAACATCCCCAATCTGCTGCCACAGGTGGCTGCCTCACTCTCCTAATGGTAGACCAGGCAGTAGGATTGGTCCAGGATACTTATCATCTCATTGATAGATAGTCATGTATTTTAAACCCTTCTCTTCCCTCGTCCCCTAACTCAGTCTTTGGGTATGATATGCACGTTCTTCTCCAGCAATATTTTTGATATCATCAACATCTATTGACATGGTACACAGATGGGGACTGAATATGGTGCTTTCATAATCATGCAGAAGTTCTTGCATTGATGCTTTTGCTGGCTGATATTTAAGAAGAAAAAACGTTTTGATATGGTGGTGCCTTGTGAGAGCAAACCCTTATATGTGAGAAGTGGTTGCAGGGTGACTGTATTTCAGTTTGACTGACAACACTTTTAAGAGGGAAGAGAGAAAGATTGATTGACTCCATTCAACTGGAATACTAAAATTAGCTCTTTCCTACTTTATCTCTGGATTTCCAGTCTCATTCATCCATATATGTATGTGATGGGGAGAAGTACTATTTATATGATTAACAATTTCCGACAAATTTTAAAGGTTAAATCACAAACACAGTTTGGCACAACAGGATTTCTGAGTCCCCTAAACAAACAATATCCCTCACCCTTTCTTAAAGCACACACACACAACTGATGGTATGACCCTAAATTGTGCTGCTAGAACTATGGAGTTTATCACTCAGGAGGAAATTAGAAGTTTGAACAGTAATTAACCCATGAAAATCATGCAACTGACATTAAAATATGATTCAAATGAGATTAACACAAGAGCCATTATCCTGTGAATAACCAAGCAATAAACAGCAAAAAGTCATTCATGGGAAAATCCCGTGAATGATTTGCTGCTGTTTCTTGCCTGGTTATTCCTGGGATAATGCCACTTTAATTACATTTCATCTCAACATCATGTGAAAACTATTAGTGCAATTGTGGGATTATCACGGGTTATTTGCAGAATATTAGCACTTTGAACATGACATTGTATGAAAACCATTAGTGCAATTGTGGGATTATCACAGGTTAATCACCATTATACTTCCCATTTCCCCCATGTGATAAACTCCTAGCTGATAAATCGTCCCTTTAATTGACTAGCTTTCATGGAATCATATAGTTGAAAGGAATCTCATAGGCCACTGAATCCAATGCTGCACACAGTGTAGGAAATCCAGGTAGAGCATCTCCAGCAAGCATCTGTCTAGTCTCTTTCTGAAGATGTTCAGAGAGAGAAACCCCACTGTCACCTCTCTAAATAATTGTTTCCACTGTTGAACAGCTCTTACTGTCAAGAAGTTCTTTCTAATGTTAAATTGAAACCTACCCTCCTGTAACTTAAAACCATTAGATCTTGTCCATTTGAAGGGTGCAATCATGTCAGCCCTCACTTCACCAAATTGAATGCACCCAACTCCTTCAACCTTTCCTCGTATGTTTTATTCTCCATACTTTCTATCATCTAAACCCATGCCAGTTTATCTATAATCTTTTTTTAACATGAGATGCCCAAAACTGAATGCAGTACTCCAGATGAGGCTTGATAAGTGTAAAATATAGTGGGACTATTACTTCCCTTGCCTTTGAAACTATTGGTTCTATTAATACAGCTAAATTATTATTTGCCTTCTTTGTTGCAGAATCACACTGCTGGGTGATGTTCAATTTATGATCAATAATAATTCCAAGGTCCTTTTCACATGTATTGCTTTTAAGCCAAGTATCCCCCATAAGTGTGCATTTGGGTTTTGTGGACTAAATGTAAAATTTTGCTTTTGTCTCTGATGAATTTCATTCAGCCCAGTTTTCTAGTTTACCAAGTTTCTTTTGAATTTTGTTCCAAACTTCCAATGTGTTTGCTATCCCTCCCAGTTTTATATCTTCTGCAAACTTGATAAGGATTCTCCCTAACCCATCTTCTAAAATACTGATAAAAATATTGAAGAGTGTAGGCCCTAGAACAGAATTCTGCAGACGTTCACTCAATACTTCCTTCGACTTTGAAGTGTAGCCACTGATGATGACTCTTTGAGCATGGTGTTCCAACCAACTATGATCCATCTGGAAGTGTTTCCATTTACTCCACATTTAATGAGTATGCTAATTAAAATAACATGGGAAACTTTATCGAATGCTTTGCAGAAATCTAGATAAACAACACCTACCACATTTCCATTATCTATTAAACTAGTGACCTGATTTTTTAAAAAGGTGTAAGATTAGTTTGGCAGGATTTGTTCTTGACAAGCCCATTCTGGCTCTTATTAATCACTGCATTTTCATCTAAATATTTGCAGAGCTTTATAATCCTTTCTAATATTTTTCCTGGTATTTCAAATCTGTTTATGTTGCCAATTGTCTTCAGGTAATAAATATAGTATAGGCAAGAGCTGGATCCATAGTGGACATAAACGATGAATCAATAAGAAAAACATTAAATAAATACTTTAAAACATCCATCCCAGACACTTTTCACACTTCACTATTGTTCATATTTACCATTGTTGTGATGACTAGAGCTGTGTTTGGTATTGTGCAGTAGTGGTTTTTATTTTAAAAAACTTCTCTAAAAAATGTAATCCATTTTTAACAGCCACATATTCCTCCCTCCCTCATTTGTCAACAAGGGTTGCTCTAGCTCACTGCATCTTGGGACTCAAGCCAATAATAAAAGCAAAAGGGACTCTGGGTTTGTTCACAATATGGCTTTGCTAATTGGAAACAATTATATGCATCCAGCCAACTGGATCTGCACTGCATTATGCATCAGTTCTGCACTGATTCCTAGTTACTTCTGTTCCAGCTATTCCTGAATTGGTCTGTGGTATTCCATTTAGCTTTTATTATTACCTTGATTTTTATAAAACTACCATTCTTTATGGAGTAGTCTGTTTTTTTCTTTAAAATAGAATGAGGCTGCCTGGGCCCTGAAATCCCCAGGATTTCCTTTCTCTCACTCCCACTACTTTCACAGGTACATCTGGTGGAAACACAAGACAGGGTTTTCTTGGTGGTTGCCCCTATGCTCTGGAATGTCCTTCCTGGGGAGGCAAGAACGTCTCTCCCAACAAACTTTTAGAACTAAGGTTTTTAAGGGAAGGACTTTTAAGTGGACGCCTTATTTTAATTGTACTGTTTTAAGTTTCTTTTTATCATTTTACAGGTATGCTTTAAGTTTTTTCATATTGTTAATACTTTAGTTCTATTCTAGTCATCAGAGCTACTGATCATCAGCATGTTTTGTAAGATAATTACATTTTCTGGAACAAAACTTTTCCTTTTTGTTTGCCTTCAGTGTGGGATACCTAACTTCTAGTCTGAGCTTGGAAAATGTCCAGTTTGCAGTACAGCTCCCCAAATCCCCCTATCAGCATGGCTAAGTCCCTTCAATCATGCCAGTATCTGTATTGGATAAAGTATTCTGGAAGTTGTAGTGCAAAACAGAAGTATTCCAAGCTCTCCTTCTGGTAAACTGAGATGAATGCCTTATTCATGAAATACATGAAGAGATGAGAGAGTGGAGCTTTTCCCCTGCTCCTGTTTTACACAGAGAGACATGTGTGTGCGTGCACACACACACACACACACACACACACGTTGGCTCCCCGCTTTCCCTTTCTCCAAATTTCTGATGTTTCCCTGGAGGTCTGAGTAGAGGGCAGTATGTATATAAGCTCTTCCATTATATCATAAAGTCCAAGTCATGAACACATGTTTTCTGTTACATGGAAGCACTTCTGCATCTAGGTATGTACTCATGAGTCATGAGACAGAGCTTGCACACATGGTGCCATTGGTAGAGGAACTAGTGGATGGGAACTGAATCCATTTGTTTGCATCTTTTTTTCTTAATTAAATGGCTGCACACAACTTTTTGGACCAGTGTGGAGATCCCATAGCAGCTTAAAAATAATGTACATGTGTATGCGTTTCTGAATGCATGAACAGAAACAGACCACCCCGTGCCATTCATCACTGAATGAAGTTCCATGTGTCATTCAGTGCTGGTCATATTTTCTTCTAAAATTAATTTCCTCTTTCTTGGAATGAATGTAATCTTATCCTGTGGTCATTCCCAGACCTCTTCAGCTTAGCAGTATCCTTTTTGAGATAAAGTAATCTTAGCTGTGGGGTTAGAACCTAACAGGGAAGACAAACAATTGTAAGAGATGTGTAAGAGAAAGAGGAATGCCAAAAACTTAAATAAGTAGTAGAGGGGAGCAAAGGATATGCTGTAGTGGAGGTACAGGTAAAGAGCATGATAGTGGAGCCATGGCTGAAATGATCTCAGTAAGGATGGAAATTTATGACACAGAAACCACCAGCCACCACTTATTGTTAAGTAAAGTGACACCAGGAGTGGTTTGGGAATCACTTGCCCAAAGAAGTGAGGGACATGAAGAAGGAAAAGAAGCTGAAGATCCTATTCCACTTTCATAAATATGAAACAGCAGGGCATTATGGCACATACCACTGAAACATAAGTTATGAAGGATAAGATATGGAAAGACCTTCCTTTCCAAATCAGTTGCAAATTGCCAACTTCAGTGCTAACAATAATGAAGCCTTTGCCCTCTTCCTTTTCCTTCTCACTCTCTACCACCGGAGGTTTGTTTTACAAACCTTTATCAATTATAGAGTTTCATTTGGTAATGTCAGTGACTGTGTGAAAATGAAATGAGTAAACCACATATCAGTGCGTGGGTAGCATCATTTTGAGGGTGGATCTGGATGCACAGGAAGCTCTGTAAAAATAGATGTGAAAATACTGTTTCAATGGAAAGACATGCCCTCTTCTCAAAATCTTCAATGAAGCTAGGAATGTCAAACTGGATAATGTCAGGGATGTAAGAAAACTGCCAGAAATGCCTGACTCTGGAGGGATGATTAAAAGGTGGCAGTTGCTGTAACTGAGCAAGGCTCCAAGCACACAGCAGAAGAAAGGAAATGAGTGGGGCCCAGAGAGAAAATGGCAGGAGAATCAACAGCTCCCTCTTCTCCTGCACCACTGGGAAATATAACAATTTACAACTGGTTTGTAAATGTTCCACAACTTTGAATCTGGCAATCTAGTCTGGCCCCAGATATGTCAGTCTAATCTAGGGATAGGTAAGTCACATCTGCAGAAGCTCTCCTAGGGCCCTTTCACATTGGACTATTATAGCATACTTCCACTTCATCTGCAGTGGCAAACATCCTAAGGAATTCTGGGGTTTGTAGTTTGGTGGAGCATTAGAGCTGTCTGGCTGAGAACTCTAAATGCTCATCACTATATTCCAGATGAGCCAGACTGGTGTAGTGGCTTGAGCGTTGGACAACTCTGGATATTAGGATTCAATTCCCTGCCCTGCCATGGAAACCCTCTGGGTGACCTTGTCACACACTCTCATCCACAGAAAACCCTTTGATAGGTTCATCCTAAGGTCTCAAAGGCACACCGAAAAGTTGCCACCATGGTGGTAAGGGCACCTTTTTGCCTGCACTAAAAAGAGCAGCATTTTGTCATTCTTTTTAATGCTGGTAAACTGCTGGATCAGGTCTGTGGTGAGGAAAGGGGTGGTGGGACACCACTCCAAAGGGGTGATCTGCTTAGCCCCTGAATCAAGGGAGCCATGGTCTGCAACACCTGAACAGGGTTGTTGATAACAGGGGAGATTATCACAAAGGAGAGGAAAACATTTGGGCCATCATTTGGATATTAATGGGATTTCAACCGCCCCCCAGTCAATTGCGCTAATAATATGAATTAAGCATGGAAGAAGGACTCTTTCCTTTATGTGATAATCTCCAGGGTGTCTTGGAGTATAGGGTCACCATAAGTCGAAGTCAACTTGATGGCAGTTAACAACAGCAACATGAAACTAATTCAATAGGTGAACAATTGGATTTAGGCCCAAGAAGCAAACTACAATATACTTATATGTCAACCATAACCTTAGAATTTTCATTGAGGTTGAGCAAAACTCAAGAATGGAACAAAATACTGTCAGCTTTCAGCATCAGACCAAAGGGGAGGAACACAAATCTTAGGGGCTTTACAGACTGCCCAAAAAGCACGGTCTGGCACCACCTCTTTTTTGTCCACACCTTTGCTGCAGCAACCAGACGGAGCGGCAAAGGTGTGGACAAAAAAAAAAAAAAAGGAATCCGAAAATGTGGCTCCTTTTTGTGTCACAGCTGTGATGCAAAAAGATGCAAAAAGTGCCATAGGGCACTTCTATGATGTTGCAGCTGGGCAGCACCGTATAGAAGCTGCGCAGTTGTGACATAATCACTGTGTATGCTGTGTATACGTCGCTGTGCAGCAACAACACCCTCGTCACGTGCTAGGGTTTGGGGGCATATATACGCTCTGCCCCCGGGCAACCCTAACACATGACGAGGGCACCCTAAAATGCCCATATATATATAAACACTTTAAAACTACAGCTTCCAGAATCTCTCAGGCCAGGTCAGCATGGGCAGAAATATTCTTGGAGCAGTCCAGAGTGTTTTGGCCCTGAAGCTGGCCCAATGTCTCCCTAGTACCTTGGACACTCTGTTGCAGTGCTGGGCAGCTGCTTACAATGCATTCTCAAGTGCTGACCTGTGCCACCACTGTTGGAATAAGTTGCTCACCCTGAGGTCAGAAAGAGGTGCCCAGTGTTGATGACATGACTGGGTTTCTCATTCTGACCTCCGAATGAGTGACTTGTCCCAGCAGCAGCAGTTCCAGGCAGTACAGCAGGGTGAACTGGAAACAGATGCCTTGCATCACTAGAATATCCATAGCAAATGGTGATTTACTTAAAACCATTTTAAGGGTGATATACCTTTGGTTCAGTGCTGAATTGGCTGCTTATCATCTGGACAATTCTCTTGAGAACTGGAGATTGGGTCCTGCATCTGTCAGACTGATCGCTATGAGAATGGGGGAGGACATTTTATTTAGCTCATGTGGACAGGACTCTAAGCAACAGCATGGTGCATATCCAAAAAAGTAATTTTCCAAAGTCTGCAGAAAGGCCATACTTTTACTGGATTCCTGCTTGAATCTGGACTTAGCAGCCAGTTTGTAAACTCAGATTTCAAGTGATATGGGAAGAAGCTCCATCACCTGTCATTTATGGGACAATTCATATCTTGAAAATCCAGCTCCTTAGGAACCACCACATGATGTACCAGGGTTGCCATGGAATCCTAATAAAAATACCAACAGTGTTGCTGATGCTGATCTCTCATTCACAGTAGCAAGTCTCCATTTTTGGATAAGAACAAAATAATTTACAGTATGTGGAGTTTGTTAACTATTTGTAGAAAAGAAGAGGAACCAAAACTAAATTAAGTGAAACTATTCAGGTTGTGCTTCTGTATGTTTAAGGTCATCTAAAGAGAGAAAGAGCAGTGAATCTACTGATCACTGTCAGAGGTAAGCCCCATTGTGGTCAAGAGGACTTAGTTCCACATTAAGTGTCAATAAGACTGGAACAATCAGAGATTACATCTTTTAGAGAGATGGATGCCCAGTACTGAACTGTATTAGACATCATACTTTTTGTCAAAATTCATATATTTTGCATCACAATAGAGGTCCAACTAGATGCTAAAGGGAAAGTGAACTGATTTTCCATACAGCAATGGGAGTGCACCAGGCATACATGTCTTAGCCATCATATTTGCAAATTAAGCCCATGTATTACATTCCAATAACCAATCAGAAAAGAAAGTGCATTGAATGCAAGATGTGATGAGGGAAGCCATATGTTTTGACAAACAGATATCCTTCATCACTTGGGGAAATATCTCTTTAAAAATTTGACAGAATCTTACTTTTAAATGTAATTCTGCCCCATTCATTCTGCCCCATTCATTCATACACAAAGCAGTGCAAAAGAATATAGGGTGCATGCAATTGAGGGAGTTGTCTCTATATCCATGGCTTACTTCTGCTCATTCATGTTTCTGCAAACATTTTTGTCTCAGATGAGTTGTGACACCATATGCGAACTTAAATAATAATAATAATAATAATAATAATAATAATAATATTTATTTCTATGTTCCGCCTTTCCTTCGGATCAAGGCGGGATTACAACAAATTAAATACACACAGTACAATATCAATAATCCAATGCAAAACATTAACATCAAAATGCATTAACATCAAATTAAATACACACAAGACAATATCAATAAAACAGTTCATAATATCACCCAGTGCATTAACGTCAAATTAAACACATACAATACAGTATCAATGAAGCAATCCACAGTATAAACATAGTACATAAAGTCGATCAGTTACATTACAGATACAATATACATAAAGTCAATCAGTTACAGTACAGATACAATATAAATATCAAACCTTTCCTCTTCATGGTGGGCAGGACAAAAACTAAGTCTCTAGTGTTTACACTGGGGCAGCTTGTAGGACGCCGTTCCCACCGGCGTCCCGCCCCTCACAGGTCCTCTATGGGTGGCAGGCGATGTTCCGGTGCTGGCTCAGCTGCTGAGGGGAAGACCGGTGGGCTGGCTGTGTAAGATGCCACTCCCACTGGCGTCCTGCCCCTCACAAGTCCTCCGCAGGCAGCAGGCGATGTTCCGGCACTGGCGCCGCTCTTAGTTAACTTAGTTAAAAGAAAAGTGTCTGGAGGACAGGCTTTTCAACTACACATCAGTGGTGCTCTTAAAATACATCTTTTTGGTTCCTTCTTCATATATGACTGGAGGACTCGAAAGGGTCTGGCGCCATCACTACAGGAACATTGGCCCTCCATGTGTTTTGAATTACAATTCCCACAAACCCTTACCATTGGCCATGCTGGCTAACATGCATAGATGTCTCAGCCAAACCAGTCCTCTAATCCTGTTTAGAAGAAGATTAGACCCATTGTTTGATGTAAGACTCCAGTCTTCTTCAGCAGTATGAATGCCTTGTGACCCTTTTCCTGTTCAAATGTGTCCTGCTTACTCAGTGTCACTCATGGACGGAAGCAGGGTATTTGTGTGTGTAGAGGGGGGGGGGTTCTTTGGGGTTTCAGACTGGCATGTGAAAGGCATCTGATGCATTTGTTCCCCCAACTCAAAAGCAGAAAGCTGACAAGTCATTGTCAGGAGAGGGCTGTCTACTCCCCCCCCCCCGATAATTTTATAAAACTGCAGTGCAGCAGAATCAAACAGTGACACAAACCAAGAGGGAACAGAAGAGGCTTTTCTTCTTCCTCTTCAAATGAGTATCTCTATCAGGAGCAGCATGCACGCATTCCCAAAAAAAGGCTTCAAAGAATATTTTTTAAAAAACATTAAAACCCAACCTTAAGAGCTCCCGTCTCTTGACTAAGAGACAACAAAGGCCCAAAGATGCTTCTAGCTTGAATACTATTATGATGACACTGGAACTGAAAGGAAGAATTCTGTCTTAAGTTTTCCTTTGGGTTAATGTGAAGAAAGTTGCTGGGTTGTTTTCTCCTCCCCCCCCCCCATCTTTTATATATGGCACAATGAAGGGGGTGGGATTGCCCTGAGCAAAAAAAAAAGAAAAAAAAAAAGCAAATTGTAAGGGGGGGGAGGGAAGAGATCAAACTTTAGTCTACCACATCTATAGACTAAAGGACCAGATTCTACTGCATAGTCTTTCATCTGCAGTCCAATTCTTTGTTTGAAGAAACTAGATCTTGATTTAAATCAGTGCAACAGAGGCAGATTCTGGCATTAATTACATTTCCATTCCCCACCCTTCTAAATTTTAACTCCAGAAATGTCAGTAAAGCAAAAATCTTATTTTCTTGGTAAGGTCTTACATTGCAGTAGTACAGAAGTCTACTACAGCAGTGGAACATTATTTCTGTGATGTTACACAAACTCTAGAGCAGCTGTCTTTAAATCAGTATCCTCCAGTTGTGCTGGATAATAACTACTGGAATCCACAGAAAGCACATGGCATGGGGATGATGGGTGTTGTGTTACAATGCATCTGAGAGGCTGTCTAATTGAGGAAGGCAGTTCTAGCATGAGAGTGATTCTAAAACATTCTGCATTCAGGGAATGCTTTGGCTTGCTTGCTGACAAAGCCCTGCATGCCACAAAGAGAACTGTGCAATGTCTTCTGGGTGCACATGAAATGTACAAAGGATACTAGGTGTGGCAGCTGATGGTTTCCATCTCAGGAGCAGTGAGTTCATTCTGGGTTTTAATCTGAATTTTAGAGGAGCAATATAAGGCAATGAATCTATTTGGGGTATTAACCAGGCCTCATTTACTGCTCACCTGTCAAAAATAAGTGTACCATTCAGAAAAGAAACCTCAGTCTTCACCTTTGACTATATACTGGAGGGAAGATGTGACATGAAAGCCGCCTGTCAGAAAATCTTATCTGCCATGTCTGATCTTGCTGCAGAACTCTTCAAGATAAGCTTTAGTTACTGTTTTCCAGTCCCTTCCCCTGGGAAATTCCTGACCTTGGCTTTACCTTTGGGTCTCTCCTTAATCTTTTTGTGTCAGAGTGGAGGGATTGGGGGTCCAGAGAAGATACGGATTGAGTCAAACACTGATCACTGCCTCCTTACCAGAAATAGCTAAGAAAGCCAGTGTGGTGTAGTGGTTTGAGTGCTGAAAGTTTGAGTGTTGGACTAGAAGTCTGGGAGATTAGGTTCAAATCACCATTCAGGCATGGAAACTCACTGGCTGAAACACTCTCTCAGAAGGCAATGACAAGCTTCCCCTTGCCATTGCCATCTTGCCAAGAAAACTCTATAACTGGTTTGCCAAATGCTGGAGCTAACATAGAGGCACATGAACACCAATCCCTCCAGTGTGACACAAAAATAAAATTAAGGATTTCCCAAAGGTAAAACTGAGGATGTTAAGACAGCTGTTGTTAAGACTGCAACACCCATCCTTCTTTGCCACTGGTTATACTAGCCTGGGCACATGGTATCTGAACATCCCAGAACATCTGGAGGGCTATTAGTTCCTGATTCCTGCTGTACTATGAGAAGCTGGGGTTTTGCTGCAGCTGGCAGCTTGTTTCTCTTTTTGTTGTCATGTGCCCTTTGTGTAATATCCAAAATCCTTGTCAAACCTTAGGAGGGATTACTGCTGCTACTGGTGGGAAATGGAGAAAGCAATGAATCTATTTTGAATGAACTGAATCATTGCAGCTCTGAGACAAAGGGATAAATTATGCTTTTAAGCATAGGCTGGATGGCCATCTGTCGGGGATGCTTTGATGGAGACTTCCTGCATGGCAGGGGGTTGGACTGGATGGCCCTTGTGGTATCTTCCAATTCTAGGTTTCTATGATTCTATGATTCTATGCTCTGTCTCTGGACTCTTTCAAACAGGAGGAATTTCTCTCAATTCCGAATGGAGCCAATGCGGATTCATGTAAATTCACTTGTTTAGCAAATTTACATGAACCCCTGCTCCGTTCGGAAGGCATTCAGAATTACTTCCCATTACCTGAAAATACCCCCCCCTTGCCCGAAATTGCGTGAGAAGCTTAAATTCACAATAACGTAAAACCCATGATTGCATTCGGAGTGACTTCCCTTTTGCCCGAATTTGCATGAGAAGAATTAATTCGCAATAACGTGAAACCCCAGGATTGCGTTTGGATTGCCCTTGGATTATACTTCCAATTTCCCACGTCTGAAAGAGTCCACTGAATGCACTTCTATTTCCTCCACCCTTTGAGGTGAGATGGGCCAGTTCATTGATGTCTGAATTTCAGTGATGTATTCAAGTATCCAAGCCTTAAGTCTACTCAGCACATTGCCCCTGCTGCACAACAGAGAATCTTTCTCCGAGAAACATATCCTGTGCTCTGGGGACAGGTCTTGCCTTGTGCTCGAAGTGAATGACGCAGCAAGTTATTTGCTCTATATATATATATATATATATATATATATAGCAAGTTGAGCCGGTGCATCATTTATTATTATAATTTATCACATTGAGTCACTGAAGTAAGTTGAATCCAATATGAGTCTGAATCAATCAACTCAAGTTTACATCTCTGCTGAATTGCCTCCCCACTCTCTCCTCCCCCTACTGGTAAACAGCAACAATGAACTCTCCCAGGCCTTTACAGGTTAAGGAGGATCACTACTTCTGCCACATCCTAAAAAAGACATACTCAAGGAGTAGACAGAGAACTGCGCTGGAGGAGCGTTGACACTCCACCAGCTTTGATGTAGGTCCTTGCCCTATGGTGCTTCTAGATGGAGGGTTGCTAGCATTAATATTTAAAAGTGTGTGTGTGTGTGCACATGCATGTGTGTAAAGATTAAAAGACTGAAGCATTGGGAAAATGCAGAAGTGTTCCAAGTATAAGGTGAGAGATTCTGGACACCTGTAAAAACGGATAAAGCACTCCTACTTTACAGTAAGAGTACAGGAGGGCTGCAAGTAGAAGGCAATGATGATGAAAAAATTCTGTAATACACGAGGTGCAGGGTGGAATTTTCTTTGTGATATACATACATACATGTGTATGTCTTGTTTCAGATGGGACTCAAGGGTTCTTGCATTCCATCCAAAATCTCCAGCAGATGTCAAGCATCCAGGGGGGCTGGTATGGCTGTGCAACAGCCATCAAAGGGGAGAGAGTGAAAACTGCCTCCCATTTCTGCTGGTGTTCTCCAGGAAAAGAGGAAGAGAAACAATGACCTTGTTCTTCATCCTCCTCTCTATGGAGTAGGGCAGTGAGGATGGGAAGAATCTCCCATTGCTTGGTCTCCTTTTCCTCCCCAGCTGTTTAACAGCTTGGCAGATGTGGGGGACAGGGAAATGTGCACAGTTCCATGGACTGATTATTAGACTGTGAATGTATGATAGAGGATCTCAACCAGGGCAATTGTACAGTCAAAAACATGGGATACTAGATTAAGAGAGAAACAATACCATTTTATTTTTGCTCACTACTGAAAGGCTGCTAGCTTGCCAGAAATGTCAAAAGCACTCTGATTTCTTTTCATGAGAGGCAACATTTGATTACTGCGAAACTGTAGATGGCTTTGGGTCTGAATACCCATGCTTTCATCTTGCAAAAGCATTCAAGCACATGCTTAACTTCAAGCAAATTAATAATCACAATGGGATTACTGTTTGGTGGTTAAAGCTAGACACATGCTTAAGAGCTTTGTGAGGTCAGGGTTAGAGGCTTCCATGCCTCCCGGTGTCAATCCCTTAGTGAAGAGCAATGCATGAGGGATCACAGCCAAGTTTTGAAAGACGTGGGTAGAAAAAGAAAAACTTCCAATCCAGGTCATGCATCAGAGATACAGTCTATCTTTATGAGCACTGCCTCAATCAGCCAGCTTCTCCATACATCTCAAGGTATCAGTCTCTCTCTTACACTCACTTTGCACACATTCCAGTTTAATCTGTGTTTTCTTACATTTAATAATCTTCCTGGAAAATAACTTATATTTGGTTAAAATTCTAAATACCTCTTGCACAAATGTATCTTGTGGTTTCATGTTTGCTTCCCAGCCTTGACTGGGGAAGCTGACAAAATGTTGTGTCTTGTGTAGCTTTCAGAATCTTTACCAGAGACATCTAGATAGTGAAAAAGATGAGCTTGGAAAATGTGTAAGGAAAAGTATGCCGGGAAGTATAGTCCACAAAAGTAAATTTCTAAGCTCTGTGAAAAAGCAAATATGTGCAGGGCTTAATTGGAGCAGTGATTTACCAAAAACTGATTCTTGGAATCTTTTTATGAGCCAAAGTGAAAGATATGGAAGATATGGTGTAATAATGGGAAAAGTGAAAGATATGGAAGATATGGTGTAATAGTAGGAAAAGATGAGCTGAACATGTTCAAAGTTTATTTCCCTCACCACTCAAGAATTAGGAAAGCGATATTAGAAAGAAACTGTGTAAATCAATGTTGAACGACATTTCTGGATGTCTGAGCGAAGGAGAGGTTCCACATGACTTGTTTATTGTAACAAACAAATTGGACAATTCTGCCTTTAGGTATGGAGCTACTTGCTATGTATATTTTGATAGTGCAGCCAGGGCTGTAGCCTGTGCGCAAGGTGCAAAATGATAGCATTGCACCCCCAAATAAAAATTCTGCCCCAATCAAGTTATATTTTTCTACAGCCCTGGAATTTTGCAGAGAGTGAGATCCTGCAAGTTATTCACACTCAGAATTCTTATATTTGCTGTGTTTGCATTCTCTTGGTACACCTGCTTGCCCTTTTTCTTTGGCTGTGTGTGTGCATGTGTGTCTTCAAGTTGCCTGTCAATTTATGATGATTCCATGAATTTCACATTGCTTTCTTAGGCAAGGAATATCAGAGGTGGTTTGCTTTTTCCTTCCTCTGAAAGGAACCTGGTATTCCTTGGCCATCTTTCTTCAAAGTGTTATTTATTTATTTATTTACTTCCTCACTTTTCTCCCATATGGAATCCAAATTTATATCCCACTTTTTTGCCATATGGGAATGACCCTGATTAGTTTCCAAGACCAGAGGTGATCTGGTGCCTTCAGTGTATTTAGCCTCCTCTTTGGATGCTTCAACTACATTACCAAATGTTCAACCGATGTATGAAATTATCACAATGCTAAAAAGTTGGGAACTGAAGGAAAATTTCATGGTGGGGAGGGCAGATTTTTTTCAGGGGGCAATGCCTTCACGCCTCTTGATAGCTACATCCCTGGGTGCAACCCTATTCCTACTCAAGAAAAAGTCCCATTAGATCCAATTAGAAAAGTAGACATATAGTATTTTAGCCTGAAAATACATGTTTTAATTCTCACCTGTGTACATCAGTAATGGGCCTCCAGAAGTTGTTGGACTGTCGCTCCCAGCATTCCTCACCATTTCCTATGATAGCTAGGGTTGCTGGGGATCCAGCAGTATCTGAAGAGCTGCATGATTCCAACTGTCATCTAAAGTTAGGTGCAATAGCCCACCCTTGTATATCTCATATCCTGCTTTTTTCTAGATTAATTCTGAAGAATTAATCAAGAAGAACATGATGTGTTCTGATATTTCAGTTAGTCTTTAAAAAGAGATTGCCTAAATTTTGGATTATGAAGCTTGCCTTTATGGACTAACAGTTAAAATTTTGCATCTCTGCCTCTATTATGGGAAAACACCCCAGGACCTATTCTATCCCAGACATCTTGCTTTGCATCACCTGTTGGTAGGGATAGACATTCAAATGAGCCTGCTTCAGCTGGTGTGGGTTTGTAATAGTTTTTCTGCCCAAAAAGAGAGTTGTGGGGAGGCATTACCAAGAGTGAAGAAATGGGATGGAAAATATTTTAGTTTATCTGCTCTCACCTGATTTTCATATGGTTTTATTGTGATATTATGTGGACTGGTCATTTTCTATTGCGGATTTGAACTGCTGGCATACAGGATTTTTTTTAAAAAACTGGAAAGGAATGAATAAATAAACTGGAAAGGTAGAAATAAATAAATAAATATAAATAAATCCTCAATATGACCTAGTATAGCATTGCAAACAGTTGAGCTCTGAGAGACATAAAGACAAATCAACCTTTCTTCAGAAGTGCATGTTAATATCATATTTGTCAAATCAGTGACAAGAATATGGGATGAGGTACAAACATTTTTTCTTTCTATTTTTTTAAGTCAACTTTGCTGTGTATATATGTCAGAATCCATAGTTTTGGTTCTGCTATGGTGATATTTTGTTGGGAAAGATGGGTGAATTGATCCTGAGTTGCATATATATTGGGGGACAAATTGGGAATGGTATGATGGGACTGGAGGTATGCTGTGTGAAGGGGAACTAGGCATGGGTATGTATTGTGTGGGATTTATGGGGCTGAACATGGCGCCTGTTCCTCTATGGAAGGATAGGAATGCGGAGGAGGGTGTTTGCTTCAGTAGAGTGCTAGAACTAAAGAACACTATGTAGGGGGTAGGTGGGTGATAAGGGGACTGTTAGTGCTTTGCTTTAGGAATAAAGTTTGTTCAGTAAATAACAAGTGGATGGCGCTGGGTAGTTTGAATTTAATATTATGGTTGGCAGGTGGGAGCCTTAAGTTCTAACTTTAACTGCTTTGCTGGTAACTTCTGTTCAATGTCTGCAATAAAAGTCTTTTGTTTGTTCATCATACCAAGACTCTTTTTCTGAATATTGAGATCAGAGTTTCCTGGTTCTGAGTGTGTGTGTGTGTGTTTCAAGAATTTTATAGCAACTATTTCACAGGAATGGCAAATGTGTTCATACAAACAAAGTGCATGTATATTGTTGTTCTGTTGTTGTAGTTAACTGTCATCAAGTCAAATTTGATGTGTAGCGACCTGATGCCTGACAGACCTCCAAGTCATTCTATTTTCAACCACCGTGATCAGGTCTGGCAGACTCCTTAATAGAGTCTATCCATCTGGAATGTGTTCTTTCTCTTTTCCTGCTGTCTTCCACCTTGCCAAGCATTATCATCTTTTTTTACTGAGTCATGTCTTCTCATGATTTGGCCAAAGTATGACAGTTTTGAGTTTAGTAATTTTGGCTTCTAGGGAGAGTTCAGCCTTGATTTGCTCTAACAATGATTTGTCTTTCTAACAGTCCATAATATGCATAGAATTCTTCTCCAGCATTTCATTTCAAATGAGTTACTTTTGTTCCTATCAGCTTTGTTCATTATCCAGCTTTACAACCTACATAGAAATGGGAAATTAGATTGAATGAATAATCCTAACTTTAGTAATTAATTATATATTTTTACACTTCAGAATATTATCTAGTTCCTTAATGGTTGCCATTTCAGGTCCTAATCCTGATTTCTTGAATGCAGTCTCTATTCTGATTAATGACTGAGCCAAGGTTGGGAAAATCCTTAATTATTTCCACATCTGCATCATCTACTTTGAAGTTATATAAATCATGCATGGTTGTCGTTTTTGTTTTCTTAATGTTCAACTGCAAACCAGCCTTCTCACATTTTCCTTGACTTTCTTCAGTAATAGTTGCAAGTCTTTGCTATTTTCTGTTAATAGTATGGTGTCATCTGCATATCTTAAATTGTTGGTGTTTGTTCCTCCAGTCCTCATGCCTCCTTCCTCTGAGTCTAATCCTGGTTTATGTATGATGTGTTCCGCTTACAATTTAAACAGACAGGATTGTAAAATGCATCCTTGCCTGACCCCTTTGCTAATTGGAAGCCATTCTGTTTCCCACTCCCACCCTCCCTTCCAGTACCTCAGAAGGCTCTGAAAGCAGCCTGCAGCCAGAAGCCCACAACACAGGCACTTCTCCAGTGTTCTTTATCCCCCATACTCCCTATCTCCTCAATGGCTTTAAGTACCATTGTTTCACCTGAGGCCGGGAATGAGGAAGGGGCAGCTATTGGAGTTGTGCTGGGGAACGGGAGGTATGGTTGGAACAGAGCGAATGAATGTTACAAAAGAAGATGGGATTGCTGTTTGAAAGCTATCCCGCCTTCAGTTCCCTCTGTTTCCCAGAACAGTTTGGAGAGCAGACCTACCATTCTACAGAACCTCACTCTGCTTCTTTGCAATGCCAGGTCGGTTAAGAATAAGACCCATGTCATCCATGATCTCCTCATGGATGATGACGCCAACCTGGCTTGCTTCACAGAGACCTGGCTGGGAGAGGATAGTGCAGTCACTTGGGCACAGGCCCTCCCAGCTGGATACTCTGTAAGTGAACAGGTGAGGGGAAGTGGGCGGGGAGTGGAGTGGCTCTAGTTCATAAGAACAACCTGACCTTGACCAGGATACCTGTCCGGAACACAGTCCACTTTGAGTGTATGTACCTCAGCCTGAGGACCAGGGATAGTCTGGGGATTCTGCTAGTCTACCGACCACCCCGTTGTCTAGCAGACTCCCTAACCAAGCTGACACAGCTGATCTCAGAGCTGTTATTGGAGTCCCCCAGACTGTTAGTTCTGGGGGACTTCAACATTCCGCTCGTGACCAGCTTAACAGGTGTGGCTCGAGAGTTCATGGAGACCATGACAAACATGGGCCTATCCCAACTGGTCCAGGGGCCCAAACATTGTGCTGGTCATACACTCGATGCAATCTTTAGTACGGAACAGGAGTATCCATGGGTGGAGGTCATTGGCACCACCACTCTGTCATGGATGAACCATTTCCTGGTCATTACGGAATGTAGAGCCTACATCTGCCCCACCAGGGGTGGTGGACCTATTAGAATGGTCCGCCCTCAAAGGCTAATGGAACCAATCAGATTCCAGAAAGCCTTGGAGGGTTTAATGGTTGGGAATGCCGGTGATCCTGTTGATGCCTTGATTAACACTTGGAACACCGATCTCACCAGGGATATCAACACAATCACTCCCAAGCGTCCTTGCCATCCCACTCCTAATCATAGGCCATGGTATACACCAGAGCTTAGGAAAATGAAGCGGGTTTGGACAATGACTAGAGCGCAAATGGCGGAAGGACTCAGCTCTTAGCTGATAGAACTCGCCATAGGAT